>VZTH01018664.1:234839-366598 GCA_013397815.1 Aleadryas rufinucha
TTTTTTTTCTTCTCTCGGCTTTTCTTTTGGACTTTCCTCGGACGCTTGCTGCTACCAATAAACATCTTTTGGCTCGCAGCAAGAGAGTTGTGCTCGTTTTTCACAGTAAGAATAAAAATACCATACAGCCTTCAAAATAAATTAAGAAAAGAACTATGGTTGAAATTGAATGACAAAAAGTATCAGCATAAAGAATGATAAAAACCTAAATGAAAATAAAAAAAACTTACTAGAGTATGAAATTTTATTCTTGTTCAAGTGAATAATTCCTGTGCATTTCTTATTATTTAATATGGAATATAGAATAAAAAAATGCAATGTTTACTGAAATGCTGTGTAATTGCAGTGAGGAGAACTAATTCTAAATTTTCTGCTGTGCCTGAGCCTTTGAAGCTTAGAAGAGAACCCAAAGCCACTTTCACCAGCAGTGGTAAAGACTCCAGTCCCAGCTGCAGCCAAAGTAGCTCCAGCCTTAGAAGACAGTGAAAAAGTAAATAGTCAACATTAATTAAAATGTAACAAGAGGTCATGTAGAGTCAGATCTCCAATAAAATAAGCATTTAAGAAGGGAGTTTAAATCTCCACATTGTCTGCTACACTGTGCAGCAAAGCTGTTGAGTGACAACTGGGATCATCCTGAAAGTTTTTTTTCAAAGTGTAGGAACTTACTAATTTACTGAAAACATGGGGTTTTTATCTTGTTATTGACATAGCTGGATCACATATTCAAGATCTAGCCCATGACAACTTAGGCTTGAGTTATGACTTGCTAAGCTTCTAATTTACCTGTCAAATTGCAAGCATCTCAGAAATGGAACTTTCCCCTTAAAAACACTCAGTTCTTGCAGTGAGCTATGTTTGAACACAGCCGAAATGACAAAGGACAAGCTGATTAATCAGTTAATTCAATGGGAAAGAAATAGTGTCCTACAGGGTGAAACAAGTTTTTCACTGTCATCTTGGAAGACAGCTCTTAAAAGGTACACTTCAATAAAATTTCATCTTTAAATTAGAAATTCTACTATTTAATGCATAAACTATATATGTTATGCATAACCCTAGAGTAAGCTGAGGCACCATATTCCATTGATTTAATAGTTCATCTATATTTGACATATATTTCCATTAAGTATCTCCAAGCTTCCAAATTAACATATTCCAATCTATACTCAAATAATCTATAATTATAGTACTGCTACTTTAATAATAACCTAAACATTCTTCATGGCAAAGGTAAATTATTCTCCCTTATTTGTGATAGAATATTCTGGTGGATTGGTTCTTAGCCCTGTTATCTCCAAACCTTTCTCTTACTGATGTAAAGAAAACTACTAAAAAGACAACATTGAGGTGTTCTGGTTCCAGCCAGAACAGGGTTAATTTTTGCAGTAGCTGGGAGGGGGCATAGGACTAGGACATAGAGGTTATTCATTGTTACACAATCTGTGAAATATTTGATATAACAAAGTTCATTGGATGTAACTATAAAAAATAGGATTTGTCCAGTATTTGATGCAAACATGTATAAGCTATGCTCATGCACCTCCTCTGAAAAATCACTGCTCCATTTCTGTGACTTATTGAGCATTTAGTTACTCCATTGATGTGCTAGAATTTTTTTAATTTAGTGTTTTCTAGTGCATGACATTTCTCTATCATTACCCATGTAGTGATACGATCTAAATTTCATCTATTAATATAAAGAAGATCTGAAAGCCAAAGAAACAACTTCAGTCTAACAGATATAAACAGGAAAATTATTAAATGGCCCATTGTATTTCATATTTGAAAAGATGGAATCAGAAGTTAAAGTTTGATTTGAGATTCTAAAGTAGATCTTATTCCAGTGTAAACCATCTGGCAAGTTCAAACTGCAGGAAGAAATAGAAAGCAAAATATATTAAACTGACTTTATTTGACCTTAGAGACATAAATACATATGACATTAATGGACTACAGATAATGTGTTGTTTGTCAATAAAGTGGGCTTTTATTTGGTATTGTGACATACAGTTGAACTGGGCTGATATGTTAATGTGATTCCTTAAAACAAATTTTAATACTCATATGCAGGGTAGAAAAATAATACATATAGGTAAAATAGGGTTTAGAATAATTGTGTTGATTCACTAGGATGGTACATTTGCACTGCATCCCTACTTCAAAGATTTTGCATTAGCGTTATAACATTTAAATAACCCTAAAGTAATTCAGTCTAGTGACTCTCAGATAATTAGAAAAACTGAATAATTTAAATTCTTTCTTTAAGAAAAAAACCAAAACCACAACCCTAAACATAGAATCGTAGAATGCTAGAAGGGTTTGTTAACTGAAAAATTTTGCTTAATGTATTTTTTTTTCTAAGTGTTAAGATAAATTAATTCATCAAAATAAATGGAATATTTCACATTGATTTCAATTGGCTTTAGATCAGGTTCAGCATGACTTCATTTAGGAAACTAGGAGGTAATCAAAATAAGCAATCTGAGGCTACAGATTGATATATACAAAAAAATTATACAATTGAGATATCTATAAATTCACTATTTTGTGAAGTATCAATTTTAAATCAGAAAATATGAAGTAAAATTAATCTTCTACTACTAGATTTTTACATAAACCCAGGGGATACGAAGAAGGAAAAACATTACCTAGACAATGTAATTTAGTAACTATTTTTCTAATATATAACATCCCTATGGAAAGTAAAGTTACTTATGAATATAACTTGGAATTAAATTCATGGATATAAAATATGCAAGCATATTAAACCCAAAATCCTTATCAGATTAACTGTCACCTATAATCCTTCTGTGCTTTTATCTCTGGAGTCAGAGGTCTTACAGAAAAAGTACACTGGAGATTTAAAATGGAATCTCAGGATAAACCACAACTTGATTCTAAGAAGCTTGGAATATCCTGAGATACATCAGTCAGATTAGTGAGGTAATTAATCTAAAATGACAGAAAGTACTTGAAACTGACTAAAAATTATATGATGTTCAAAAAAGAAAAAAAATTATTTTAGAACAATTAAGATATTACAGACGTTGAAAAACTGTCTGTAGCTGCTGTTTTCATAAGATTTCTACTTTTCATGATCAATCAGAAGAAGCTTCAGTTAAAATCTTAGAAATTGAAGTTTTAACTATTTCACATTTCTAATGCTGTCTACAGAACTCCATGTGAGAAAAGATTTTTTTGAAGAACAGCCACCCCAAGTGGTTCAGATTATATTGGTCCCTACTCTGGTTATTCTTAGACATTCTATTTCTTCACTGCAGTCATATGCAAATCTACAATAGGAGAAGAATTGTATAAAATAAAGTGTGATTTGATTTTTTTTCACTAGTAATATCATTTATTATCCACATGCAGTGTATTATGTGGTAAAAGCAAATATCATTGTTATTGTTGTGCTGATGAACATACCATGCCTCATTTTAATTTCAGATTTCTATTTAAAGGTTTGTATGGAATATCAATTTTATTTTCATTTAATTTATAGTAATGTAAACAAACTATGATAACAGCTAAGCACTATGATAATGAGAGAACTTTAAATAAGAGCACAACTTGATCACTTGAATTTGGGTGGAGATTCTGGAGATGTTTATCTATGAGATTATTATTATTAGTAGTAGTAGTAGTAACAAAATTATTCATTAGATATTTATCTAATCCATGATGATTTTTTCTTTATAGCCACTTTTAGCCATATAAGATGAAGACAAAATGACATCAACATTTCTTTTTTTCTTATGCTATGAAAGTGTATCTAGCCTGCATTAATGGTAATATAACTGACTAGATGTCCTGGGGTGTCTCAATGAGTCAGGGTCCAATTTTCAACCTCACATATTATAAATATGGGCAATAACTCATGATCTAGTTACCTAAGGAATTTTATAAAAATAGGAATGATGATTTATCAAACCAGCAACACTGTAAGTGGGAACTCTTATGATAAAAAAAAAGCTGAAGTAGTTTGGAGAATCTTATATAAAAGACTAATAATGTAATAGAGGTTGTGACAACTGCAAGCAATTGAACAAAAACCTGTTGACCACCTGAATCATTCAACAAATATTAAATACTATTTTTCTATTGCCATAGAAAGTTCTGCATGAAGAACTGAAAACTGAATGAAAAGTAGAATCTCAAAAATCAGAAGTGTATATGGACACAAGGAAAAAAATGAATGTTAAGAGGAAATACTTTATTGGGTGGAAAGGGGAAGATGTCAAGAATGAGGAGGAAAATGTTTGACCTACAGTAACTTTGAAATGGGATTTAATAAAACAGAGAGTGAAAATATAGTGATTCATGTTTTCCTATGGGCTTTGTAGCTTTTTCTAGTGCACAAATGCTAAGCAGCCTTTTGGGAAATACCTTAGTCACAAGCCAGTCTGGCAGACTCTGCTCTATGAAAACTATTTTTTTAAAAAAATATAGTTGCCTGAAATTAAGTTTTGAATTGCAAATAAATCTTAAGAAGTGCCAGGAATCCAGAATATTATTGAAGTCATTATGAGCGTTGTGTATTCGGCAGATTTTTGCTAACTTGTTGATTTAAGACTTCAGAGACAAGCCTGAAATACTTGGCTGAAGTATTTTCACTCCTCAGCTGTACTACAAAATGGGAGAAGATGGGATTTTATGAGTTTAATATAAACTTATCATTCTGAGAGAGTTGTATGCATTGTCAACAGCGAATTTCCAATTGCAGTACTTACCACTACACTGTTGAAAGAATTACTGGCATCTGGTGCCTCCAAAGATTAGCAGTCACATTGCCTAATCAGTTTGACTAGGAGGGAATCGCTAAAGTAGGAAAGGTAATCTGGTGTGCAGGTATGTTCAAAGGGACAGGAAGGAGAATATATAACCTCACAGTGGTTTTATTTAATTTAGGGAAATATTCTGCTGCTGATCCACCCAGACATAGGTAACAATGAGGTGATTACAAGGGAAAAACAGTAGCAAATAAATAAATTATTTTGAATACATTTCTTTGTTTATATCATTCATAAAGTAGTGCAGTAAAATGAGTTTCACAATTTTTCTCTTCCTCCAGTGCATATATTAATTCTGTAATTCTGGGAGTGCAAGGAAAAACAACAGACGAATTTACTGATTGTCAGATTGATTGAAAACTGATGAAGAAAGCACTCATAAGAATTATGGAAAAATGTGAGAAGACAAATCTCCACTCACTCTCACACATACACACACAGAGAAAAGGAGCCAACCTTCCTTTTCTCTAGATGTTGACAGCTTTGAACATAGACATTACATATTTAACTCAATAGCAGAAGAGAAAAACTAGTGACAGTACGTCAGTAGATCAGGCAGAGGCAACATAAAAAAGCTGTTGACTTGCATTTTCATCCTGAATAGGACAGGGTGAATCCCGTATTATTTGCCCTGTAAAATATGGGATTCACCCTGTCACTTCAACAACAGATCAAGAGGCCTCTGACTTTTATCATGTCTGCCTGGAGTTTTTCTCTGGACCATCACAGAAGTCTTTACTACAGCAGCTGTGGGACTGCTTTTCTTCTTATTCTAGAATAAACATCCGAAATAGATAAAATGAGGCCCAACAGAGCTGTATGTGCTCCTCTCCACTGACTGCAATCAGATCACTTGTAGCATGGATTAAAGCCATCCAACAATCCTTGACTTTGGAAATAACAGAACAAGTAATTTCTTGCACTTTATTACTTACACATAATATGAACAAATGCTCTTAAAGGATAAAATTCTCGTCTGTGAATCACAAACCAGCACAGAGGAGTAAGAATATGTCCTATAAATCATGGAGCATATCTGTAGGACAGTGCACCAAGCTGAGAGCCTCACACCACCCTTGAGGCTGCAATGTTCTTCATATTATTCCTTAGCCAGTGTTAAAAGATCTTTTTGCTTCCTTTGGTAGATGTTGCAGAGGCTACTGGTATAGATCCATAAATTGGGAAATATTTTATTTCTTTTCAACACATGCTTATGACAGTCCCAGCTCAATTCAGGCCTGCAGAGGTCTAATTTCTAGACGAGGTTCAGAAAATCTCACTTTTGACTCTGGACATTGACACTGTTGGGAGAGAAAGACCCTTCTGTCAAGGTCATGGAAATTACAGCACTGTTTTCAGCTACAAATATTAACCTCTCCTCCATGCAGGCCTGCTTTAACCAAACTAGAATTGGCAGAATGTCTAGAGCCAAAGGTAACACTGTTAAGAGCAGGGTTGCAACAAAATCCCTTAAAACCCGCTTTGATTAATTAGCAGTTCCTGGGGAGATTCTGATTGAACACAAAAGGAAAATTTTTCACAATCAGCAATTGGAATAACCTCGCCAGGGAAGTGGTGGTTTACCCAACATTAGACTCTTCTAAGATATAGCTATACAGACTGCTAAGCCATCTTATCTAGACCATGTTTTTGACAGGAGAGATTAGATTAGATGATCGTTGAGGTGTCTTTCAACTTGGTATTCTATGATTCTGTTTCTATGAATATACCATGCTAAATTTTATTGGACTTTCCAAATTTCAATGAAATAATTTTAGAAAAACTGTTTTTATTGTGTCATATTTTAATAAGTATTTTCTGATCAATCAAAATTTGATATTGTGAAAAAAACCACATACATTTTTAGAGGATTTTATTTCAAAATAGACTGATGAACTCTCACCTATTTGCTTTAACTGTTGAGCTTTTGCTGTTGAACTGTTATGAGACATTAGCAAATTTGTGATAGATCATGTAAAGAGCACAATTTTAATGTGAAATACTAAAAGAAATAATTCAATTAGATAAGTAAAGAAAAATTTATACATGCCTATGTGCAGTAATCACACATGGACATGGACTCTGCACACAAGCTGGAGATGCAAAGTCGTTTATTGCGCAGCCCGAATCCCCTAAATACCCACACACAACAGGACATAGCATCATGTAAACAGGAAAGATGTTCACCACAGTGTCCCCCAATCACCTGGGGTAGTGCACAGCCATTGCTTATTATGGTAACAGGTAAACAATACCCTATAAGGTCACAAACTACAACCATCACCCCTCACAGGTCCAGCCCTGTCCACAAACCACAATCCTCTCTCCGCCCATCCCCGGTGACCTGGATACAGCCCCAGGGTCACCTCCGGGCCCAGGAAAGAGGGTGCCTCTCCAGCCTTCAGGGCCTATCTCTCTATCACCACATAGTGTAACCCAACACCTATGTATACAAGATACAGTTTTATCCCTGTTATATGCATACATTATTTATGGCATACAAGACATGAAGTTTTTGCCATAATTACTGTCTGTTAAGAGTTAAGAATTAGAAAGTTTGGGGGGTTTCATTGTTATGTACCAGAACTTATGTAATATGTTTAAAATTGAATTGTGATGAGAAGATGTGAAATGAGATCCCGACTCTATTTTTAATCTTCTTTTTTTTTTTGTATTATATGCTGTTCTCTCATGGTCTGTTAATAATTTTTCCTGAGCAAGCAGATTTTTTATCTTGGTGCACCATGGTTGCATTTCAGAATAGATTGACATTTACCATAAATTTATCACTGTATTTCTAAAGATGGAGATAAAAACATTATTCATTTCCCTGTCAAATCAACATTTAATGGTAGCTTGAGGCTTTCTCCTGTGTGAGGTAAAAGAGGAAAAAAAAAAACAAGCAGCAAATTAAGAGCAGGCTGGGATTTTTATTATTTTGGAGAAAAGTTCTTAAAACAGGACCAAGGAGACTATAACCAGAATGAAAAATTAATAAGACAGTCTAAATAGAATCCATTTAAATGGCTTATATTCAAGAAAATATATCATTGTATTTTAAGAACTCTGTATAGTTAAAACCATATGGGAACTTTTACAGTTCCTTTGGCATTGGCATGATACATAATTTTTTCCTACGGGAGAAACACAGAAAGGTGATATGTTGTCATCAGTAAAGCCTTCCAAGGTTATCCCTATTTACACAGAAAGAAGGATATTCCTGTGTTTGAACTGATGCCAAACAGCATAACTCTGTCCAAATGCAGTTCTGAGAAGTGTCATAATACAGAAATTGATATAAAATCTTACATGTCCTTTTTCTTAGAATAACTCTGAAGAAGAGCAATATAAAAATAAAACTGTTTTAGCTAAATTCTTAGTCATTCTCACTAGATTGATACAGCTCATTGATCTACAGAAAACAGTTGGACAACTAGGACTAAGGATAAATATACAAATAACAGCAATTAACCATACCAACTTGTATTTTGTTCCTATTTGAGTGCATTTATTCTAATGAGACAGGATTATCTTGGCATTCTGTGTGGATTTTTTTACCATAAAATCATAATATATAATTGTCAGATGTGTGGCAACATTATAAAATTATGAATTAAGGTTAATAATTTCAATGTAGCATCAATTGCTGACTGGTGAGGGAAGACTATTTTTATTAAACTTTACTATTAAAATTATATTGAAGGAAATAATATAGGGTTTTTTTCTAAAAATATTATTTTATGTGGCTTTGAGTAGAAGCATGATACTTTCACTGGCATGTAGCTTTTGATACTTTCAACCGAATAGGTGTCACCTAGAGCTCTTATGAGAATTACTTTAATGATCTTTGGGGTAAAGTTGATTTTATTGTGTCTGAATGAATCTAAAACTGTATTGTTAGCCAAGATCACATTGATTGCATGCTCAAGATTCATACTTCAAAAAGAGGATGTATATTTCTGATTTTAGGCTTTCGGCTTAGCTGAATATTGTGACATGAATGTTTTTCATTAAGTAGAGTCCAGAATTTAAACAGCTAGTTAATCTGCTTCTACTATGTCAGAGGACTTTACAACAGCTCTTTCTTGTGCAAAACACTTCTATTTAGAGAGAATTGCTTGGAGATTACAGATGTTTAAAAATAGTACTTCAATCTTTAAAGACTTTTTAAAACGCTTTTGACTTCTCTTAACATATGCATAAAATGACAAAGCTTGCTAACTAAGCAGACAGAGAGACATACAGATTTCTGAAGAAATCAACACAGCTAAGTCGGTCATTGTTTTAACATCTCAGAGTCATTTATTGTACGTAGCCAAAGAGAAAATCATAAAATGGAACAAAACTTGATAGGCTAAGTTATTGATTTTACACTAAAATTAATGATAATAGCTCTGAAATTAACAAAATACAACTCCTGACATTTGAATATTGAGCAACTCCAGGGACTTTCTAATGCATGTGGTGTGATGCCTTAAATACACAAAGGGCAAGAAATGGGACACATTAAGGTGCACATCCTGTAGACCAGCAGAAACAGAGCTCGAGTTGTCACAGAACCCCACTTTAAGAGCAGGCGGGGTTGATTTGGCTGCTGTGGCTCATGCCACTTACGACAAAGTTGGGATGGCTTATCAGCTGCCTTCTATATGGTGGCTTGCTTCTGATTGTCACAAGTCTGGATGGGATGCACATTCTTACTATCAAGCCCTGTTTCTCCTACTTAGTGTAGGGCAGAAGAGGCTCTTTACTTTACTGAGAAGCTAAAGGAGGAGGAGAGAAGCAGTTCTCAAGCTCTTGTACTGATGGTGGAAACCAATATGGTGCCTTGCTTTGGTGCTTTTGGTGCACTAGCTGCATTTAATTCTTTTGCAGTCTAAAGATTAATACACCTAGCCCCTAAAAGAGAAGGGGACCTGGTGACAAATAAAAGATATTGCTTACTTGGAGGGTTAGGGGAATTAGAAATGTCTATAGATTTCTTCATAGAAAAAAAAATATAAAGCAGAGAGACTAACACACCTAGCATTTGTCTTGTATATTGTATATTAAATTACCTGAAAAATCTAAAAATGGGATAGATGAGAACTCAAAAATGTCTTCATTGTGAGTTTTCTGATTTAGACAGCTAAAGTTCATTTAATCAACTCTCTGTTTTCACCCCGTTCCTCTTATCTAGAGAACAATATTCCCAGAGCAGACAGTAATGCACAATATCTGTTTGGCTTTCCATGGACAGCTGGGCAGCCTTAGGCATGCAAGATGCTCATTAATGCTTGCTCGCTGCAGGTCTCCCCCGTGTTCACCCATGAACACCTTTTCCTCTTGCTCTTGAACAAAATATTGTGTTTGCACTGAAATTCTCAAAACTCAATCTTGCAGAAGTGCTCTGAGTGTACAGCTGCTCTCTGCTTCTAACAACTTCTATGTAGCATGATGCCCACAAGACATTGTTCTGGGAAACACTGAGGACAGACAGCAATTAGAAATTCCTAGTAGCCTGTGGTGAGTGCCAGATGTACGTTTACCTTTAGGTACTATCAACCACATGTAGCTTGAAGTCCTGCTTGCTGAGGGAATATCATACAGATTTTCAGGTTCATGAGGAAGCTTGTAAACAATTTTCCATATTTTCATAAAGCATTTGTGCATTTCTTTGGAATTCAAAGCTTGTTAAATAGCTGAATGTGATGAGGAATGCAGGCAGAAGGAATCTAGTGAAATTTCAGGCCATTTTGAGGGGGACATTCATAGATGCCTCAGGGAAGCTATTTACACTGGGAATATCTTCTGGGATCAAGTTCTTCCAAGAAAGTTTGTAAATCTCCATGCTAAGTGCTAGAAAACTGAGTCATAAGTTGAAATACTTGATATCTTATGGCGTTTTTGGCCTCATCCTTGCCAGGAACTAGTTAGTCTATATGTGTAAAAGCTTAATAGCTAAAGCTCTCTCCTGACTTTTCCCATGTGCTCCCTGAACCCTTCAGCTCCTGTTTGCTAACAACCTGGCTTTTCTGAATCAGGATGTCTACCTTGTTTTCAGCAACCAATCTTGTTTGTTCCCTGTTTACCCTCTCTCTCCCTGTCTAGTTTCATAAATGCTTTAATTTAATTTATTAAATATTAATTTAAAAACCTCCAGACTTGCCTTATCTCCATCCCTCTTATCTGTTTGTTTGCACTGTCATTTACCTGGAGGGCTTGGACAAATGTTCTAGACATTTAGGTAGAGCTAAAATGATGGCAGAGAAAAATGTCAACAGGATTTGGGCAGGGTTTACATAGTTTTTTGTCTGAAGTGGTCGAGGGAGCTGGTGTGCACGTATAAAGGAAACCATTCAGACACCTGGGGATTTTTCACATCTAAACCTGGAAAAATTGCAGATTAAGGCTTTAAGTGGCTTCTGAGATCGTGGAGAGGTTGCTGAGATAAACTGCAAAGCCAGATTTAGTGGTGTAGTTCCACCTCCACAACGGATTTAGTGAAGACAACTCTAGATATAAATAAATATCTAGTGGTGATGCAATAGTTCTGAAACAAGCCCCAAAAGTAAATTGGTTTTAATAAATCAAGATTTTTCTAATAAGTTGTCTTAAATTGTGAAAATTCATAATAAAAATGAAAATAAATACTTGTGTATGTAGTAAGGATAATAAAAATCACTATTTGAATTTAAGCTGATATGACAATACATCTGTTAAATATCATGGCTGTGTTCTGTTAGTTTGAGAGAGGATTTTTCCAAATCAGTTTTCCATGAAATCTTTTTCATTAGTTTCTACTGTTATTGACTCAGGATTTTGTCTTTTTTTGTTGTTGATATGACTGTTGCTCATTTAGAAATGGTAAAAATTGTTTTATCCCATAATTAGGAGTTATTTTCCTTCTGGCTGATGATATGGCTTCCTACCACTGTGCTGAACATCACTAGAAAGGATTTAATTGTTCAAAATGCAAAATGTCTGTGCATATGGCTTCTCCAATAATGTAACGATAATTCTGTGATTCTGTCTGTAATTCCAAATGTTTGGAGGAACTTATGTGATGGTATCTCATCAGTAGATCACATTAATGCTTTGTGGATAAGTAGTACCTCCCAAAAGCTAAGACCTGTAAGATTAGACATGGAAATAGTTTTTCCCCAAAACTGGTTTGTTCTTCACAATATTTGAAATATTTGAAGCTTTTCATCAGCATGCACAGTGGCAACACCTTCAATAAGGTCACCGGTTGATTTTGTACAGATTTCAAAATAGGTTTGTTATACTTTTAAAATGCTTTGGTGGTGAATGGGAAGAAGGTAAGCAAATGTTCTCAAGAAAAATCTGTTCTTTGTTGTTCCTAAAAAATTCAAAAAGTTGGCACATTTTCATTCAAAATAAAATTTTAAAAATTATGGAAAACTGATTTTATTATATAAAAACTGATGGAAATCTTGGTTTTCTAGAAGGTAATCACAGTCTCGTTAAACTAAAGTGTTTGTTGTAATAGTTAAAAAGAGACATAACTTAGAACATGTTAGACAAAAGGATAAATCACAAAATCAACACCATTTTGTTTGGTGTAGAAGACAGTCTCTTTTCTCATAAACCATCTCTGATGAAAAACCAAACTCAAAGTACTGTGCAGTCTTTTAATCTTCCTACTTTGGGCTTGGGTGTTGGGCATACAACTCGGGGCATCTGAGTGATCCGAGCTGCCATAAAGTATGAAAGAGACCCGTGCAAATAGACACAGTAAGGTCGTGACTCACTCATGGCGCACAGACACATCACAGAAATGACTGACTTCCCAACTGCTGTCACTTTGGGACATGCAATTGAAACCAGATTCATGGCTACTTAACAAAGTTTTAGAACCAAAAATATTTGACTAAATCAATCAGAAAGTTGGGAACATGTGTTTCTAGGCAGAGGAATCTTGATTAGTTTTAACTCTTTTAGTGTCAATAAACGGGAAAAATATATCATCAGTCTTAAAAAGTAGCTAGAAAACAAATTTTCTCCCCCTCTTAAAAGAGTCTCCTGTTGTTTGCTGTTTTGTGAAGTAGTAGCTGTGATCAGAGCTTTGTAGATAAGTTTTAAGATGCAGTGAAAATTGGTGTCATGGGTTCATGGAAACCATCTACAAGGGATTTGTCTGATACTTTATGTAATTTGTTGACAGGAACATTATGAAAGTCCTAGAAGAAAGTGGTCCAACAGCAGGCGAGGGACGTTTTTTCATTCTGGATTGCAGACCAATATGGGGGAGGATGTGGGGGGAGTGCTTCAAAGACAGCAATTCTTAGAAGTCTGGTTGAAGCTTAAAATGAAAAATATGTTCCCCTGCTCCTTGTCTGCTGGTGAAAAAAAGAAAAAAGATAAAAGTTTCAGTAGTACCATATATTCTTTAAAAAACCCCTTGTTCCCTTGACAATTCCAAGCATCATTTATAACACATTCCTTCTGACTGCACTGAGGATGTTTGTCTGATAAGGATATTCTATAAATTAAAAATATTTATACTTATATACAGAAAGTATATAAGTATAATGCTGCTGACATAATAAAGTTAAAAAAAAATGTTCCAGGAAAGGTCAAAACCAGTAAAAAATATTGGTAACTATTATAACTGTCATCTTGCCCATATGGAAAGAATATATTTTTAAGAAAATAAAACAAGTTTAAAAAAAGCATAATGTATGCATTCATTTGATATTAGCTTGAAGACTACATGCTAAGCTGGCTTGTAAAACAGAAAGGGTGTCTTAATGCAAAGAATAAATATTTGAATATACTAATACATTTTAAAATAGATTTTGTCATTAGAAAGGCAATGGGAGCATCAATTTAGAATTGATTGTTGGAAAAGAAAAGTTTTATGTCTAAGTAAATTATTTCTGTTTATATATTGCACTATGGCACCATTTCTTTCAGCCATTTTATGTTTCCTTTTATCTTTCATTCTTTGTGTTGAACTCACTGAGGACTCACAGAAAATCATTACACATTTTGAAAACTGAACTTGAACCCGGGATATATTTATTCCTCATTAAAGATGAAGGAATCATTGGTGATTTCATATGGTGGTGTAGTTTAGCTATATAGCTCTTGTATATGCTCACTTGAAAAAAAATTTTTTCAGTAATTCAGTCTTAAGAAATGGGATTAACTGATGAAATAAAATATGTCAATCACCACAGCAGGTTAATGTGTGGCAGGAGGAGGTTAAAGTTTATGTAACAATCAAATATTAACTGAAGTTTATTTTCCATAACTGTATTGTGAGGATTTACATCTGATGCCTCTGTGGGTTATCACGAGTCCCTGCGTATATGAGTATGGAGATGGAACTTACTGAAAGTAAAAGGATACTTATGTTTTGTAAACTTGTGGACATACTATAACTACTTCACTTCGGCCATATTTTCTAAGCTACATAAGCAATCATAATAATGAGCTGATTTTCAAAAATCTTGCAGAGATTCCATGGTGGTCAGCATATAATCTTGCAACAAGCTCCTTTAAAACTTATGAGGGGTATTTCACTCAACAGTGCCCAGATCTGCAACTATAAGTCCAAACTACCATGTGAATAGAGAATTCAAGAAATCACCATGTTCCATCTGATCTCTCTCAAAAAGGTAAGAAACTTAAAATTGCCAAAGAGACATCTAGCATAGTTATATTAATGTAGTACAAACAGTAATTCTTCTGAATATATCAGAAATTTCTTGGCAAATGAGAAATTTCTGAGTTGAATTCTATACTTTCCTCTAATTTGTGGCTGTGTCAGCTGGGAATTTTGGACTGAGCTTGCTCCTATTAAGTCCATTGCTAACTGGGGATGATTAGGACATCAGTTGTAAACCTGAAAATTAATATTAAAAAACCCCTCTTATCTTTCTTCAGGCATAAACTAACATCCATTTAAGTAAAGCTACTTTTTTTTCCAGGTCCCAAGGGTCAGAAATGTTCCGGGTAGTTAGACCTTGGAGTTCCTTGTGGATATATTTGGCAGTATCCTAAGAAATTACCTAAAATCCCTAAAGAGAGAAAGATCCATGTATGTATCAAATGCCAGCATAATTAATCTGGGAAAAACATGCACACTTGAGTGACTGGTTGTTACATGGGGATATACTGATCTGTGGGGAAATATCTAAGGATAAAACTATGAAATGGATTAAAAGAAACCTTTAATTGCATTTTTAATTATTATTAAATTATAGTATTCATACACTTTTTTCCCAAAGTAGAACAAAACAATTTTTGGTGTATTTTTATTTGAAAAGGACCATACAGCCTTCGATAAAAGGAGCTGAGTTTAAAACACTGTTTCTTTTGTTGCTGACCCTTTTGTTCCCTTAGGAGAAGAAAAACCCCAAGTTTTCAACTTACTTCTGGTATCGCTGCTTCATTTGCAGTGAGTCCCTATGTACTAAACTGGAATTATCTCAAAGTTTTTGAAATGATTTAATTTTGGGACAATAATGAAAACATACAAATTCTGGAGAAGTCTTCAGTATCTCTATGCCTTTCGTTATGGGCAGTTTCTGTCATCAGGAATGGAGGTATGTGTGGGAAGCTACACAAAATCACTAAGAAGAATAAAGGAAAATAAGGATATTGTATTTGAGGGGCACTTGGCACAGGGAAGAATTTGGAAGGATGTTTTTGGAGCTCCTACTTGAGTTCCTAATCCTATCCACTCCACCCAAAAAAGTTTACTTCTGTTTGTTTTCTGTCTGGCACCCACTCTAGCACTGGTTGAATATCTCTCCAGTGGAGGGAAAAGATGAAAAAAGTGCTCTTGCTTGGGAGACCATGCAAGAAGAGACAGAAATGCAATCCTCCTGAGTGGACTACTTTGGTCATCGGACTCTTACTGGAAAACCACTGATGCCATATCTTGCTTTTCAGCCTTCTCTGAGCAGAGTCACAACACAGTGTTTATCAGACTTTAAATATTATAAGAAGACTTATATGGTTAGTGTGGGAAAACAGATGTGATGGACTGCTGTCTAAATTTCAGGATGCTTTTCAGCTTTTAAATCCTCTCTCAGGTAGGCTCTTGGTGTGCTAGCTGCCATTTCCCATGTCCTCTACATTTAAGACAGAATAACAATTCCTACCACAACAATATTTTATGTGTCTGAAACTATTCAGATCTGAAATTTTCCAGAACTGAGTTCTGGGAAACAGAAAGTTTTGTCTAATATATTGAGTAAAGACAGTTCAGCTGAACAGGGTGCAAAAATATATGCTTGATAAATTATGGAAGTGTTCCTATAACTTGAAATTATGTGAAAGCAAGGAAAGTGCTTTCAGTGAGATATATTCAAATTATGGCTTTATATCACAAGCTGGGCATGGTTAGTGTTTGCCTCACTGGATTTTAGCTTATTACCTGAGGCGTTTCAATGAGCATTGGGCACTCATGACTAATATAGATGTTGAATAAAAAAAATTGCCAGTGGTATACATGAGTTATCTGCAACACCCTGCTTTCATTCCTTGCAGCTGTTCTTAAATGTTCACAGTTGTGAAGTCTCACACAATTTTACGGTTATAAGAGAGAGTTTCCCACTTCTGCAGATGGTCCTGATCCAAAGAAGACCATAGCCTGTGACTCTGAGGTTGGGATACATCTGGTCTAATTCCAGATGCCTACAATGAGATTCATATGAGTCATTGGGATGAGGTAAATCCCACCCTGCAAATGCTTCTTTCATTCTGTTGACTATAAAGGCTGTCTAATATAAATTGGTTCAGTGATGAATGTTTACTTTTCATTGCTACTGAGTTCAGAATATTTTTATCAAGGACAAATGTTTGCTACAAATATCCCCGTGTTTGTTTTCTGCAAAACAAGGGAAAATATCATATGCAATAGAAATTAGTTTGATGTGGATGTCCTATAAACTATGACCAAACAGAACGGAATGGTCTCATCAGAATGATAACCTTCTTGTAGGGACAAATTCTCTTTTATTTTTTTCTTACTGGCATAAAGTGGAAGTAATCTTGCAAAGGTCAATAGATGGAAATTGCTGACATTAATTCTATGGTGCCAAAAATCTATGATTTCTCAAATATTCTGCTTTTGGCAAACTATTACTACAATTGTATACATTTACTATATAAGGAAATTTTGAATTTTTTTTATACATATATTAGTCTAATTTAAAGTTACATTATTTATACTATTTTTCCCTAGGTCTTTAAAGGATTTAGAGTATAATTCCTATTGTACTTAATGCCTTTGAAGATCTAGAATTTCATAGATATATTTAATTTTGACCATAATTTCCTTCAACCATCAAATTCACTAGTCAATTAATAGATAAGTCACCATGTGCATATTTTGTTTATACAGATATGCAAATTTCTCCTTTCCTCAGACTCATGAAAAACAAATGGAGCTGCATTCTAGTGCTGTAAAAGCCAGTTAAGGGAAAGGAAAATTAGAATCAGGTTGTTTCCTTTCCTACATTCCTCCCAACTTATTGCCTCTGGTCTGATTGTTACAACCACATTAAAAATACAGTTAGAATGGAGCATAAACTGAAACCTCTCTATTTATCATTCACTTTTAGGAAATAAGATTTTGAGAAAATGGAAACAGTCCAATCAAGATAATCAGAAAAATACAGTTAATACTAACTACTGCATGTAAATGTTACATTATGGAAATAAAGCCTATAGTTCAGAATGCTTTCAAGTCTAAAAAAACCCTTAGCTATACAGACATCTTCCAAGAGAAGAAGACAATACAGGGTGTGTCAACAAAGAGTGATGGAGAAGAAGATACATCTGCAAACCACAGACGCCACAGCACAACCCAGCCATGAATGAATTTATCCAGCTGGCAGAAAGCAAAGTTCAAATCAAGACCAAAAGTGGGAAACAAAATTATTTTGTTTTAAATACATAGTTCCAGACCTGAAGCTGTCCCCAAACTCTTCCCAGATGTCCTAACCTTAGTCAGATATTTCATTGTGGAGTCATGCTGTGAGTCCTGTCTGACTTGTTTATTCAAGGCTGCAGGAGGAAAGATGAGTTCCAGCAGCCTGGAAGGGTACAACTGGAGAGGCAGATGAGATACTGAGCTGCTCCAGGACTTTCCAGCTTAGATTTCACCAAAACGAATACAAGTTTTAGGGAAAGCTAATAATACTTAAGGATATATTCACACTGAACATATTTCCAAGAGCATTTAAAATATATTACTCCAATCCATTTAAATTACATTATTATTGTAAGGAGACGGCTAATGGGTGAGTTATGAAGTACTTACTTCTCTGGTATATATATGTCCAAATACCCTGCACAATAACACAACAATGCATGTTAAAATACATTCCATATTTTTATCACATCTGATCCAAAGAATGACAGATCTTTCCCACTGAGGACTAGTTATTAAACCAGTGCAGCATATCCTTCAAATAAATAAGCACACCTTATTTCAGGCAGTCCTCCTTTATGATGATCATATTGAAGCAAGATTAAAATCTTTCCAGTGGAAATACATTCTGTCTAAAATTCTACTCAGTTCACAAACTTGTAATAAAACAATGCTTTCAAATGTATCTAAACTCTTAGTAAGGAGGAGAAAGGAAAGGATCTCAAATTTAATATGTTGTATTTAATTTATGTGTTTATATATTTGTTTATAAATATATCTCAGAAATAGTCTGTATTAAGTATTTCTACAACATCTATCACAGTTGCTGTTTTGGGTGGCCACATGGAACAATGGTTGCTGTTACTGGAAATTATGTCCTGAACATGCTCCTTTTCACCACTGTGCAAGGAATATGCACAGAAAAAGAGTGATGACTAATATAAAGAAATATCTGCAGATTTTCAGTGAGACCCAAACTTATGGGTCCTCAAAAGTGTTTGGACTGAATTGCAGTTAATAATTTTGAGGTTGTTTCTTTTCCACAGTGAACTGTCCAAATAAAGAGGGCTTTTTTTTTCATGTAGAAGCAGATCTCAAAGTTTTTAGAAAGAATTGGAAAGACGGGCTAGGAAAGACTGAGTATCTTGTTATTTGGCTAATCCAAAAAACTTCAGAAGCTTAATTAGAAAGCCTTTGCTATTTGTTTAATGCAACACCTGCATTCAAATGCTTTTTGTAAAATATGTTCCCAAATGTAGGGTTGTGAATTATTAAAAATATTGTGAAGGATGACATATTGTCTTGTATTTTCAAGACTGAGATGCATAGATTAGCCTGAATCAGAGTGCCTATCCATACACATAAGTGTGCTACTCTATGTTTGGAAAAAAAAAAAATTACAATTCCTGATATTTAACATAGTGGGAAAACTTGTTCTTTTACAAAATAAATATGTTTTCTTCTATTGCAGGCAAAGAAAACGAATACAATTATAGCAAGTAGTGATGGTTTGAGATTTTAAGAGCAGCTCCTACCATTGGGGTAGGGAATGTTAGCCAATCACTACATGCATGTCAAATGGCATCTGGTCTTACGGCATTAAGGTTTGCCGAACACCAGTGTTTTGATATTATACTAAAGAGGGAAAACTGTACAGAGATGGTGAACTGCATTGTTGCTAACTTGTAATTTAAAAAGACATCTCCTGAGATTTCAGCAAAGATTTTGACACTCTCTCTCTCAACATTTTCATAAACAAACTCAGAAGGTATGGACTGGATGAGTGGATAATGAGATGGATTGAGAATTTACTAAGTGGCAGATCCCAGAGGGTTGTAATCAGTGGCACAGGGTCTGGTTGGGGCCTGTCACTTGTGGTGTCCCCCAGAGTTCAATACTGGGCCCAGTATGGTTTGACTTATTCATTGATTACTTGGATGAAGGGACAGATGCTTCCTCAGCAAGTTCAGTGACAACACAAAGCTGTGAGGAGTGGCCGATACCCCCGAGTGCTGTGCAGCCCTTCAGAAGGACCTTGACAGGGTGCAGAGATGGGCAGAGAAGAACTGCCTGAAATTCAGCAAAGGCAAAGGCAGAGTCCTGCACCTGGAGAATAACAACCCTCTGCACCAGTACAGTATGGGGACTGACGTGTAAAGCAGCTCTGTGGAGAAGGACCTGGAGGTCCTGGTGGATAACAAGCTGTCCATGAACCAGCAGTGTGTCCTTGTGGCCAAGAAGGCCAATGATATTCTGGGGAGCATTAGGAAGAGCATTGCCAGCAGGGCGGTGATCCTGCCCCTCTGCTCAGCCCTGGTCAGGGCCACATCTGGAGTGCTGTGTCCAGTTCCGGGCTCCTCAGGACAAGGGAGACACAGAGCTCCTGGAGCAGGTCCAATGGAGGGCAACAAAAATGATTAAGAGACAGGACCATCTCTCTTATGAGGAAAACCTGAGGGAGCTGGGCCTCCTCAGCCTTGAGAACAGATGATTGAGATGGAGCCTCATCACTGTCTATAAGTATCTGAAGGAAGTATCAAGAGTATGGAGCCAGGCTCTTCTTGTTGATGCCAGTATTGGAGGTGCCAATCTTGTCCAAGCAATCGGACAAGAGGCAACGGGCAGAAACTGATGAACCTGAACACAGGGAAGAATTTCCTTCTTGTGTGGGCAGCTGAGCAGTGGAACAGAAAGGGTGTGGATTCTCCCTCCTTGGAGATATTGAAGAACCACCTGGTTGCAATCCCATACCATGTGCTTTGGGATGACCCTGCTTGATCAGAGAGGTTGGACCGGATGACCCACTGTGGTCCCTTCCAACATGACCCGTTCTGTGATTCTGTGAGACCTCAGGAGATTTAAGCAGCTACAACAGTCATTCTTTACTGTACTGCAGACACCAGGGGCAGGGTGGAGGTGTTATGAGGAGGATTTCTAAATAGGAGTATTTCCAGAGTTCTGGGTCTCAATGGACATATAAGTTTGCATTTTGACTGTCTACCAGGATGAGGCCATGGTGTGTCTCACTTCCCTTGGTACCCTTTTGTAAGAAGATCTGAGGGTGAAGGCTTGTGGGTCGTGGGGTGGCACTGTGTTAGACCCTAGTCTGAACAGCCTTGTGCCAAGACAACAAAATAAGTGTGACTAGGAACTGACTTTGTGTCGTTGAGGCTGAGTTATCAATACTAACCTTTATTTAAAGGAATTAAGGACTTTTTAAAGGCCCCTAGTAGGCTGGGAGCCTTATGCAATGATGTAGCCATATATCTGGCCGTCATCAGGTTCCAGGTTCTGATCTGGGCTTTGGTGCTCATGGCCTCTGCGGTCTTGGGCAAGTTGTTTCTGTGCTCTGTGCTTGCAGATGTGAACAATGATTCCTCCTTCTCCTCCTCCTCCTCCTCCTCTTCACAGAGAGGTTATGCAAATTCATTAGCGACTGTTTGTGAAGGGCTTTGAAGCAGAAAATCACTCCATAATTGCTAAGTATTATTTAATAGCTCGTTTATAGTAGGTATTTTCTTCTGAATTGCCCTGCTTGATGTTTCATTAAAATGACATCATGCTCACTTGCAAATTACAGTGGTAGGTCATGTGCTTGCCAGTATAATGAAGCATGAAGAATTATAGACATGCCTCCCCCTAAATAAATTAATTTGCAAAACGTTATCACTACTGGGGCCAGACTGTAGGTCTCTACTTTCTCACATCCATGACACTAGTCATATACTGGTTCTCCTTTATTTTACTGATTATTGTAACATTAATTTGAAACTGCTCTTTCCATCATGCCATCCAGGTATTTCTTCTGTCTCAGATGAAATATTGGTCAATTTGTGATCTATAAGTTAAATACCAGAGGTTAAAACAGGACTATCATTTGCAGTAACTGCACTCTTTGCAAGACCAAAAAACAAAGAAGGAAAAAACTACAAGAAAATAAAAATAAAGTTGTGCTACTTGGCTTTGTTTTAGAGAAAGAACAACCTTTTGGCCCTTACGCTGTAATTTTATGAAGGTGTGCATGGGAGTACTGTGCAGGGACCACCTCAAACATTTGCTCCAATGTATTTCTTGTTTTGGACTCGGGGGCTGTGTCTGAACTGCTGGATGAGAGTGTCTCAGGCTCTTATTCCCCAAATACATCCCATCCAGGAAGCTGTTAGTCCCTCCATGCATATTCAGGCCTTCGCCTGTATTGATAGGCAGGACTCAGGCTTGGGCTTGATGTGAAGTTGTTGGTGCCAGGGTGATCATCTGGGAGTTGGGACTTTGGAAAGCACCATTTTTCCCACAGCTAGAAACAGAACTCCAGTGACATGGGGACATAGAGAGACCCTTCTAGATTTTAGAGAGGAATATGATTTTTTTCTAAACTACCATCGTGGCTATGCAATATCAATTCATTATTTATTTCAGGGTATCCAACCTTACCTAGCAGTTTACGGAAGTGGGTACTATTTTTAGTTCATATCTCTGTATGATGTCACATCTTAGCATAATAACAGAATTGGCTATTATGAATTGAAAACCATTTAATGGACTCATAAAAATAGTCATTTGGCATGTTACTTTATTACTTTTCAGAATGATTTTTGGCTTATGAGTAGGAAGCCTCTTAAAGTTATTTCTTTACAAACATGGATTTCTATCAACAGCTACAAAACTAGGACATCTTTCAGGAGAAATATAAAGATGCAGAAATAAAATATGAGATTTTCCATACTTTTCCTAGATTTTTTTATACTATTTCAGTACAAGGATTATATGTAGTGGGACAAAGAATAAACATCAATATTTGTATTTTCAACTAAAAAGGAACATAACAGGGAAATAATTTTACTTTGGATGAAAAGGCACATACATTGGGACCTACATTCCCCAAATGGAAACTGATATTCAGGAGAGATAGTAAAACTTAATGTTCTGGAGAGCAGAACATGCTGTTAAGTGTCTATGGCACCAGTGCAGTGGGAAAATGTCTGGATATGCTATTTGCCAAGTAACTGTTATTTGTGAAGGAGTAGCTCCAAAGTCATATCCTACTGCTTTGGCACACTGAGTGAGCCAATAAATGAAGACAGACGCTGAACCTGGCCTTGATGTACCACATGTAATTAAAGAGAAGATCTTGAAGAACATTTTCCTAGTAGATTAAAAAAGAATGTATTTTTTTAACTTTCAATGTCACATTGTATTGTTCTTGGTATCCCCAGCCAGTCTAGTTTTTTGTGGTGGTTTTTTTTTGTGTGTTTTTTTTTAAAATGGAATCCTATTGAAAACCATAGAAAAATGGATGAAATAATGAAGCTCAAAAACCTGAAGGTGAAATTTTTATTTCATTTCCTGAGCTGTAAAAAAGAAAGGCAGATGAGCATAAAAACAATAAATATATTGACACAACAGATTCAGATAATCATTTGCATTCACTTGTTACAATTAACTTTCGCTCCCTCAAATCCCAAAGGTGAGTTGAATATTACCCTCTTAGCAGGGGGGAAAACAACAGCACAGTGAAAGAGAAAAAAGCAGCTCTGAGTGCTCAAATTAAAACCGTGCATCCTTAGATGCTCCAACTTGACTGACCACTTCCCTTTCTCAGGAAACGAGTCTTTCACATATGACTCCTATTTGGAAATGAGTTTCCTTCCTACAACTCATCTCCTCTGCAGCCAAAGAGGACACCCTCTCTGCAGGCTGCTGGCAGTGCTGTCACCCAGAGCCCTCACAAGCCTGACGCTTCATTTGTCAGTCAGAAATAGGAACTCGCCAGATAAATCAGTCATACAGCCCTAGTTTTCTTGTGTTGCTAAATTAATGATAAATATGAAATCTTCTAATTTAGAAAAAGCAAATGAAAAGTTCATGTGTATCCTGTTTAGAGTTGGCAATTCTTTGTTTTGCACATGTTTCTTCCTGTATCAAATAAAGGGAAAAGCTCTATTTGCATGTTAATGTGTCTTACCTAGTCTTCACATAGCAAGAGAGATTGTCTCTTTATTTCTGTGTAAGTTTATTACACAGTTTTTTTCTGAATAGCTGTTGCAGAATAATTCTTGAGAATATTGGTATTCACTCTTTTAAAGTTTGTTTGTTATGGATATTACAATACAAAGTCTGCTTTGCTTCTTAATGAAATGCCCATATCCCACACAGCCCCCAGCTGATCAGTTATTTGAAATTATATTTCAGGTCACACTCAGTTTAAAAATTAATTGAAAAGAAATTAGTCCCGCAGGGATATAGCTGTGAACTGTAATTTTGATTGACAATGGGATAAAAGACTGTGGATTTGATCACGTCACTTTTAAATGCATTTTATATATGTAAAATCTTTAAACTTGCCATGAGCATATATGGCTTTAAATTGATCTTGGCAGACATCTATTAATCTGTGTAATTCAGGAGCACTATAGGAAAAGAAAAATAGGAATTACTTTGAGATACCTGTCACTATTATTTCATCAAAAATGCACTTGCCATTCTGAAAAAAGAAAAACCACCCCAAACTCCAACCCAAATAATAAAAAACAAACACCAAACTCTCTCCTGTTTCATAACTGAATTGATTTGCTAGACTTACAGTCTTCCAAAGGACTGAGAAGTCATGGCAGTGGATCTGTGATGCATGATATACCTACAGTATTCCTAATGATGCAGGAGACTGAACAACCAGAAAGACATCAATACTTGGCAACACTACATGATGAGAACAAAAAATTTCCAGTGTGCAGTTTGTGGTTCCTCAAAATAGTTCAATTGTTGATTGTGACAAACAATTGGAACGGGCAGAATCTGAGGGAAATTGCAGTGTTGAATTGGGCCTTGCTGAACCATCAGAGTCCTTCTGACAGTCTAGACTTAGGTGTTTAAAACATGGGGAAAAGTATAAGTATGTGATTTCAGGTGTGGGTTAACACTTCAAAGGGAATAAGTACTTTCTTTCAAAAAAATTTTAAAAGTTTTGAATCCACTCCATTCTATTTCTCTCATGTATAACTGTTTTGAAACATCAACAGCTTGAAAAATTACTACAGAAGTAATCTGGAATTAAAATACAAACCCTTCTCCCCACTCGCAACCTGGTAATGACACTTTGTTCTGCATTAGTGATTCACTTCTGCTAAAGTGATGATACTTTCAGCTAAATTTATCCTTTGGGGAAAGAGGAAGGAAACTAAATGTGTTCTTTCAAGGCTTCCTTTTCTGTCTTTCAAAGGCCAGTAAGGTGAAGAACAGAAAAATCACTAACTTCTTAGGAGAGTTACAAACATGGTACTTGGACTCTCTCTTAAGATTTTGTCCTATTGCTTTGCTTTGTTATCCATCTCCTTCTGCAACAGAATCTGCATTAAAATATCTCCAGTCCAGGCCTGAGGATGTCTCAAGGATGCTCCAGCACCTTGAGGATTTAGGGAGGGAGATCTGCTTTAACTAAACTACTGCAGTGAAGTCATGGTGATGTATTCAAAAGTCAGTTTTGACGTTGACCTTTAATTAAAATCTGGATTTTCTTTTAGGGATACTGGCAGGACTGATGGAGGAAAAGTCTTTCTCATTTCAACTTTAAGAATCTACAATATGAGCACCTAGAAATAAGAGCTTAAATGAAGCTGATAGTGAAGAAGTAGCACATAGGTGAGTACTTTACACTAGGGCATTAGTATTTTTTCTAGGAGACATCAGCCAATGACTAGAGAGAGTTTTACAGACAAAGTTAATAAACACATAGCACAATTAATCATCTTTCCACAGTCTGTTTTGACTGAGACCAACAGATGTATTAAGAAATAGGTGTAGATGTAAAAATGCACTAAGCTAAATTTCCTAAATAGTATGTTAAAATGAGTAAATGTTAGAAACATTTAAAATGCAATTTGGCTTTCTGGGGTAATAAGCTTCCTTAAAAAAATGTAAAGGGACCCATCAGGATCGCTGAGTCCAGCTCCTGGCCCTGCACACGACAAAACACATGGCCCTTGAGCATGACAAGAATCACACTCTGTGCCTGAGAGCATTGCATAAACACTTCTTGAACTCTGTCAGGATTGGTTCTGTTACCATTTCCCTGGGGAGCCTGTTCCAGTGTCCAACCACATGCTGTGTGAAAATCTTTTTCTTGATATCCAACCTAAATCTCCCCTGACTCAGCTTCATGCCATGTCCTCAAGTTCTGTCACTGGTCACCAGAGTGATGAGATTGGTAGCTGCCCCTCCACTTCCCTTTGTGAGGATGTTGAAGACTATAATGAGGTCTCCCCTCAGTCTCCTCTTCTCCTGGCTGAACAGACCAAGTGACATCAGCAGCTCCTCAGGAAATAAAGATCAGAAAATTAAATCAGGAAAAAAAAAAAATGGGGCTGTCAAAACCTTGGATAGAAAATGAATGACTGAACTACACATTGGCTTTCTATTATGAAAAGTTTTGGAAAAGAAAACATAGAATCATATGCAGACAAATCACAGAATGTGCCATTTCCACAGCCATCTGCTATAAGGATATGACTGCCCAGCTGTGGTATATTGTAAGAAGTGAGAAAAATGACCACTCAGACAGGACCTGCAAAGAGGAAAAAATCCCTTGAAAAGCCTGAGATCTTGTTTCACACCTCCCTCACCACAGGGGTTTTCTGTTCCATCACACCATTTATTAAACTCGTATCCCAGGACAAACCTAAGCTGTAAAGTGTGGTGATTTGTGGAAAGCAAATCTAAGCTGCAGTTATCACAAGACACAAGGGAAAACAGATTAAGTAACAGACTGAAAGCAAAGAGTTTTTCCTAACTCTAAAGTTTATCACAGATTCTGGAATTGTCCCCAGCACTTAAAAATATATATGCTGGTTTTCAAACCAATAAAAATGACAGTGTCAAAATTTCTTTACACCAGTTGATTAAAAATGTGCTTAGGCAGAATATCAGTAATTCTTATATAGTAATTGTTTAAGGTTACTCTTTTTACCCTCATCTGTAACTCCAGTGTTTGTTAACAAAGTGAGTAAAAGAATATCTCCGACAGTGACTCCAGCATCACATGGACTATCACAGGGAGTAGCCTCAGACATCAGACCTGTTTACAGTTGTTCACCAAAATCAGAAAGATAAAGCTTCTCAGGCTTGGTATCACTAAAAAGCAGAATATGTGAATAAATTGTACCTTTCCAAGACCCTTGAAAAAGGAAGATAAATAATATTAAAGATAAACCATCAGAAAAGAAGAGCATAATTCATTTTTAACTGAAAAGCATACAAATACTAAAAATCAGCTTTATAGAAAATCATTATCAATAAACATGTAACCTGTGAGGATAAAGAACAAATCCTTTTTTAAGATCTCCACCACATCAAGAAAGGAAATTGCTGGAAGCTGCTGAATCAAGCTCCTGTCAGTACCTCAGAGGCTTTCTGTTAAAACTTCGCTTTTCCTGTCAGATTCAAATGAAAAAAAACGGAAAAAAATCCCAAACCAAACCAACAAACAAAAAAAACCCCAAATCCAAACAAAACTCTTCAGCTGTTGGAATTAAACTTTGAGTTAGGTTACCTAGAGAGGAGAGATTAATTCAGTGTCCCTGGGGGAGCTGCAGGTCAAGTCCCACAGGACTCCTAATTAACCAGGCATCTTCCAAAGAGTGCATACAGTAAGAAAATAAAAGAAGCAGAAAAGGGTCATAAGCAGAAAAGAGAAGAAGGTCACCAAAGAGTTAATCTCACAAGCAGCAAAAGGTTATAAGTCATTCATAGTACTGGAACTTTTCATTTTATTATGCTGCTTTGGAAACAGTGTGATTATTTGCTCTAATGTTTTGTGCAAAGGCAGTATCAGATATAAGCAGTAGGTTGAAATGTTCTGAGAGAGCTGTATATCACCATACAGCTCAGCACTCTGTTAATAGATATGGGGGATCCATGCTTGCTGAATAGGAACAATGTAATTATGGCAGTCATCCAAGAGCAAATGAAAGGATTGGGATATGGTTTTTAAGGGCTTACATTTGAAATAGTTGGTTTCCAGCTCTCTGTTAGACAAAAGGGAAAGAGAACTGGAGAAGGCCACCCTGGAGAAGACCTATGGCTGGTCCAATTCTTGTAATATTCCTAAATCTTGACATTTCAATGAAAAAGGTGCGGGGTGGTTTGCAGTGCACACCTATTTTCCCAGTGGCTGTAATAGCTATATCTCATTGGATTTTGTATCTTTGATGAATGTGTCTCAGTTCACAGTTGAGAAGAAAAGCTAAATGCACACACATTGTCTGATACAATGGCTCAGTTGAGAAGCAGTCACTTGCCACATTTCAGTGACTTGGTTTCTTTAGACCACATGACCGTGTCCTTTGAGCAGTAATTAATACCTCACAGGTAAAAGCATTTGTGTGTTTTACTTCAAAGTGTTCATTTAAACCTCAGATATGAAAGAGTGGCATTTATAGAATTCACAGGGAATATGTGGGTTTAGGCACTCAGATTTCTAAACAGAAAAAAAGCCGTGACTATCGTCCTTTTGCCTGCATCCTTCTCTAAGTAGTCTGGGAACCTGATCCCACAGACAATGACTTGTTTGGTTTCCCTTTGGCTGCAGAAGTCACATTTCTTTTCAGTGTAAAACCGGACATGAAGAGGGAAGGTTGGTGCATGCCCAGGTCATGCCCCATATGGAAACAGGAGGTAATTGGGGGATATTCCAGCTCAAAGCCAGGAATTCAGAAGCGTCTCTGTCCCTGCTAGTATAGGCGTAGTCTCTGAGAATGAAAAGCACCATTGTTTCTTCTCAGACTTTTGGCAGAGTGCAGTGAATGTAGCTGAATACTGTTCCTCCACCACATAAAAGCAAGACAAAATTCCTAAGAAGTGGTATTGGACAAATTCTGGGAAGTGAGTGACTGACTATGGCAAAACCAGGCAAATTCATAGTTCAGTAAACTTGTAAAAACCAGAAAACTGACAAAGAGCCACTCCTTTCACTTCAGTTGATGTGTACTAAGCATGTGGAAACTTCAGAACTGTTAGTCATGCCAAAAAAGAGGCATCACTGCATTGTAAAATCATTATTTAAATTAGCAGTTGCTTTCTAATTTGGGTGTTATATATCAGAGGTTTGGCTTCTTCAAAAAAGCAAAGAAAAGTCAAAAATAGATATCTATATAATACATATTTTCAAAAGAAAATGAAAATCCATATCATGTTTTCAGATTTTTTTAATTATGTCTTTGCTTTCATCGATCAGTTTCCAAGATTTTTTATGAAAATCTGAAGGCAAAAGGCATGTGATATTGAGAAAACACCTAATAGGTACTTTATGATGTGGACAAACATGAGCTAGCGTGAATGTAAAAGCTTCATCATTGTATTATTTTGATGCTGAATCCCAGGGCTTTCACTCTATGTAGTCTTCCTTTTAAACAAGATTTGCTTCCCTTGCCGTATGCTCACTTAATATATTTTCCTTCACTTGTCATGATTTTGGATCTGATCTAAAGTCTGTCAGAAGCAATAAGAATCTTTTGACTGAAATCAGATCTTGGAGATATAATTTTGGCAATTTTATGTAAAGAAAATTGACAGGTGACCACTGTTGCAAGAGAAAACTGCTCAACTCACACAATTTAGACCAAATCAGTATCAAAGATGTTTATGAATTATTAATGTCACATAATTAACCAGCAAATACAAAACTATATATTCAGTATCAATATCAGGAATTGAACAGATAAATGATGATACTGGGGTCTTACCAAAGGTTAGTAAACAGTTACAGATTTCTAAACACTCTCCGGTAACTAATCACAGCACACATGCACTGGAACACACAGACATGAATTCCCCAGCAGTACATGTACTATCCATATGAAAGATCACCAAATGCAGTATTTTGCTTCAAAGATGCCATATGAGACAAGCTTCACAAACTTCTCAAGCCTCATCTTAACAGTACTCTCTGTTTTGCCTTCATTTACTTCCACTGAAGAACTAGACCAGAATCCCACAATTTTCATCCTTAAAAACATTTTTCTAACTTACAGCCTATATGCATTTAAAGTGAGTCAGAAGATTTTTCTTCTAGGATAGCATTGCCCTTTAGTATATACAGATATTCTGGTGCCCTCTCCCTTCCTCGTCATACGGAGGGGAACAGCAATCTGTATTGCAAAATTAATTATAGAATAGAAATGGGGAGGGAAGAGGACCTCTAGGGGTTGTTCTGCTCCAGCCTCTGATGGAAACTGGGGCAATTGTGCTAGGGCAGATGGCGTTTTGTCTGTATAGCTTATCTTTGAAAACCTCACAGGAAGGAGATTCCACAGCCTGCTGGGGCTCAAGGCCAAGAACGGCTCAGCCTTGGGGTTACCTGCGAGGCTCATCAATCCGGCTCCTCTACCTGTAACAGAGAGCCCTGTTCTCTGGAGGCTACACAGATGCAGCATCCTCTGAAAATGCTGGTGATGAAGCACATTACAGAGCACATTTACGTTTTGTTCAGTATGAAGTGCCCTGTGGTAAGTCTTAACATAATTTCATCCTGCTGAAAGGATTGTGAAGAAACTTGCATGCAATATCAGCTTGTTCCTCAGCTGTAAGGAATATTGAATATAAATCGTTTCTACCAATAGTGCAGAAGTGACTTTCAGTCAGATTACATGCATTTGTCCATTTGATAGATGTTCACAATGTTCTCAGTAGGTAGATACCTGATTCACTGCCAGAACAGAGAGTGATCTACAGAGCAAGTTTTTGTATTCTTTCCTCAGTCATGCTCTAGACATGCATCTTTGGGATTACATATTCCCTAGTGTTGATATTAACTTCCTGAGGGGACAGATGTTCTAAGCTTAGGGTTGTGTTTACTTGCAAGGGCAACATTCAACAGGCATAGCACATGAAAATTCCCTGAATCATCATGTCTCAGCCAGAAACAAAGAATTCTGTTCTTGAGTTAAGGTTTCAAGAATTCTTTGTTCCAGCCTAAAATTAACTTGAAAGTGCAGGCTATGTAAGTCCAATTTGTAGAGGAGGGAGGAGAGGATAGAATAAACATTATTTCAGTATAATCCTTATCCTATTTATATGTTCAAAAAAGCTAAGTTAAAATGTAAGTAGGAATAAATATCCATGAAGAGAAAGTAAAGGAAAACAAGCCAGCAAGTAACCACCCTACTGCATGAAACAGGATAAATTGCTTCATTCCATTTTATGTTTTCTCCACAAAGGCAGCAACTTTATCATTGCCTTAAGTTCCCCGTATTCTTGTCCTATATTGAAATTTCTCATTACAGTCAGAAGAACTATCATTGTTTGGCAATAGCAGACCATATGAAAAGACAGGATAGCATTTGTAATATTTTGCTTGATGTGCTGAAGTGTTCTATTGTACTGTATTATCTATCATTCAGAAGTGGTAGATACGCCTCCCATTCCTGTAAAACATAACTATCAATATTTTCTAAGCAGAACAGAAATACAACTAATAAACAGCATACTGTTGAATTTGATTTGTTTGCTGACTTTGTGATGATGCAGCAGCACAGTTTTGGAAGTCCAAATGGAAGCCTGCAGTCATATATAACAGCTCTGCTTTATGCTTCGTATGTCTTTCTCTGCTCTTTGTCTATCCAGCTCTCATTCAGATGTTGCATTTCCACGCTCTAAGGCAACTCTGAGTAAAAAGTCAGTGTTGTGAATTCTGGACTCACTTTTCTGACACAAAATGAATTGCTAGCAATGGAGTTGCAAAGCATATGCTTATGCCATTTGGGGGCAAGTAGCAGCAGCTTTCAAAAACCTCTCTTGTGGCCTATGGTCACATTGTGATTGAAGGATTTCTTTCTCAAGTGTACCAGATGGACTTTTTGCACATAACTTCTCAAGTTCTGTTGCAAAACATTCCTGTTCAACTGCAGCAATATGTTATTCCACTGGCAATACTGATCTGGCCATTAGCTAGCTGTGTTGTCTTTGGCAGGAATTAGTCTCAAACACTATCCTGCTAATGACTGACCTCTGCTCCCCCATAGTATCTCAGGATGTTGTAGCCAGACACATTGTATCCTTGAAACACGTAATAAATGTTTTATGTTGCGGGCCTTGTGTCACAGACACACTTTCCCTCTACCTCTATTACATGAATTTCCAGGTATCTGGAAAGCAAGAGATTACTTTTTTTACCCATTGCTTTGCAGTCAGTGATCTCTGAACTTATCTAATAAAATCAACACAGGAATCAAGTATGTTTCTTTCTTGGGAAGGTTGAAGGTGGGTGGATTGGGGAAGGGATGATCATATTTTTCTGGCAATTACCAAGTGTCCTGTGTATAGTCTGACTGACATAAATCCATTCTGCATTTAGTTTGTCTCCCCAGCTCTATAACAATGCTCTGACTTTATTGGGATTTGGGTATTTTCTTGACAGTTCATACTTTCTTTGTGCTATTTAGTTACTTATGTCTGTCTTGTTCTCCACACTTGGATATGGGCTTCTTCATCAGTTCAGTGAGTATCTTAGACTTCAGCAGTGTTGTTCAGGGCTCTCTCAGAATCTCTAACCCTCTTATACCCGAGTCATTTCCTGAAGATAGAATTTTCTGAGCATTGAAATATGGTATTGTTTGATTTCAATCTGTGAAACATTCTGGCCAAAAGACATTTTCATCCCAGCAGAAAAGGAAAAGCTGCTCCAAAGATACTGTGTGCAAAAAACAAAGGTAACTGCTATCCCCATTGCACACTAACTGCTTCAAGGTGGTGTTTTACACCAATCTGACTGATTTGATTTCCCTAGGTGCCTCTTTCTTGCATTAGCTCACACTAGCCTTTCTCCATAACTGTGAGCATTCTTGACTCACTCCATTGCTTTCCCAGGTCCAGGAGTGTTTCTTAACAGTTTGGGGAGCAAATCCGTAATTACTTCATAAACTGTATATTTGCTACATGTTCAAGAGCAAATGTGAAGAGAACTTTCTTTTGTGTATTTTCCCATTTCTCTACTGTAATGAAAAGGCCATACCAGTTTCTTTCAGCTGAAGAAGCAGCCTTCAGATTGGCAGCTGTTATTATGAAGTACAAATTGAAAACTGTAACAGGTTTTGGTAGTGCAGCAGAACTCTGATATTTTCTAGACCTGAGCAAAAAAAAAAACTGTAAAGGTGACACTTTAAAAAAAAAAATACTTATTTGTTCCTATAATATGGAAAAAATGTGCCTATAGCAAAAGGTGAAATGCAAAATAACATGACTTCATTAAAAAAAATCTACAAAATGTTAATCATAGCTATCACTCATTTACCTCAGTAGTGAATGTTGCTGCTCACTTCAGTGACCCACACTGGCAGTGAGAGAAATCTCGTCTCCCCTCTTTGTATCTGGCAGCAAGCATAAGAAGCCTACCTAATTTTATTTTATTTTCATCTCGAAGCACTAAGCCTTGAAAGTTGTCCCTGCATGAATTACATCATAAAGAAATATACTTAGTAAGTCACTGTCATTTCCATGGCTCTTCTGTGCTGTGCCTCACTGTTCCCCTAGGATACTGCTTTATCTTTCCTTAATGACATCTGATTGCAGATGTGCTATCAAAATGTAGCTGTTTCTTCCAGCATTATGCACCCAAAAGTCCAAGCCTTTTATTTAGCTCAAAATATTCAATAGTACATTGTAAGATGATATGCATGGTAGTTGACATTTGGAGCCTGTGGATCACACTTAGAGATGTGCCAGACTTGCTACTCTGGGAAACATCTGCTGCCTGGGGAAATACAATACCTTGCAATAGGGTTTGCAGCAGGATGAAATGGAATTCCTATACAATGTGTCTATGCCCTGAATTGGGCAAATTTCAGTTCTTATTTTGATCCACCTGTATAAAAGGAGGGAGTGGTGCTTCAAAATTACATTTGACATTTCCTTCTCTGTCTTCCTACTGAGATCAGCTGTAAAACTGCCTTTGTCTTCTACTGATTCAGAGTTACGTTCAGGCTGTGATTTTCTGAGGATTCTCTTTTTATGCTCGTGTGCCAGAGACAAGACATGAACTCATCTCCCAGTTTAAAAGAGCAGAAGATATTTCTTCCAAGCAGCACCACAAGACAGCATAATTACATATTTCTTCATCTAGAAGCAAAAAGCCTCAGTCCCAATGCTGGTGTGAAGACTTCTTACACCAAGCAGAGAATTGCTGCACTTCTTCAAGTAACTGGCTTCTCCCATCCTACCCCTGCACCGTGCATGTCTACCCAAGGCTCACTCAGCACTCAGGTGCTTGGAGTGGCATTACAGCAGCCTTCAGTTAAAGTAGTGAGGTCTACAAGGCATTATTTCTTTCTAGGGAAGCTTTATTGTGCTAGAAACCTAATGTCAATACAAGATAGCTTAAACACATATTATATTCCTATAGATATATCTGTATGTCTTTAGACTTTAGAATTTTTTTCTCATTTAAAGTTCATTCACCCAGGAAGCAATTCAGTCTAATCTAGAAATAAAGAATCACACTTTCTCCTTCTATTATCAATGGAGGTCAACTGCAGCGAAAGTTGAACTGAGTAGGATTCATTCCCTTTCACTCATGAAAAAATAACAATGAAAGTCATCAAGAAGTAGAAGGTGAAGGAGGCCTCTATAGGGAAATGTGTTTGACTGGATATTCCTAAAAGCATTTCAAAATGGCAGGATCAGAAAGGGTTAGCCAAGCTATTAATCTCAGTTCAAAGAACATGCAAGTAAATTCCCTGGTGCACATAGAACTAGATTGAATCCTTATGAACATGCTGACCTGTTGGATCTGAACATTAAAGTGCAAGCAGAAACAATAAAAAATAGAAGATAAAGAAGCAGAATTAGTATATTATTCTTCTATATAGCACTAGCTTCTTTCCAGGTGGACAAATTATATCTTTTTTTTTCTTTTTTTCCCCCCTCTAAAATAAAGAGAATATGAGGGGTTTAGTTTTCCCTTTTTAGTTTTCTCTTGGTAGTAATCTTCATCCATTTTGTTGAAAAACTTTACTCTCTGTATGCAGGAACAAGCAATATATCTCAGGAAACATTGCTAGCTATTCTTTCTGGACAATCATTCTTATACAGAAGCTGTCTGCATCTGGGTGGTCAGATTAATATCTCACTATAAGTACAAGTAGACTGGAAACAAAACAGTATAAGGAAAATACAGTGCCAACCAAGAAAACTTAGACAGTTTTTTTTAAACTAACTTATTATATAGTTAATATAGATATATTTATTTATCACCCAGACCCCCCAAAAGTGTCAGACATTAACACCTTCCCTGAGTATTTTAGGTGCAAACAGATTAGAATCTTCCAGAGGCAGAAGTAGTAATCCTTGGTCATGTCAACAACTTTGCAGATATGGTCAAGAATAATACTTTGTAAAACAATGTGAAATAATGTTAGCTTAATATAGCTAAAGGTAACTAAAAGTATATGCAACAGAAAATGTGAGAAGTTTTTATGTAGGACAACATAAATATAAATTATAACTTAAGTGCTAATTTGCATTAGTTGAAATTAATGACAGTATTACAGTGTCTTAAACTTCAGAAATTCCAGCTAAAAATATCAGATATTCTGTATTCACTGTAACACAAAATTCGTTTCTACCATAAGGCAGAAAATCACAGAATCACAGAGTTGGAAGGAAGCCACAAGGATCATCAGAGCACAGTTCTCGGCCCTGCACAAGGCCATCCCCAAGAGTCATACCATGTGCCTGAGAGCGTTATCCAAACTCTTCTCAAACTCTGTCAGGCTGGTGCTGTGACCACTTCCCTGGGGAGCCTGTTCCAGTGCTCAACAACCCCCTGAGTGAAGAATCTTTTCCTAATATCCAACCTAATATTCCAAAACTTCAGGCCTTTCCCTTGGGTCCTGTCACTGGTCACCATAGAGAAGAGATCAATGCCTGTAGCAGGTTTGGTTTGTTAAACCAGGTAGAAACATCAATTAAATGTAGCGGGTTTAGTTCAAATTTCTTATCTTTTGTGANTCCCCCTATTTCTTTCCCACCGCCATTTCAGCTTCACTCACTTTCTCTTTCTCTCTGACCTTAAAAACGCCATGATGAAGAGTGGTCTTCATTGTTTAGGCTTTACGGTGAAGAAAGCCTCACTTTCTTTGTGCTGCTGGCTGCTTGATGTTGTCCTTCAGCTCCAATCGGCTCCTGCAGGTCTCCGCGGGCCACGCTGGGCGAGGGGGGAGTCCTCAGAAGCCTCAGCCGGGTGGTTTCGGCTATTGCAGCAATTCTGGTTGTTCCTCAGCTGCCCGGGGCTCTGAGGGGCTCTCCCGCAGGCACCCGGGGCTGTGCCCTGGCGCCGGGGGAGGGGAGACCCGAGGCCGCTCCGAGAAACGGAGCTGCAGGGCCCATCTTCCCCCCTCCTCCGCACGGGAGGATCCAAGACCGAAAAGGAACTTCCTGTGTCCTCACAGGCTTTAAATATGGGAATTTCGGAAAGCGCTACTGGCTAAAAGACGTGTCCATCAACTCAGGTTCAACCTACCACATTGCCTCTCATCTTCCCGTCATGGTGAAGCTGTAACTGCAATGAGGTCTCCCCTCAGTCTCCTCTTCTCCAGGCTGAGCAGACCAAATGCCCTCAGCTACTCCTCATACAGTTTCCTCTCAAGATTCTTCACACCTTCATGGTCCTCCTTTGGACACTTTATAACAGTTTAATATCTTCTTTACATTGTGGCACCCAAAACTGCCCCCAGCACTCGAGGTGAGGCTGCCCCAGTGCAGAGCAGAGCGGGACAATCCCCTCCCTTGCCTGGCTGGTGATGCTGTGCCTGATGCCCCACAGGACACGGGTGGCCCTCCTGGCTGCCAGGGCACTGCTGATTCATGTTCAGCTTGCCACTGACCGGGACCCCAGGTCCCTTTCCTGGCACTACTTTCCAGCATCTCATTCTCCAGTCTGTACATCCAGGGTTGTCCCATTCCAGGTGCAGAATCGACACTTTCTCTCATTTAACTTCATATAGTTGGTGAAAGATGAGTCTATAAAAGACATAGAATCAAGATATCTAACTTAAAGGATATTCAGCTTTTCAACAGATGCTTCCACAATCAAAGTTGAATTAATTATAACTACAGTTATAACTCCAGAGTGGCAACAAGTCCAACCATCCATGTCACAATATGCAGTGAGGCAATTAAATGCATAGCGTACCTTAGTCTGTAGTTTCTTATTTTTGTTTCTTCATATGAGGAGAGATTGAAAGCCTTTGAGATTGTTCAGCCTGGACAAGAGAAGGTCCTGTGGGAATCTTATTCCTTCTTTTATCTGACTAGATCTCACTAGACAGCCTGCAGTGGTCATCTAAATTATCTATAATTAAAATCTAAGATCTAGTTTTTGTTTGGTTTGATGATTTTTGAGCAGCCTGAAGAACATATAGGCACAATCAGCTGCCTAAAATTCAAGTTTTCCCTTTTTCACTCTTTCTCTCAACTGCAGAATATTTAATAACTTTCATTACAGTGAGGGTTGATAAATAACCCATTTGAAGCTGTGTAATGGATAAGTCGTACTGGCTTAAAAACACAGCAAACTAATTTTAATAAATTAGTCCAGATAAATAATTTTAATAAACTTGAGGTGATCCTGCCCCTCTATTCAGCCCTAGTGAGGCCACATCTGGAGTGCTGTGTCCAGTAGCCTTGGTTTGTTGTTAAACAAAGCTGGTGGTCCTGAGGTATGTGAGGAAGGAGAGTAACACAGCACAGACTCTGCATTTCACAAAACCAGATTTTGGCTTATTCACAATACTGATAGGTGGCATTCAGATAGACATCATCTCTCAAAGGCTAAGGAGCTTGAGAAAGATGTAAGGTCTTTAAGGACAACATTGTCCCACTGCAAAGATGGTCTATCTTTGTGCTTGAGAAGAAAAGTGTGATATTTATAGCTTGCCCTAGTTATCTGTCCTACTTTGTGCTCTTTATTGACAGAGCATCCTCATTTGTGCTTCAGATATATTAATTTGGGGCAACATGGACCTAATTTTATTTATAGCAATGTGGGCTTGGGTAATGTTTTACTGAGATGACCAAGGATCTCATGAAGATCTAAAATTAAACCATGCAGAAACACAGGTTATTTTATCAGATTTGAATCCCATGAAAGCAGGGAATTCTGCAACCAAAAATGTAGTTTTTATTGGCATTAAATAGGAAACAAGATAATTTCACTCACTAAGGGCATTTATTCTCCTGTGTTGTTTTTGCTGATATTTTGTTTTGGTTTTGTGTGTGTGTTTTCTTGCATTTTTTTCCTTTTCTCTGCTGTGAAAAACCTATTCCTTATAAATACTGTAAGGGAATTAATCTTAATCATCTCTTCTCAACCCATATCAGGAGACTAGCTTGGCTGGGATAGCTAGAACCTTCATGCAGAAAGGTAGCACATGGGCTGGAAGTAGGAATAGACTGCACAGAAGGGATCTATAAATATTTCCTAGGCATCTAGAAGTGGTGTCAGGAAAGCTGAAGATCCATTGGGGTTGAGCAGAAAGGCTCAAATAGACTAAGCTTTGAGCAGCCTAGTCTGAACCCACAACTGCCCCTGCTTTCGGCAAGGGGTCAGACTAAAGATATTCTGAGGTCCCTTCCAGCCTCAGATATTCCCTTTTGTAGTGAAAGAGGCACTAGCCTGAATTATTTTGACCAGCTTGATATTTTTTACCTGCCTTTGGCATCTGCTAGATCTCTATCCATGATCTGGCACCATTGAGTCAGAGCAGAGGTTTACCTACATCTCTGTAGAGTCAACAGAAAATATTAGGGGTAACCATGTGATGCAGAAAATAATAAGAAAAGTTTTCCATACTATGTACAAGATGACACTTAAGAGACTCAAAGGCATTTCAAGTAAACAATATAAATCTAAATTCAGCTATTGTTCTGTTGTCTTTTCACTTTAGATTACATTCTTGAAATGACCATCATGGTTTCTTTCAGCAAATCTAATTTTGAAATGCACAGCCAGCATAGCAGTGCAAACTAATATAAAGCAAAATGTATTATATCCTCTCTGAATACAAAAAGGCCCCACTGGACCTTTGTTTCATTTATAACCAGATTAAGCCAACTTCAGCTTGTCACGGAAGTCTGAGATATTCTAATAGAGAAAGCTAAAATTTTTTGCAGATTTTATTTTTCCACAGTGATTTTAAATGTTTTCTTAAAACAATTATTTCCACTCCTCTCATCTGTAACTTATTATGCCTCATGTGTGATGAGAAGACAGAAAGACTGTTTTTCCTCTTTTTTTCCTCTTCATTGCCTTTCCTCTTTTCCTCTGCTTACTTCTGTTATTTGTACTCCATAACCTTTTTTTTCCGATTCCTTGTCTTTGCCTCTTTATCCTTTAAATAGAAAAAAAAGTCATCCTTCTATATATATCCACTCTTTACTCTTCCCTCCTTTGCAGTGTTGGTGTCATGGTTATCTAAGGAGCACAAGCATAGTAACTGTGCATGAACAGTGCTTGGTAAAGCTGTGAAATGGTAAAGCAGAGATGGTCTGTTTGATGTGTCGCTTGGGTTGCAACCCAATTTTAATCTTTATTTAAAACTATTACGAATGAAGTAGTTCCATTAGAGTATTTTAGATACATCCAGACAAAACTAATGTATAACCAATCTAATGTCTTCCACCACAGAATTGTGGAGGTTTCAAAAGAAACTGGAAGAACATGCAAAAAGGGTAAGAAGAGTGAAAGAGATGTGAAATACTGTGTCATAGACAAGATAATTTTAATTTCACAGTTGAATTCAGAATTTAAACCTTCTCCAGTAAGTGGTGAAGTAGGCTTAGTCTAGACAACTGTAGGTCAACTCAGGCACAGACATTTAGGATCTGTACTAAGTATGTAGTGCTGCTTTCTCTTGGAAATATCAGTTGTGTGTATTGCATCAGGGATCCCAGTGGGGAGCCTTTATTGTTGAGTCCTTTGAAAGCTCAAAGAAGTTTCAACCACACGTGGGTCGAGTATTTTATTATCTCCAGCTGCAGCTCTTTTCCGTCTTTTCTACACCCATGTCTATGGTTGTAAAGGTAATGGGTCTGTAACATTTAGTTTTATTTCTGCATTACTTTGAACTGAACATTTACAAATTGATTAATTAGCATCAGGCTCACATCTGCAACAAGATTTCCCTATCACCTCCAAAAAACTTCTTTCAATGTCAATAAATGCTTTTTATTATTTTATTTCATTCCTTCTGGGCGGGTAAGTGTTGTATGGTGGCTTTGAGGGGAACACTACTGCCTTTACCGTAGGTTAATATATGCCTATTTTTTTTGAAAGATAAATTCATATTTTACCAAGATTGAAAGCATCTTTTGTTTTCTTGAAATGTGAGAATGTCAAAAAACCAGGGAAAAGAATGCGTTGGAATCCACTTTTCTATTTGCCATGGAGAAAACTAAATCCTTACACAGATAGTAAAATTCTAGAAACTAAATCATATTATCTCAAGTCTTAGTCTGAACTTTGGTTTGTGTAAAGAATATTAAATGTGGAGGTTTGAAAGTATTGAAGCTGCTACAGGAGCCCATCAAAATACATTCACACTCCACTGTAAATGTCTCCTGGACTCTACATATGAAAGGACAAAATTTTACAGACCTTGTTTTAACATTTTGAAACAAATCTCACAACCTTTAGCAAGCAACCTAAGTAAGTCATATGACTTGAAGCATTACTGAAATTTGGAAATTCCCAAGTTCTCTCTAGGTTCCTATTATTATTAAACATACAAAAAATCTCTTTGTAGGGAGATAAAAACATATTACTATATGATTATATGATATATTGACTATATATTATATTGACTAAAGAAACACACAGCCACTAGTGATGGAAGGTTATATAGATAAACCATTCTCCCATACAATTCATGTCTGGTTTGACATTTTTATCCCAGAGGCTTCACTGAACTGTTTCTGAATGGGTGAAACAACAAACATCATAAGCAGCACTGTTGATCAAGAAATCGTACACTGTATCCTCATATTTAAATATTCCAGCTACAAGAGGCATTAGATGGTCCAGGACCTTTTCAGCTTAAAGTAACTTCTGAATTCCTACTATGACATAAACTTATCAGTAACCAACAGCTGTTTAAAAGTCCAGGTAAACCTAAATACCTCAAATGCACTTACATTCCTGTCAATATAATCTGAAATGAAAATGATTTTATGGTCATTTTGTTAGTAATGAAATCATAGGGAATTATGATTTTGACCAGATATGGTCCTGTGCATGTATCACGCTGAGCAGCAGTAGGAACGATCTATGATTTCATTAGTTTATGCATGAATTAAAATACAACTTCATTCTGTAGATTTCTTTTCTTCTGGTATGTATTTTGCAGGTATTTTTATCACTCTAGAAATTCTGTAATCCATTGTTTCATTGGCTAAGAAACATATTGGAGACTTCAAAATACATGATGGTAAAGAAAGATGGTTTTTAGTTGTTCAGTAGCCATATCAGTACTTTCTTCATGATCTGTAGTTCTTAGGAGAACTCATGTTGAACTTAAAGATGTAGGAAAGTACAATTAAGAGTTTTCTCTACTGTCGCTCTCAGACATGAAATAAGCACACGAGATGCAGGTTGTCAGGTCAAGCAGCCAGGGAGAGAGGCCAGGAAAAAAGGGGCCCACCTCTGCCCTCAGTCTTTTATTTATATGTTCTTAGAAACCACCGTGGATTGGAGGATGAGATTTTCCTCCTCTCAATTCCACTGGTCAATGGAAATGTCTGTCATACAAACTCCTCCTAAACTAAAGGAAGGCAAAACAATCAGGGACGGTTAGCAAAACATGGCTATTTTTACAGAAAGTGCGTGAGAAACTATTTACAGAACTGAAAACACTGCAGAACTGCAAAGTGCGGGACGACATTCTATCAGCTTCAATTAAGAAACAAAGTGACATGTTATATATTGGCTTGTGAAGTTATACAACAATGAGAAAATGAAAATTATGTGGTACTAAACAGAAAGTGGATTTGTGAAAGAAAACTAGGCCATCAGAATTAGAAGTGAAAATTCTGAGTAATTCTGCCTCATTTAATTCTCAGACCAATCCCAGGACAATTTGGATTAGCTGTCACTTATGAGGAGAAGAAGGATTCAAATCCTTTAAAGTAGCAAGGAGAAGGGAATTTTAAGAAAGCTTTATCAAGAAGTTCTGCGATACAATACAATTTTCTTTATTTTAGTGGCATGATTATGTAGATGCTGAAAGAACCAGCAGTTTCTGGGATTCCTTACATTGGCATACAAACTGTTCTTTCTACCTGTGATATTACAAATAATTTTCATAATTTTTTATCGTCTCAGAAAACTATAGCAATATCTACAGATGCTTCTGAAAAGAAGCTGGCCCTGTTTCTCAGCACTGTTGGGAAAATAACATCTCAATCTGAGAATGGTTTTTAATCATTTATTATTTTCTCAATGTGATGTAAAGATAGTAATAAGTGACCTACCATTCAAACACATTTCTTCCTAGCAGAAAATCTTTATCATAATTTGTTTAAACAAAGTTAGTTTTTTTTTGAAGTTGCTGTAGTTGCATTTTGGAACAGGACTTTTGGGGAGAAACACATAAAAATCAAGTGGATACTGTGAAATACAGATCTATATAAGGTATCACTGACAATATTATTAATTTTGCACTATGTTAAGTATGCTTAGCTTAATTAATAAAATGATGTCACACATTTTACCTATGGAACGGAAGATTCTCATCCATGATACATTACAAACACAAGGTCAAATGCTGTTCACAGTCATCTTTCTGTAAACTCTAATTTCCCTAAGACCAAATAAGACCAGAGCTATTCTGATATCTTTTTCTTCTGTTCACATATTTTTACAATTTGTTTAAAGCAATTTCTACTTTCCTCCACCCTACAGTAAATTTATGCTATATAATGAACTTGTTTTGAGATGATCAGCCATTTCCCTCAAAATAAATTATTTTGAGCAGTCCAGGGATTAGCAAAGCAGTCATATACAGTATTTTGGACAGAAGACATTTCATCACAAATCTTTCTCAGCATCACTTAATGACAACCAGTCTTATTCTGAAGTTATTTATGGCTCCATGTATGCACAAGTGTGAAATCTGGAAAAAAAATTCTAGTTTTGACTGTGAGGTTCCTGGCTCATTTATAATTTTACCTTTATGCTGGGAAGAGAAGAGAAGAGAAGAGAAGAGAAGAGAAGAGAAGAGAAGAGAAGAGAAGAGAAGAGAAGAGAAGAGAAGAGAAGAGAAGAGAAGAGAAAAAAAGAAAAGAAAACAATTGTTTTATATCTACACAATATTGACCTCAAGTATCTCTTCTGGTAACCACATGGACATTTTTTATCCTTTACATTTACTAGTTCGTGGCTAAAGAGAATCTGATTAGGAACAGGCACTGGGGAATAAACAGAACAGAGAAGCCCTGGCTGGCGCAGAACTTTGGGCCAGGTGACCTTCCAATCTCCCTTCTCACCTATATAGTTCTGAGCTTCTAAGAAAACTCTTCCATTTTCTATAATCTTGGGGGATCTACTCAGTCCTGACTTTACCCTTAAAGCTCAAAGTAGCTTTCCTAAACATTGAAACTAACTTCATGGAGTCTGCTTGGGATGGAGTTAACTTTTTTCACGTGATGAGATGTTTTAGATTTTCTTGTTAAATTGCCTTTATTTTGACCTGTAATGGGTCTTTTTGTCACTTTAGCCCTTCAGATTCTGTCCACCATAACACTGCTGGAGAGGGAGAGAGTGGCTGGGTGGGGACTAGGCTATTCTAGAGGGAGATCTGGAGTAGTTGCAAGGAGAGAATGAATGTCACAAGAGGGAAAAAACAATAGAATCTGCCACTACAGATACTCCTGGCTTTCAATGGACTGTTTGTAGCTGTCAAATTTTCCACTGAAATCCCAACTTTCTTTTCAGAGAATCACAATTATGTCCTTCAAGAGTAAGCACTGAAGAGAAACTATTTTTAAGGACAAGTCAAGTAATTTGTCACTCTGTGACACTGCACACCGTAAAACCTCAGCTAGGAATCTCTGTTTTGCCAAGCATACAGGAAACACAGCAGTGAGAAAGGATCAACCAACAGTGCACAACAGAAAAAAAGTTGCGAGTTATCTCCTTAAATCTCTGTTTACCTATCAAAGACCAGCACTGTCTTTCTTCTCAGTGACTGAAATTTCAGGCAGTCTTGCTAGAAAGTAGTTGTGCTACATTTGGGAAATATTTTACGTCTTCAATGTGTAAATCCTAACATACTATATATGAGTAATACACAATTCTAATTATATTTAATTGTCTGGCTCCCAGTGGGTTTCTCAAGCTGCATAGTGTCTATCTACACCAATACAGTGCTCAGCTGGCTTAGACTTCCTAGGAATTCTTAGGAATCCTTGATGTGCCATCAAGGTGTTTTGAAAACCTCTGGTGATTGTCCAGTAGGCTGTAATTTTTCCCTAGGTTACAACTGAGCCAACATCCCCTTGTGGGGTTTCTACCTCTTCTGCAAAAAGTAGCACTTGAAAAGTTGACTGGATAAATGAAATTCCATACTAGAGAGAAAACCCTTCCAACAATACTAATTATATATCCAGTACTTCAACTATCAGAAATTAGACTTTCAGAAAGAAAACATACCAGATAATAATAAAGATCTTAAAAGAATCTTTCAGTATATGCCATCATTCAAGACAAAGACAAAAACTATTTCTTTCAAATAAAAGCAAATTTCTTTCTCACCTCCATTTTCTATTCCCTCCTGTACTTTGACTTCCATTTACAGAATTAGCAGCTGACATGAACAGTGAAGAACATATATGTTAATGTACAAATGGAACACCTTAAACTATTGTTTCCAATATGTATTAATGTTTTCCAGCTGAATTTATGTTTTTCTATGAAAAGTGAAGAGGAACTTTGCCAGTCTTCCATTTGTTCCTATCAAAACCCCCCAAATCACTAGCAAGTAAAAATATAACAGAAAAACCTATTGAGAAGATAGTTCTAATTTTTTCCTCAGATTGCCTGGAATTTTATACGCTCTTAAGGCAATAACTGCAACTGGTTGTGAACAATTTATGAAATAAATGTACATTCTTCTTGAGAATAGATCTATAATTCTAAACAATGGATAAATTTTTCACCCTCTCTGTGACACTCGTCGTCCTATAGCTATAGTAACTTAATGCTTTTTCATCCTCCATGATCTCAAGAGTGAAATCAGGATGGACATGTTTGTTGTCATGGCAGCAAAACACTACATGTGTTTTAGCCAAAACAGATGCAGAGAGTGTAAATCCCTGGATTCTTTGGTTTTGGAGAGCTCTGAGGTGGCTCACTTAACTATTAAGTTCCTGCATAAAGAATAAAGTGGAATATTTACCTGCTTTTGAATGCTAAAGAACCCTGCATATGCTGTACCTCAGCTTGTAGTTGCCCTGAGTGCTGGCATCCAGCTTGTTACTGTATTTTTTTCCTTTTAGGGCAGGCAATGAAACTTGTTGCATTAAATTTGTTGTTTAGATGATGAGATAATTTTTATAGGAAGCTTTGCCACAATACAAAGACTTTCAGTCTGTGATAATATCATAGTGGTTCACAAAATAACTAATTTAATAGGAAGGAAGTTGGTGTGATTTATGGTAACCTGAGAAGTAAGACTGAGAACCTAATAGCAGTTAACTTAAAAGGGCTGCCCAGCTGGTGGGTAAAAACTGTGCCAGGCAACAGGAAGACTGAAGAGTGGTCTTTTTTTAAATACTGCCTCTTCATCTCACAAAAAAATATGTGTCTCAGGTAGCATTCACATTCCTTCATGGTCCTGTTCACTGCAGCGTATCTGCCTGCTGGGTTGCTCAGCCCTGTTAGGAAAATGTGCTTAACCTATGAAATACACAGCAGAGGTGCCTTGGAACTAGACTAAATCATCAAAATTTGATAAGAATTTGATACAATCTGCTGAAACCACTAAGCCAGTTTTCCTCCTAATTATTCTTTCCTTTCCCTAAGTTATCACACTGTTTTTGCAGAGCACGAAGTGAGATTTAAGCTTTGCACTTGTGTAAACTGTATTAGACCCCTTTTCAATTTTTATAGTCCTGCTTCAGTTGTTCTGGTGTAGTGACTTGCACAACACTATTTTGTCTTCGGGAACTATAATTAGGCAATACCCTGCAGAGAGGGCGCTATGGAGAACTGAAACCAGCTGAATGGACAATGACAGGATTCACCCCACTTCTTGTTCAGCAAAATAAGAGTTATGTCCTGTATAAGAGACTGTGACTCCTGAAAGTGCCTGCAGGCAATTTCTACAATCTCTCCCTGTAGCTTTCTCTGTAGGGAAGCAATGATGCTCTGAACTGGCCCACGATGACAATACTGAGAAGGCACAGTCTAGATCATTACACATTTCTTTGCCAGCTACCAAAGGCCTCTGTTGAACATCCCTCTAGCTTCCTCCCTCTCCTTCCTCCACCTCAAATATTGAAGGAAATAAAAGGATCTCATAAAGTTGAGAGCAGCTTGTGCTCTGAGTTTAGAAGTGATGAAGTAGACACTTTAGTATTAACCACTTTAAAACAGCCTCAACTGCAAACAATTAGAAGTGCTATAGATGGAGGACATAAAGATATTCAATCTTTCAAAAACAGCTTAAAATTTGTATTGAAGAGGGAAATTCAATGTAAGACTGACATTTTCTGTGATTTCTACTTTATTGCCAGTATTTTCTGTTATGGCAAATTGAGAACTATTTTTTTTTGATTAGCTATTACCTAGTACTGAGTATATTGCAAGTAACACTTGTTTACAAAAGCTTTAATATTATTGTTTGCAGCATAGTATTATAGCAGTGAATAGTATTTTCTAGCATAAAAGGAGCTTGAAAGAAAATATGTATTAAATAAAATCCTGGAAATTAACATTAAAAATGCAGGCATTTCTGCTCATCCTGTGTATTAGTTTTGTCTACTAAAAATATCAGATAGTTAGAACTGTTAAAACAGAACAATCCTGCCCTGAGCTGAGGTCTGGTGCTGTGGGCAAGGTAGGGGAGCCCTGGAAGACCTGGCAGGGACAGTTAACCTTGGTGCCGCCCTCAAGGCGCTACCAACAAATTCTGCTGCCAGGAAGGTGTGTCCTCACAGTGTTGTGGTGTGCTATGGCTGGCCCCACAGCCAGCAAGATCAAGTGGACCAGCAACTCCAGGGGTTTGATGCCCACACAGCCCAAGCACCCTAAGGTTAGAGTGAGAATCCAGAGGGCTGTGCAGGGCATGCAGATCATGTCCCCCAAATTGGCCACTGCCATCTCCTCCCCTTCTCCCCTGTTTTTGGTCTCCCTTCTGGATAGTTCCATGTTCTTCAGTCCCTCACTGGCCCACGTTAAGCCCCCCCGCCTACCCTTATTCCTATTAGTTAAACCCCCTTCTCCCCGCCTCTGTAACGCCCCTTTTCTGTTATATTATTGGCTAGTATGTGCTTTCCCCTCCCTTTCTGTAGGAGTATAAAACTCCATGTAAAAAGCATTTCTCCAGTTCTTCACGCCCATTTTTGGATTTCTGTTAGACCCCTGTCCAATAAATCTTCTCCTTTTTCACAAAGAACCCCCTCTGCCTTGTTCCTGCCTCCTCCATGCACCTTTTCCATCGGTGGGCAGGGTGAACCCGAGCTGGAGCTTCGCCTGCCCTCCCGCGCCATGACAGCCGCCATCTCCCCCTCCTGCGCGGGCGGGTGCCCGATGCTTGTGGTCACCTGCTAGCCAGCAGACAGCACTGCGGCATCACAGCTCACAGGTGCTGGATTTGGATGTTACTCCCCATGAGCGCCTTCCAATTTCTGCCTTTGAACAAGGTGCTGCTGTCTGTGAGGCCCTAGCAGCAGAAATCATGGGGCAGAACAAGGTAAGGAGTCTGTGGAGCCATGAGTGCTTCCTGAAGGGGATGAGCTTTCTTGGAAAACAGGTCCACAGTCACTAAGTCATTGTATTTCCCTGCAAGGATGTCAGCTCTGCAGTGAAATCAGTAAGTGCTGGAAGATGGATGGAGACCAAGTAGTACACCAGGATGCCTATAGTGTCCATATCCAGAGCAGAAAGCAGGTTTTTGCTCATTCCCTTTCCAGATTTAAAGCAAATTGTTATGTCTTCACAGCTTCAGCTTGGTTAATTTGGCCAAGCCCCTGCAGACAATCAGAGAGCTCTGGGAAGAGAGGCAAAGGATACTGGTTCCTCACTGACATGTCTGTAATTTTCTCCCAGGCTAAGATCCCCATACTTCTTTTTGATAAAATATATGGGCTCCAGCAGGAGAGGTAAAGGGAGAGATCAGCCTCAGTGCTAGAATATTGTTGAGGTACATCTCAGGAGCACTGATGTAGGATGTGTCAAGGCACAGAGATGTGCCTGAAGGAAACCTTATCTCCTGGAATCAGGGCAGTGAGCAGTTATGCAGGTAGAGAGCAGGAGGGTTTCTTCCTCTTTCCTAAGTCCATCAACCATGTTGCTGTGTTCCTACAGGTGCACTGGTTAAGGCAAGGCTTGTTTTGCTGGGGCAGGGGCAAGGGCACGGGCATGGCTATGGGGCCTGGGCAGATCAGGGCCGCATCCTATGGAGCTGGACTCAGCTAAAGGATCTCAGGGCTGTGATGGTTGGGCGAGGACATGATACTACCAGGGATCACATTTGGTGTGGCCATTGTGTAATTACATTCCTGGGTTACAATTGTCAGATGGAGGAGAGCTGCCATGTTCAGGAGGTCTCATGGCTAGGGTGGTGGCACATCCAGCCCACTGCTCACACAAGGCAGCACTGGCACTGGAGGACGGTGGTGGGGAAAATGGACCCAAGAGGATCCTGAGGTTATCCTTAGTCTCTGGGTAACCTCTTTCTACAGGGAAGCATGAGGATCCTAATATTATCCTTGGGCTCTGTGTAACCCCTTTCCACAGGGAGCACAAGGATCCCATTTGGCAGTGAAGAAGGAGAGTGTACCTCCCCAGCCAGGGCAGCCCAGGACGAGGGCAAAGGAGCAGGTGGGTGTGAGGAGGGATGCCTCAGTGCTGGGGTTTGCCCAACAGGACCAATTGCATGGTGATATCCTCTGGCTACTCCCCCTTTCTCCAGAAGTGACAGTGATGGGATGGGTCAGGCTGGGGTGGTCTCTGGGCCCATTGACTGGGGTGAAGATCCCAGGAGAGGCTGATCAAAAGTCCCGTTGGTGTCATCAGGGTCAACCTGGCCAAAAGGTGACAATATAACAAAAATTATACTGGTAGAGACCTGGAACTCTGCTTTCAGGAACTGGATCCAGGGAGAGAAATAATGGTTCATTTTATGATTGCAGATGTCACTGGGCAAAGAAGCTTTAGAAAGCAATCCAAATGAGGACAAAGGCTATTATGGTTTCACTTTTGCCCCACTATGAATATGTCACATTCATCAGTTCTGAGAAAATTCCCTCATGTATCTTAAGTGCAACCTGACTGAGCATTCAGGGGAGCCACTTAAATTGAAACCATTCTTCAGCTCATAAGGTAACCAGATGATACATCAAACATTTTTGCTTATTGATGCAGGATTTTGAACATGAAGGTTTGTTCCATCTTCACCAATTATCAGTCTGTCAATTCAGCCTGAACATCCACACGGGATAATGTTATATTCTGCCTCAAATTTTTATGTCACCATAGTAAAGTGCTGAAAAAACTTCTATTCTCAATCAGAGAACTTTGAAGTACATCAAAGATAAGAACACTTCATTATGTTCACAAAAAGTAAAAGTGTCCTACTATGACATGAACTCTTTTAATATGATGATTGAGTGAAGCTTAACATTAGTTTCAAATGAATAAAAGCACTTGCTGATGTCAGGTCATTTTTCATATTTAACCCTCTTCAAGTCCCCACTTCTCACCAAAAATGCTTACATCTTTAAAAAAGATTAGGTTTTGTTTCATAGCATGTCACAGAATTACACTGAGTTGTATTTCTTGCAATAAAATGAAATATTTAAATCATTAAGTTGACATTAGAAATAAAAAATTTTCAACTTACTATTCATAAGGCTGCCCTCTCTTTTGAGTAAAGGAGGTAGCTTAATGACTCTCTTGAACCTTGCATTTCTAGACTCTCTGGAACAGCTTTGTAGTGACACAGAATATGTCTGGAACTATCCTGTGCATTTCTATTAGTAAGTTAAGTGAATTTTTCTTAGAAAGGAAGCAAATTTCACTGTGCAGGAGAAAAGGATACCTAACACAGGTCTTCACCCTAACAGATTGTGCGTATATATTTTGTCACTATTTTGTCAGTAATTTTCACACTCTAATGAGAGGAAGTGAGAGAACATTTCTGGACTTAAACTAAACTGTTTATTTGTACTCTACCTATTTATAAAATTCATGACAAATTTTTATTCCATTTGCTAGATATCAATCCAAACAGAAACTATCTAGGATACAAGAAAGCCTTGTCCCTTTCTATGGGGCGAGGTCTGTAAGGACATAGTAATCTCTTTTCTTGGTTCTACCTCTTTCCTTTTAACAGTTTTCTCCCCTACTGTTCATAACCCTGACATTCACAGCTCCTGCTGCCCCGGAGTCCCTTGCCAACAAGGATATGTTATAGCTGCATCTCCTAAAATGTTTCCATTTTCCTTATGCCCATTCTTTAGAGAACTGCCTTGCCAAAACGTCCTTATGTCATATAATCATTTCTGTTATGGCCATGTCTAAAAGTTAACTGAAAGGGAGTATAATAGTACCAAAGCTAAAACTGTATGCAGTGCAAATGTTTAGGAATTATGTGAGTAAATTTTATTTGCTGCTTAAACATATATCTTTGCTAGCTGTCTATATTCACTTCATGTACTATGAAAAAATCGAGCATTTAATCTCATTCTGAAAAAGACATCCAAAGTAGGTGAATCAGAGGCTGTGGTGCCCGTATCTTTCTGGTGAGCAGAATGGCAGTCTATAGACACTAACTCAGTTATATTCAGCATCCAGAGGCAGGATGCCTGTGGTTAGGTGAGATGAATTTCTCCCCTGCTGGCTTGGATCAGGTCCACTTGAGCAATGAAACTGAAACTTCTTATGTGGCATCTCACGAAATTTCAGGGTGTAGTATCTACCAATCATAGTTTCAATAAATTATGTAGGCTTTATTTTATTTTGACCTTGTCAATGCAATTCTGTGCTTATTAATCAGAGACACAGTGTTTGCTCTTTAAATGAAATATTTTGATTGCATTGTTGCTTATGAGAGCTACTTAGAGGCAAAAATGCCATTATATCTCTCTTGGGATGGGAGAAATAATGTTGGCTGTGTCAATGTCTTTCCATGTGAAGCTTTAAAACCTGAGTTCTCAAATGCCCATGTGCATACTAAGGGTAGAATCAAATACTTGAAGGCATTTATGCTTGTAAAATCATTTGAATAAATAGGATTTCTGGAAATTTAATAATAAACTTAGTTCAAAGGCTGTATTCTCTGGTTCACAGCAAATACCAAGTTTCATGGGGCTAATTTTCATGAAGCTGGAAGAATAAAAGCATGAAAACCAGTTAAGCATGTGGAAGTATTCCAGATTTTTAACATCATACTTTTTTGTGAGTATATATTTTTTTTCCTTCTCTCAGATTAAAATTTACTTTTATTTCCTTTTGTTTAAAACAAGGCTTTCAAGGTACTCTCTTGTGTTTTAAACCCAGTGAGCATCTCAGGCCCACCCAGCTGCTTGCTCCCTTCCCCACAGAGGCATGAGGGAGAAAATCAGGATTTTAACTGGAGGATTAAAAAGAGGGTTTTAACCTTCTCATGGGTTGAGATAAAGCAAAAGCTGCTCGTACCATCGAAGCAAAATCAGGAATTCACTAGTTAATTCCCATTAGCAGGCTGTAATGGTTAGTTGTGAGGACAAACACCATAACTCCAAAGTCCCCTCTTCCTCCTACTCGCCCTACTTTATAGTCTGAGCATGACACCATATGGTGTGGGATATCCCTTAGGTCAGCTGGGGTCAGCTGTCCAGACTCTGTTCCCTCCCAACTCCTTGTGCACCCCCAGCCTTCTTGGTGGGACAGCGTGAGAAAGAGAGATGGCCGATGTCGTATAAGAACAGCTCAGCAATAACTAAAGCATTCCTGAATTATCCAAGGCATAGCACCATGACAGCTATCCCAGCCAAAACCTGTATGCCTGTACAGTCATGTGCTTCCCACAGAGTTGCAGAATTTGCCATGCTCTCACCTGTCAAAAGCAAAACAACAATGGAGGATAAATAAGAAACTCTTAAAATTCAAGTGTGAGATTATTATCTGTCAGGTAACCATGATTCAAAAAACTGTACAAAATGGAACAGACTCTGAAGCTGTCACTAAGAAAGTTGTCTGGATTTTTTGCCACTCTGTTTTTGTTTACAACTATATATGAAATAGCAGTTCAGGCAATAAGATGTAGTATTACAGTGTGAAGTATATGTAGCATATGAAAACAAATGTATGTTGCAATTGTAGGGACCAGATAGTCATCCCAAGACTTTGCTACATATTTGAATTTCCAATTCCAGGTTTAGTAAGTGCAACTTATAGCTAGACTATGCTGTGAAGAGATGAAAGTGTCGAAAGAGCTGAATAAAAATGTTGTTGGAAGAGTTGGAAATAACCCCAAGTTTCTGCTTTAGGCTACAAAGCCATAATGCTGACAAAGGTAGAGATACTGCTCTCTATGTATATATGTTTGTTTTAAAATGTTTAGTGAATACAGATCAGTATCATGCAGTTGTAGTTTAGATTACAAGTGTTATAAAACACAATCATGATCATGAACTGTAAATGAAACAATAACTTCTGACTGTGTAATTAATATGTGTCCTGTTGATTCAATTCGTACTGCTTAAAGAGTTTGGTTCCTTCTTGTGCCAAAAACATTATCTTGTGTTTGATAAAGTCCTCTGCATCAGAGAAAGCAATGAAACCAACCATCATGCTGTGTACTCTACGTTTCAGGGAAAATACAGTGACACTTTTTGAAAGGACAAAGGAATCTTTATCTGATTCAACGTAATTGAAAAGCTCTATATTCTCCGTTAGATGGGCACAGGAGAATTTTGACTCAGATATACAAAGCTTTTTACAATCCTAAATCCCACTGAAATCAAAGGAGATAGAAATCTAAATGTGGTTCTTGCCAGTGGCCTCTCTTTTTCTGTAAACCCACAGACTGATTTCAGTTCTTGAAGTGCTCTGTGCATAAAGTTCTTACCTATTCTACTTTGAAATCCTCGACGGTAAAGTTAAATGACCCATATGTTCAGTGAAGCATGTCCTAGATATCTTTTGGTCTCTTACATTTGAAAATGTTGATAAAAATAATTACAGGATAAAATTTCCAGCCTGCAGTGGAAGATCAAGGAAAACTAAGCAGTTTCACAGGGATAGCCTTCATTGGCCATAGTCCATGGAAGAAGCCATATGTCAGCTATTATGTCAGTAAGCAAAATTTCTAGGTGGATTTCTCCAGGAATGAGAGAGTGCTCAGGGACTTTGAGCAATGACAAACTTCCAGACTGAGGTGTGTGCTTAATTAAAGCTATAGACTACAACAGAAGGTGTATTTGCTATTTGCTTTTAATTTGGGCAAGTTTAGAACTGTGCAAGTAAGTGATGACCTTGATTAATTGTCTAGATACTGTTAAAATCTCCTTTTGTCACTTCCAATCCCTGCCATTTAGTGTGGTAATATATGGGAATAAATAGTCTTCAGTTTCATTCATGATAACAGTCTGATAGTTATCCCTCAAAGATTACAACAAAGTCTGACTGATGTAGCAATGATCTTACACAGCTGCTGCTGAGAGGGGTGGAGAGGGAGGAGGAGAAGGAGCTTTCTTCCCTGAATCACAGCAAACTGAGTAAAAGGACTACAATCATGCCTTCAAATAACACAAATTAGTTTCAAAACTGGCAAGAAAGTGGCCTTTTTTACTCTACATGTGACTCAGTTATGGTTCTTCGGCCTATCACATATAAATCTTTTCCTTAAGTGGATTGCTGCCCTAAAATTGCATTTGATTCACTCAATCATTAATCCGGTTTCTTATAGTCTTACTATATATATTATATTCGGTTATATTCTACTATATATATTTTTATGACACATATTATTACGTATTTTAACTGTGTTTATTTCAGTATCTTTACACTGCCACAAGGTAGAAATGAGTGTTTATGAGGAAGGAATGGGTATTTATACAGCATGGAATAAATGACTTAAAAGTCAGTTATAAAACCTGTAGAATACATGCAAGGTGGTGTTTCTTTTCTTATTTCAATTTTTTTTTTTTCAGGTATTTGAAACTCTGTTCTTCTGCTAAAATTTAAAATGCTGTAGAAAATAAAATTAAACCACTACAATGATTATAGTATGTTGTGTGTAAGCCACATACGGTATAGTAGAGCTGCAGATAAAGCTATAAGAAATATGCACATAGATAAATGGGATGGAGTGTTGTACAAGCACACTAAGTTGGCACTGGTGCAAGGTACAGTGAAGTCACGAAAATCAGAAAGCACCAGTGTTGAACTGATAGTAATAAGGGCAGATGTCAGATGCATTAGCAACCCCTCTGGGATGCTTGGTAAGAGTCTAAATGTCCAATTTAAAAGTAATATACTGCTACAAACCCAAAAGAAATAATTCATGGAAAGTTAATGATTTGAATATAACAGATCTCGGGGCTAAGTCAAGACACTTGGGTTTAAGAAATCTAGATTTAGTTTTTGCTTTGTAAAATACTTCCTTTGGGATTTTGAGGAAGCAAATTACTTTGAGTTATCAAAGATCTCTTTCAAAATAAAGTCCAGCACAAGTCTCATATGCTTTTCTAAATACAAATTTTAGGATTCTTCAGCACAGCAATGAGTACTTTGTGAGAACCATAAGTTAGAGAAACATGCAGTGTCATTCTTGTTAGACTACTTAGCAAGTGATTTCCATCCAGCTAATACTCTTCCAGTAGATGATATAAAATTACACAAATAATTTTGGTCACTATTATCGTAAATATATTTTCATTATATAACATGAAACATGCATTCCTGTATAAAAAATATGCACATAATCATAAATTATTACACTTTAAATAATATTATAAGCTATGCAATGTAATATTAAAACCCCCCCAAACTTTAAAAGCTATTGCTCAGACACTAAGCTTTGTCTGGAGTTCCCTTGTATGCAGGGGTATGTATTGCATATATCCAGATTACAGAAGAGGGAAAACACTACATGTGCTGTGATGTGTCTTACATTTTTGTATATAATTTTTTTTCCTAAACAGAATAGAAAAAAATAGGAAAGATAGAGTTGTAGCTCATATTGTAGCACTTTGATTTAATCTATAAGAAAGTTACTACTTACAGTAGCACCACATTCACTGCCCAAACAAACTCTAGTAAAAAAGGCAAAAGCTAAATAACATTCAAAAATCAGATAATTTGCATTGCTCTCCAACAAAAGGGTCTCATTTGTGATTTTTGTTGTAAAATCATACTGGTAGCAAGCCATATATGGAGAATTTTGATTTGGTATACAAAGATGTTTCTTTTATAGTGGTGATCATTTGTTCAGTCCTCAAGTGAGTATTTTCCCAGACTGTTGTTCTGAGATACAAGTTTTTTTGGTCTTGTTTATTTGTAATGTTTAAATTAGCTTAACCTTTTTTTTTTTTCATCCTTCCACTTGCAGGTAATTGCCATCTGGTCGATGATGATGAGTGGTTTTCTAAATGTCTTCCTCATACAAATTCAATTCACGAGATCTGAAGACCCTGAGATCTGAAGATGATTGTTCCAATACAGATAACTGCAAGAGGACGAAGGGAAACCCAAAATGGGATCATGAGATTTTAAAATTAATTTTAGGGGGAAAAAGTGAGAAACAACATAAATAACCCAAAGACCTTATTTAAGTCACAAGAATAGCATAAAAGAAATGTTCAAAGTGGGGAGAGCAGAGGGCAGGGCAGAAGAGAGTTTTATGGTGTAGCTATAACACAGTTATGACAATAGTATTGTTCTTGCAATTGCAGGAACTACAAGTCACTGACGTTTGAGAATGTTAGTATTGTGGATTTACAGTAGTGTTGGATGTGAATCAAGCACTGTTACCAAAGGTCTCCTAATAAAGACTTGTTATCAGTCCTGGGAATTCTTCTTAAGCTTCATAGAGTTCTCAGTCTGTCCACTCTTCCACCTTGTCCAGGCCTTTCTGTGAGATGGCTCACCCTTCTGGCATGCCCTCATGACCCAACTTAGTCTCATCAGCAAACTTGATGAGGGTTCTTCAAACCTAGGACCAGAACTTTTATGAAGATGTTTAAAATAATGTATGAAGATGTTGACTGTGTTTAGGACTAGGTTTAACTCTATTCTTTTTGTGGGAAACTCACCTGCATATGGGGATTGTTAAGAAAATGAAAAAAAAGTTCATTTGTAACATACAACTCCCACTTCTAGGTAAGACCATGTATACAGAGTTGATATTCTCCATTTATGACACTTTCTAAATGCTTTGCTTCATCAAACATGGCCAAAGACTTCTGCCTTACTATGAAAGAAATATAGCAATGTGTAAGGTTTCCATTTCCTTTGTTACCAGTTAGTGTGTGCTTGAAACAAAATAAAGTTATTCAAAAGACCTCCAAATTTGTGTGTGTGAGGTCACTATCTGCTATAAATTGTTCTGTTTTCAACTTCTTTTTGTACAGTTTTTCTTTCTATTAAAACAAAAAAAATTAGTAAAAATGAAAACTCTTTTCCCAGAGGACTCAGTTTCTCATATTCTTGTATTTTATTGTGAACTTCATGGTCTCATTTGACATCTTTAAAGAAGAGTAATAGCCAAGCTGCAAACACATGCCAGCTACAGAATACAAGCCTACAGTATATTAATCTATTGACTTTTGCACTTGGAAAATATCTAGTGCTCTTTATTTATAAAAGCCTATCAGCAGTACCCTGCTCCAATGTTATATATAGTAAGTACTGTATATATCAGTTGATCTCTGTGTATAGTTTATGGCATCTAAGGTGCAGTAAAAGGCTATATCAGGGTTTATCATCTGCACCCTGCTGGTCACTTGACAGGCATTTCTGTTTAAGATATATGTCAGAGAGTAAAAAGAAAGTGTATTGAAAGAAGAAAAGTATCTATTAAAACAGTACAACTTGCAACATCTGGGAAGCTCATCAATAGAATTTTATAGCTTGCATTTGCTTGAAGTTAAGGTTTATTACATGAAATGTGTGGTAAAAGAATCATGTCATTTCTCACCTAGTTGTTATAGCAGAACATGAGGAGCGTGTGTTGTATCCATTCCTACAATAAAAATCACTTCGATATACACACACACATGCATATACACAACACACCCACCAAGTGGTTCATCTGGCTGGTGTGCAGTAAATAGTGAATAAAGTCAGATATGAATCAAAGTTTCATGTCCATCTGTACAAAATTATAAAAAAAAAAAAAGCAAAAGTGTTCTCGTACTGGATCGGTATACACCATTTGGAATGTATGTAGATTAGTGCACAGTTATTGCTAAAAACACTGTAAATCTGATACTATTGTGCATTTGTTTCAAATGATGAATGAATAGACCATATTGAATACCATGGACAGAAAAAGAATGCTGGAGATACTTCTTTCATTATAGGGGAAAAATATGAAGAATTATAAAAGCTTGTTTAAAAGGACTAACCCTCAGAAGTAAGAGCTCCTTAAAGAGACTCAGAACCCATTTATCATCTCATTTAACATGTTAACTTCTTTTGCAGAAGTGGCACTACAACACAGAAGTACGCTTGAACTGCATGAAAAGGATATGTTGATTTCCTTCATTTTCAGCAGTCATGATCAAGATGCAAATTTTTCCTGCCTTTTAAATACTAGAACATGTAGAAATTTGCCTCCTTCCTTTTGTATGTAGACTGACTGAGCCTTCCAAAAGATGAGGGAGCTTTTGCTAGTTCCAGGATGATTCCTTGCCCTTTAAGATAGGCCATTTTTCAGTTTATGAAAACATCATAACTTGAAGATTCAAGAAGAAAAGCAAAGGAACAAAACTAAACCCTGAACAATGTTTGAAAAAACCCCTTTCCTTTTCATTTTTGGATATTTTGGTAGAAACAATGAATAGACTCATTTCCACCCTCTTAAATAAGGGATCTGTTATGGAGGTCACATATTTGGTGCATCAGTTAATCACTATAATGAATATGGAAAAAGTTATTATAATGAGGCATATATAGAAAAAGGAAGTCAAAATTGCTACGTCATTAAGAAATTGCAATTACTCCTTTCTCACCAGATATGAGAGCTACTCAATCCTGTTTAATTCCAGTAGAAGCTGTTCTCTATTCAGAATTTCATGAATAGAAAACCTGGAAATCAGAACACTTATTTAAACATCTAACTATGTACTTTTTTATCTCATTTAGAAAACTTTGGTGAAAAGCCCTCAGGCTCTCTTCTAAAAGCAGTACTGTTAGTTATTTTGGAAATGATTCAGACTTATTATTTGTACTCTTTTCTAGGCAACTGTTCTTTACTTTTGTCAGAGGTTTTTAACTGGGTTAGGCTTAGAGTAGATATTTTTACAGAGCTGGATTAAATTGCTGAAGTGTCCCATATGGTTAGAACATTAGGTTCTTTTAAAACAGGAATTATATGTGACTGTGGACTATAAAAAAATTTTAAAAAATTTTGTATGCATAAGAACAGAGTAATATTCAATTATACCATCAGTTAGAGAAATTATATTGCTGTTCAGTAAATTTTTAAAATTATAATAGATATGAAGCTGTCCAGATCTTAAAAATTAGAATTGAAACAATCCAAATAATAAAGACTGCTGCTAAAGAGTCATGAATACAAAAGGAAAATCATAAATATAAGGTTCATAGGAGTTTTTCTCAATATATAAAAGTTGCCAAAGTTGTTATATTCAATTCTTTTAGAAAAAAATTGTCGATAGCTATGTAACATACAAAAGTTACTAGTTCAAGATAAGAGTGAATTTAAGACAGCAAAGTCTAAAATAGTTAAAATAGTTAAATGAATAAAAATCTATTTGCTTTCAGAACCACAGCTGCTTTATTGGTAAACATTTTCTATCATTATTTATTCTAAGTTTTTCTGGTTTTTTACTATTGCATGAAATGCCTTATGGGTCTTGTACCATGCAGAGATGACTTCACACAGAATTGAAAACAGAAGGTAACAAATGGCTACTCTGATCTTGTTAGGCATCTTTTTCATTGTCAGCATTAACTCTTCCACTCTCAAATTGAGATAAACATCTCAAAAAACCCAATTTATTATCTGCTTTTATTTTTTAGAAATTTCTTTATTAAAAGGAAAAAAGTTTTAGCGTTTAATTGTGATGATATGACAGGTGCTGAAGACAACGCAAAATAAAAACGCATGTTCTGAGTCCAATAGTTACAAAGAATTACATTAAGTAAGCTTAATTTATATGTTATATGGCCATATTAAATAGATATAGGTTTAATTTTAAAAATGCACTTAAGAATTAAGAACAACATATTTTTTTCAGATTAGTTTTTTTCTAAAAAGAGAATGTAGTAGACTGGAACCAAATAAGCCCACCCCCTTCCCCCACTCCAATCTTTCCATGTGTCTTGCAGGTGGTAGCACTTATAATCCCCTACTTGCTGGCAATTATCTGACATGGTATTAATTCTTTTTTGATTAATTGCCATAACGCTTTTCACGGTATGAAGCAATTTTAAGTTTATGAAGGGAGGGGCACAAATATAACACGTTTTAAGTGATAGCTTTCATGCTATAGAGTAGTTCATGAGCTCTCATTTTCTGTCTGAAACTTTTCCTGGAGGGATTTTTGATACCCATCATATTATAGCACTTTCTATGTCATGTCTTACTCACCTAGGGCTTTATCTTTAGATTAACAGACAGGCTAGTTTGGACTATTTTTAATGGAGGGGGAAATCTCATTATACAGTGAGAAGATGAGTATTTCTGAAATTAAAGATAATAAGCCAAAGGCATTAAGCTATCAGCTGTCTTAACAGCTAAGATATTGACTTTTCTGAACATCAAAGCTTGGTCTAAATTGTCCCTATTATTTCTAGATTAGAGGAAAAAAAATCCAGTCTGAAAATTATCTTTGTCATAAAATTACCATATTTTCCACTTTTTGCATCTACACACTATGGTTATGGATAGTGTTTGCTGAAATTATTTGACTAATAATAGTCACATTTTCCTGGCTCTTTTAACTTATGCAGTAGTTTGTTTATTAGAAAGGAAATTGTATACTGGAATGAATAACCCTCTACTAAAATTTGAAACTTTGATTGCAATTTTTTATAAGTAGAAATATATATTTAATATTTGAATGATCAGAGAAAGAGGAACATTGAAGTATGTTTCACTTACTTGCTATCTATTCTCTAGGCCTGAAAAAATGCACTGTTTGACAACTGCAATGCATTACAGAGTGAGAAATCAGGTTTTGCAGAGTTTCAATCATCTGTTTTCAAAGACTAACTTTATGCATGTATATAAATATACGTAAAGAATATCGACATTGATATTCATTAGGATGATTTTGACAGACAATACTTGATGCTTTCCAGAAAATACAAATAACCATGTCAAAATTGATTGGAACACACAAGAATAGAAATGATTCTTAGATTTACAGTGAGACATCCATTTGTCCCTATCTATAAGTGAAGGGTATGTTTTCAATTCATTCATACACGATAGCAAAACTTTTGTGAGATTTAAATATTATTAGCTTTAGCTATTGGACATTTTCATACCTGAGAAATTAAGAGATCACTACATATTTATATAATTAAAGAAGAGTATACCATCCAAACTCTGAATGATTGCCGTCAGTGGCTACTATAATTTTTAAAGGTTGCCAATGGCATTATTTATTTCAGTGTCTTAGCAAGAGGTGATTTTCAGAAATTTTCAGATTTTCTATCCATCTTTCTATTTAAGTTTGTCATGACTCTCAAGCAAAAAAAATGACCTTTTTTTTCCCCTATAGCATAGAATCATAGAACCATATCCAGAATATCCTGACTTGGAAGGGACACACAAGGATCATTGAAGTCCAAAGCCTGGCCCTGCACAGGACAACCCCAAAAGTTGCACCATGTGCCCAAGAGCATTGTCCAAATGTCTCTTGAACTCTGTCAGGCTTTGTGCTGTGACCACTTCCCTGGGAAGCCTGTTCCAGTGCCCAACCAACCTCTGGGTGAGGAACCTTTTCTAATATCTGACCTAAATCTCCCCTGATGCAGCTTCATATCATTCACTTGGGTCCTGTCATGGTGTGTAATACACCATTTAGAAACAGAATAAAACAAACTCAAATGTAAAATAGTAAAACCCTAAGCAAACAAACAAGACAACAATAAAAGTGGGAACTACAATGATTAAGATGCATCTCATGCAGGATGATTATAGCCACCTTTATGTTAGAATGAATATATATTAAGCTACTTTTAATTAAAAAATTAATCATTCTCCCTCCTTTTTATTTTTTTTTCCTTAATGTAAGCTAACAAGATACCTAACAAAGATTTTAAACAGAAATGAAAAAAGAAAAATAGAAGTGCACTCCATTCTCTCTTTTACTTCTTGGAAGGACTTTAATTTTGTTAAATTGTCACAAACCTACATGACATCCTTCAGTAATGAAATTTGATCTTAAATGCAAAAGGACTAGTTAAAACCATGAATTAAAAATGAGAACAATAAAACTGGAGGAGACTGACACCTCTTTAAGACAATTTTCATCCCATGAAGTGTACTGGGAATGTAAGAAAAGGTATTTTTCCCTTACTGCAGAAGCTCACCTGCATCAAAAGGTTTGCTTATGGTGGAACTGGCTATGAGAGGTGAAAAAGGTCCACCATGTCTTTATTTTGGAGAGAGCACATGCTGAGCTGAGCCAAAGACCGTGGTGGAGCAGTCTTTCACAGTCATGCAGACTGTCATAGAAATTTATTCAAGATTGTTTTGTGAACTGCAAACTACGTGGCTAGGTATGGGGATAACCTGAAGAACTCTGATGTCCTCTGCTGTACCAGAGGAAAGAGCAGGCAATCCTGACAGTCTCCTCTGGTCTTCAACAATTTAAATCAAGTAACAACAGCAGTGACCAGAGGCTCAGCCCAAGGAGAGGTCTAAGCACAGAAAGGGTGAAAGATAATAGGGGAAAAAAGCTGTGAATTTGCATTTCTAATGCAGTCTGCCCAGCTGCCAGCTTCTCACAACTCCAAGCACCCATTCAGAAGTTTCTGGCTGAAGTTTTGTGCAAAAGGGCTTCTTACATGGACATGCTTGTCTAAAACCAGAAATTCCTTAACAGGTGCACAGCAGGTTTCTGCCTCTCCAGTTCATCAGCATTATTAATTTTGTCCTTCAAATATTTTTAATAGACACTTCCTTTAATTTTTCAAAATTTATGCAGATTTTTGGCATAGCCTAAAAACACTTTGTCTCTCTTGAAATACATATTTAATAATAAATTCCACCTTTATTAGACAACTTGCAATGACAATGGCTTAGATTCCTTGTCAGTGTCAGTGTCAATGTTACATCTCCAGTAATGTTAGGCATTTTTTATGTAAAACTTTTATGTTGGGATTCAGGAACTTTTGAAAATGTTTTGAATGAGAGAGCCCTACAGCTGATTTTCTACTTAAAAAAAAATAAAAAGGTTTGTTTCCAGTAATGGCATATCAGACAGCTTGAAGTATATAATTTCTCAGAAATGCTATGTATGTTATTTCAGTTAGATATGAATGGAATTTGAACTTGTATGGAAGATTATGGTAAGTGAACTACGTGACAAGATATAATGGGGCAGTGCAGCAAGAACAGATTGCCAATAGCAGTTTGCTTGTTATGGAATTCCAGATAAGATGTTGAAGGATAATGATTCTGATCTGACTTGTTTCCACTCTCGTATCTGTTTGAATATACTATATAAAACCTAATCAAAGTAAAATGGGTTGGAATAAAGGTCCATGTAAATAATGAAGAATTTGATAAAAATAATGAGCTATCACATATTAAAAAAAAAAAAAGAAAATTAGTTCCAAAGGGTGAAGACCATGTATTTAGAGCTCTATATTGTATTTTTAGTACTGAGAAGAATTCAAGGTACGAGAGTTACGTGTCAGAGGTTAAAATCAAGTAAGTGTTCCAAAATTACCTAGAACATAATATCCTCTTCTATATTTACAAATGACTATATTCTAAGAGGAGATGGTCTCTTTGTCAGGACACCATTTCTGCCAGGAGACAGAGGGGATCAGCCTAATGTTAACTTGAAACCCAACTTTCCTGCTCTGGTGAGAAACTACAGTTCTGTTCATTATAAAAGTTCTCAAAAGCTTGATTCATTGTGCAATGCAGCTTTGAAAGAAGGCAAGGACATCTGAGAGAGGATGTTGTTATTCAACATTTTCTACTAGGACTACCCCAAAAATAATGAATTTGAGTTTATTAGCATATATTGATTATTCCTGTCCATGCTTCTGTGTGTCATATATTTGTACATATTTTTATAAAGGCACACTGATATGTAAAGTTGTAATGTTTTCTCTTTGTTGAAGAATGAAATTTGGATTTCTTTATTAATTTAAATGTCCACTATTCTGTCTTTCTTTCCTCAGACTAAAGGCCTGAACATCCACTCTGATATGCATGGCCTCCCCTGAAACAGAAATCCTACACAAGAAACAGAATACAACACTTTATTTGTGATTATTCCAGCTTCTAGGGAGAAAACTGTGAATCTGTGATGGTCTAATATATTTAATAATTGTTAAATTGTAGTAACTGCAGTTCTAATGCTACTCGCTCACATGTGATATAACAGCGAAGTTTTCAATTAGCTTGCTTTTTTGTCCCTCAGGAGTTTTGCTCCCTTGCCAGGATTCTAGTCAGATTAGAGTTCACCTTTAAGTTCGATATCTGCTCTTTAAAAAACACATTTGACTTACTTTTCTGTCATCAGCTTGACTGGTGAAAATCCTCCTGTGGTAATGAAGAAAGGTAAGGCTGAGATAACCATTTGTAATCATTACTTGTATTAGGCTCTCTCTGAGTTAAGAAACCTACATGAGAAATATAATGTAGGTGGTTTATGTAGCAGACAACTTATCATACAGCTTATGTGAAAGCAGTGTGAGAACTGCCATTTAGGAGCTCATATCACTGAGCTAACTGGCAAGTGCCATGTTAAAGGTATTTGTAATGTTTCCTGGCGTCATGCTGGCTTCACTGATTATTTGTCTGGAAAAACACATGACAAAGTTTTGCAAATAATAAGCAAATGAGAACCCTGTTGGGCCTACTCCTATATCTAATTTGAGGAACCTTGTCCACCTTCTCCCCAAAGGAATTAGGGACTGATTTTGGTGATCTTTTTCAGTGGACCTCCTTTCTATCTTTTTGACTAATTATGAAGCTTTCCTTAATCTCACATCATGATATAGCAAATTATATTCCAAAATTTTCATTAATCTACTACTACATAAAGAAATCCTCTGCCAGTTCTGAACAATTTCATTCTGCCATGTAATTATTCTTCTGTTCCTATCTTACACTGATTAGAGAAGCATACACTTAACTTCATCAAATGCTAAGAATGGGAAAGGTTATTTTTAAAAATGGAAAATACAAGAAATTACAATTAGAGACATCACTTGGGATAAAAATCTCTTATGGTAGTTAGAGAGAAGGGTGTGTGACAGAGCCTGGTGTTCAATGTGCAGGCTGTGTTGTTTGATTGGTTGCTTTTTAGTATAAAGCAACTTTACATCTTAATATTATTTTGGAAAGCAGAGACCAAAATGTACTTTTGAATAAAGTGAATAATACTGTCTACTTTTTTAGAATTAGAAAAAATCCTGTTATGGATGTATTTGATGAATAATTACATCGAGATAATGGAGAATAAGCTAAAATACAAGGGAAAAAATAATTCACATTTGGCTGGGGGAGCACATGGCTAAGTTGTACTGTTGTGCCAACCATGGCCTTCAGTTGAACTTCTCTGATTATTTGAAAATATGAAGGAACAGAAAATTCAAAGCTGAGGATCAAATAATGTGGCTAAAAGAGGAAGGGGATAAAATTGAGAGTGGAGTGGAATTAAATAATAGTAATTCTAATTATAAACTTGATATTTGGCTAGATATTCATACATTGTGCAAATCTATCATTCTGGTTTTAAACCAGGTATTCAGTATTTCATACTGAAATTACATTCATAGTGCTTATATATTAGAGGTGGGTGAATACATGCAGGTCTTTGATAGATTCCTTGGCTTTGAAGTGATAATTCAGATAATCAAAGGGTGTCTGTGACAGACACATAGGGCAGGTCAAGGTGCAAAAATCAAGATGCTCAAAAATCTAGATGCTCAAAAATGTTTTTCAAGATTAGATAAAGGCAATTTTAAAGGCAAAAGTAGTCTTTTTTAAAAATCATTCCTCAAACTTACATTCAGCATCACTGAATGGTTTTGTCCTGGGGCCCATCTTAATAAAATCGTCTGAGACTGCATCATCTGCATATTACCAAAATATGTCTCATCTGATTCTGGTTAAGAGAAGCATCAAAACCAAGCCAAGCAACAGAACATCCCTCTCAGCTTGATCCATACTCCAGAACCAAACCTGCAAAAATAGACTCAGTTTTTAGATTTGTACTGAACTGCAGAGTCTGGACTAGCTCAAGCTCCTACATTTTCAAGATGAATATTACAATTATTATGGTCTCCGTAGGAGTGATTCCTTCTTGTTCCCTTGATCATCTGAATAAGCTAAGCAAAGAACATCTACATTAAATTACTGAGCACTCAGAATTTATATTTTATGTTAACTTTTTAAATAAATTCTGGCTTCTTTTTAATAAATTCTGATTTCTGATGAGGCATATACTTGACTAATGCTAACTGGAAACAAAGGAATTCATGCTGTTTGTAACAGGAGCTACCGGCACTTATTGTATCACAAAATGAAGTCATCTTTAGGCAGGCAAAAGCTTTCCTTCAGTAAAAGTTTCTTATCATCATTGATACACAATCACAGAGCTGACAATAGGCCAGGAACAAATATTTTCCCTTAACTAATCAAGCAAAAGCTTGAATGTACATCATAGTTTACAAGGCTCTTTGTTCTATTAATGGTATAGAATATAATTGTGTTACTTGAAACATGGCATAGCTTTCTGGTAAAAATTCATTTGAATATAAGTATTGCACATACCACACTATTTAAGTATCTTCACTAATGAGCTAATATTCCTCAAGCTATTTAAGCATATGGAGGTCATTACTTACAGTTGAGTTTATAGAGGGGTTGCTGTTTTCCATCCATAGCTGCTGTAAAGTGAGACGGGCTGTGAAGGAACTTCTGGAGTGCCTGAAGACTTCACATATACCAGCCAGAAAGTTTTCCCTGTTCTCTCTGTTTGCTTAGTAGTCCCAGGAGGCAACAAAAGTAAAATGGGTTATAAAATAAGGACATATGGACAAACTTGCTGTTGCAGCAGGTATGGATTATATAATGAGAGACATCAAATACCTGACATGAAAGGAGCATCAGCTTAGGTGCCCAGTCACCCTGTGATACTTAGAGAGTTCCTATGGGCTCTGCTTGAATAATTGACATTTATCCAGATAAGAAATCTGTAAGTTTGTCCTTATCTTTGAAGCTGTCCTCTTGATCTGATCTCCTGCCTGACAGCCAAGTCTTCAAACATGCAGCTGTGTCAGTTCACATCTCAACATGTAGGTAAATAAAATTACTAATACACAGTAGGACTGGTGTGACTATTTTAGTTCCCTAAGACAAGTTCAAAAAAGAGGGAAAATCTTATGGTGCCATATTACAGGTTTTCAGCCGTAGTAAGTTAGTCTAGTAATCATGCTGTGACCTTCGAGGCACTGTGATAATTAAAAAACATTGCTATTATCTGCATTTTCCTGTGAAGTTTCAGAGCTGATGTGCAACTGAAAATATAAAGATACAAATATTTGTGGGGTTTTTCCCCTGGAAGAAAACAATATTTCGTATTATGGCCATATCTTGCAACTCCATGGGAGCACTTCATCAAGAAATCTGGTTGAAGTTTAATTTCTGACCATCTGACACTCCACAAACACATTACTTCTGTCCAAAATCAGCGTATTTTACAGGTTAGCAAAAAAAATTTATAACAATAAATGGATCCTGGCAGATTCAAAAATCTGCCTTTGAATGTATCTGAGATTGTACTGCAAATTCAATTTGCCAGTGGATCTTTTTGCTTAAAAGTCAACTTTTTGCTCCAAGTCAACTTGGAGTGAAATAATTTTTCTACCTTTTTTCAGCTCCTTTATCATATCCCTAAAATCTACTGTAGGGAATGTGAAAAAACACTCCCGCCCAAAAAAGATAGCCATGTAAACTTACCTGTTTAGGGTTTTTTATTTGTATCTTGAGAAAGACAGAACAATTAAGAAAGTATTTGTTTTGTTTCCCTTGTTTTCTGTTTTAGCTTCCTTGAAAGTATATTATTATTTTACGATTTTATAGCAATTAAGAAATTATTTGTTTAGGCCCACAATTTCTTAACTTCAAAACTTTTGCTTAAATTCCACTGGGATTTATAGATTAAACACATGCTTAAAGCAAGTGTGTAACTAGACGTTTTGCTGAATTGGATTTTTAATTGCTGATTTATTTTTAGTAAAGTTTTATTGACATCCCTGTTTATTTAAAGGAGCTATTTAGGTTTTCAACATAAGATTTCATTTGCAGAATTTCTGAAGAATTACTTACATTAAAGCAATGACGTAGAATTAATTATTAAGAACTTAGAGACAAAATCAAACAGGGAGCAATAAAACTGAAATCCCATGTATTTCTTTTGGAGTTTTTCCATTCTAATAAAGGTGAAGTGGACAAACACATTATTTAATCTGCGAAGTTCTTCAATATCTGCTTTCCCTCATGCACTGTGAAGTAACTTTATGGCTGGTAAAAGCAAAAGGGGTTGGGTTGGGGTTTTTGTTGGTGGTGGTTTTGGGTTTTTTTTTTCCCAAACAAAGTCAGCTTTGCCACAACAAAAATGACATTGTAAAAATAAAATAGACATAAGAAAAAAAAAGAAAAATAATTACCTTTATGGAAAAGCAACAATATATAGGTGTCCTTTCTAATAGAAAAGGAAAATTACTTGCAAAATTCTCAAGCCAAATGAGAGATTTCAAAGCTTTCACCAAGATTTTTTTTTTGCTAGCAATATGAGAGAGCAAATAACAAAGCATGTTGCAGGAGAGAAATGCTGAAATTTCACGAACAGAACTGTNATTTTATATTTCACTTGGCCTGCTCTTGGCTCATTCAGAAAACAAGCCAATAACACCAGATTGAGATTGTAGCAAATTTCATAATGAATATTTTTCATAAAATATTCATCATCAATTTTCACAAAATCATCCAAGGCTATCTGAGGCTAAATCAGCTTCGGTAGGACTTTACATAGAAAAAACCACCAGTTAATAGCAAATTATGCAAAAGAGAAAGCCAATTTAAATAATCTATTAGAATTCAATAGTAATTATGCAAGTTTTCTTTTCTATCTATAGCTTCTGTCCTTAGTTAGTAATAATGAGCTCTCTGTTAAGAAAACACCATGACATTTCAACACATACAGTAAAAAAAAAAAAAAAAAAAAAAAAAAAAAAAAANACAATTTCTTAACTTCAAAACTTTTGCTTAAATTCCACTGGGATTTATAGATTAAACACATGCTTAAAGCAAGTGTGTAACTAGACGTTTTGCTGAATTGGATTTTTAATTGCTGATTTATTTTTAGTAAAGTTTTATTGACATCCCTGTTTATTTAAAGGAGCTATTTAGGTTTTCAACATAAGATTTCATTTGCAGAATTTCTGAAGAATTACTTACATTAAAGCAATGACGTAGAATTAATTATTAAGAACTTAGAGACAAAATCAAACAGGGAGCAATAAAACTGAAATCCCATGTATTTCTTTTGGAGTTTTTCCATTCTAATAAAGGTGAAGTGGACAAACACATTATTTAATCTGCGAAGTTCTTCAATATCTGCTTTCCCTCATGCACTGTGAAGTAACTTTATGGCTGGTAAAAGCAAAAGGGGTTGGGTTGGGGTTTTTGTTGGTGGTGGTTTTGGGGTTTTTTTTCCCAAACAAAGTCAGCTTTGCCACAACAAAAATGACATTGTAAAAATAAAATAGACATAAGAAAAAAAAAAGAAAAATAATTACCTTTATGGAAAAGCAACAATATATAGGGGTCCTTTCTAATAGAAAAGGAAAATTACTTGCAAAATTCTCAAGCCAAATGAAAGACTTCAAAGCTTTCAGCAAGATTTTTTTCTTTTGCTAGCAATATGAGAGAGCAAATAACAAAGCATGTTGCAGGAGAGAAATGCTGAAATTTCACGAACAGAACTGTTTGAAACTATGATCTGGTTTATTGACAACATAAAACAGACTTGGAATAAGAAAAATGCATAATTGTTCCCACAGCTGTCTGTAGCTGGAAGATTTTCCAGAGATGCTTTGATCTGTTGACAAAAGGTCAACAGCTAAAAATACAGCTCATCACCTGAGTATTGCTTAAAAAAGAATTCTCTTCAGATGGTCTCTGCTGTATCTAAGAAACACAACAAGTGAGAGGTCTGACTTGTCACTCCTCGTGAGGGAAGCTAGGGAGTGATGATCACGATATTCAGTCAGCTCATGTGTTGGCTTTGTGCTGATGAAGGTAGCTGGAAGGTTCAGAAGGACTCAATACACTGGGTAGAAAGATAAGTTTAAAGAAACTACACTGTGGACATGCTATGTAAGAGGCTGAGGCTGAGCTGATATTCAGACTTAGCTGAAGAAACAATAACCGCACCACTTTTCACACTGAGGAATGCTTCTCCAGAGAGGGAAGGAGAGCTGGAGAGAGCAGAATCACTAGTCTCAGTCCACATAACACGAGGAATGGGCTCTTCCTACTTCATGGGTTAGAAATCTAATCATGTGGAGGAGTACAAAAGAAAATTTTTAAATATATATAAATNGAAACACCCCAGGACAAAAATAAATCAGTTTTTGCCTTATGTGAACTAGTGCACAAGATAGAATTGGACAACTTGAAAATTAAGTTAACACTTTTCTAAACATGCTGTCATATAGAAGTAAAAGATGGCAATTTTTTCATAGAGAAGATGGGAAAATATCATATGCTATATTTAGTTATGTTTTCACTTTTTTCAAGCCTTTGTCACTCCTCCTTTCTCTAAGCATATAATCTATTTTCTTTATTCATCATCTGACCATCTTGCCTGAGAGAACAGAAGAAGAAAGTAATGAATAAAAGACTCCATTTCTTGCCATGTTCATAAACAACTAAGTTTAAAAGAAGGCTTTCACAGCAATTTTAACAGCCAAATGTAACAGCTCATTTAGAGTCTTACTTTGCATGCAGCCAAAAAGTTGATCCAGATTGATGTAGAGTTCTGAAAATATTATGGCAAATTCCTCTTTTATTCAATATACAAAGTACAGACTGACTACTTTTTGGGGAGTTGTAGATGAAATTTTCAGAGATGTTATGGATAGAGCTGTACACAATTTGCAAACATTCTAATAACAATTGGACAACAGATCACCCTAAAAAATACTGAAAAATATTAACTATAAATAGTAACAGTGTTGACTGATTGTCTCTTTTCCACTAAGGACTGTATTTCATAGATAATACTTAACACCTCAGTCAGGATAACACATATATTGAATAAAAGACCTGCAGGATCTGAATCTGTAATAGTATTCAGGACAGTGACAGTACATAAGGATTATTTTTAATCATTCCATATAACTATTTTTAAGGCTTCATCTGTTCATTGTTTAAATTATTTGTAAGCCGTAGGTTACTGAATAAATTAGACTAAATTAAACACTAACAGCTCCTGATGCAGATATGAAAAATGCAGGTTTGTTCCTTACTTCAAAGCCAGTTTTTGAATAACAGTTAATTAAACAGTTAACAGTTTATTGAATTATACTTTCCACATAAATATGTATATATGCATATGAAAATCCAAGCAGAAATATTCCAACATCACAGTGGGAAACTAGAAAATGATTAAAATATCAGGACAACTGGGATATGAGGTGAGGGAAGAATGGCCATTTGACTTTTGGCTGACACTTCCAACCATATGTGACACTTCCAACCATATGTTATAGTGAATGTAAAAAAATCAAATTATACACTTGACTAAACAACATCATGGGAAAATTTGTAGTCCAATTTGTTTCTTTAAACTGAAACTGATACCTGATTTCTAAATATGATGCCACTGCATTAGGTATAAGCTGATCTGGAGTTAATTCCAGTTTCATCTCTGGCAGAACTATTCCTGTGAACCCTATGATATATTCTGCATTTGCCAGAAGCAGTAAAATAGCTTTACCACATAAAGAAGAAGCCAGAGGGAAGAAAATGATTACTTGGNGGACCGGTCCAATGCCCGGCCAGAACTAGGGGGGTACTGCAGGGTTGGGGGCTACTTCACAGGATGCAACAAATGATTACCTGGTCTTAAAATAAACAAATGCATTGAGAAAGTTGAGATAGAAATAGTTTTTTAATTTCTGTCTACCAGTTTGCTGAAAGTCATTAACAAGGTTCATCGCCTCAGAAAGGTGCAAGTAAAAGTGGGTCCATGTCACAAACACTGGAGTCAGAATGAGATTTTCCTAGCCCCCTAAAGCTCCCAATCCTGTTGTGTTTGTTTATGTACAATCTCAGTCAGATGGAGTGTATTAGTAATTGAGAACAAATAACATTTGCTAGCTTATTCTTAGTAGGTGATTTAACCCACTCAAATAACCTAGCAATTAACATGTTGCCTTCATCTTTGGTTGCACTGTAATCATGTTGCTAGTGAAATAGAGAACTACCCTTGACTAGAAGTGCAATTAATATTGTTCATTAGAGAGAAGCCTTAAAGTAACAAATTAGGCTTCCTTTTCTTATTATATCATCAGTTGTAGCCAAGTAGTTTTGCTGTAATTTTACAGTGGTTGTAATTGACAACCACCTTCCTAGCCAAGGACTGGAAAATACACCCCTAAAGACAGCATACAAATACAGACTGGGCTGAGAATGGCAGTAACCCTAAGGAGTAGGACTTGGTGGTGTTGGTGGATGGGAAGTTCAATATGACCCAGGAATCTGCACTTGCAGCCCAGAGAGTCAAATATGTCCTGGGCTGCATCAAAAGCAGCATGACCAGCGGGGAAAAGGAGGTAATTCTGCCCCTCTGCTCTTGTGAGATCCCACCCGGAGTGCTGCATCGAGCTCTGGGCCTCCAAATAAGAAGGACATGGAACTGTTGGAGTGAGTTCAAAGAATGGTCATGGAGATGATCAGAGGGAAGGACCTCCTGTCCCATGAAGACAGACTGAGAAGAGCTGGGGCTGTTCAGTCTGAAGAACAGAAGACTCCAGGGAGATCCTTAGATCAGTCTTCCAGTACCTGAAGGGGGCTGGCAACAGAGCTGGAGAAGGACTTTTTACAAGGGCATACAGTGATAGGATGAGGGATCATATACGAAAACTTAAAAAAGTATAGGTTTAGATTAGATATTAAGAGAAATTCCTTACTCTGAGGATGCTGAGGCACTGGCACAGGTTGCCCAGAGAAGTTTTGGGCACCCCTTCCCTGAAAGTGTTCAAGTGGAAGGCATCACTCCCCATGGCAGGGGGTTTGGAACTAGATGATCTTTAAGGTCCCTTCCAACTCAAACCATTCTATAACTACTTCCATATATGTTATAATTTTTCAGGAATTAGTATGTCAAACAAAAAAATAATACTCACATAAACTAACCAACTAATCAAACATACAAAAACAACCACAAACCAAAGAAAAAATTCCCTACATTTTCCCCTACTTGACTCCTTCCCTAAGTTTAAACAACATTTTAGGGAAAAAAAACCCAGGAAGCTGCACTGGAAAAGAAATCAGGTTCATACCATCCTTATTGACCCAGAGCTACAATGCAAATTCTTTAGGCAAATTAAGGGGTAAATATAAAACTACCACTATTTTCAACTGAAACTGGACTTACCAGTGCCTTCCACAGACAAGGTAATTTCTTGGGTGTCTTTAAGCTCATCTCTAAAATATTCCTCTTTTGAAAATATTGGTCTTGAACTATAGTACTTGAAAGCTTGTATAGCCTATTAACCTGCATCAAAGAGAACATTCTCAAAATTTAAAAAAACCGCATTACAGTTTGTTTCTTGGAGACTATCTAAAAAGCAGACTGACATCAAAATATTTCAGGAGAGAAACTTCTAGAATAGATGATTAGTTTATTAGAAATAATCCTTTCAAGCGTCATTGCGGGACCAAGAGAATTAGAAAGACAATATGTCGGTCTAGTCAGCATTTCAGGTTAGGGTCACGAGTGTAATTTTCAAGCGAATCTCCCATCTGGCCTTTCATTTCCACTGTTTTCCTTGATATCACAAGTCATTTCTGAGCTTGTGAATAAGTTTGCTCTCAGAAACTACAGCAGAAGGCTCCTTCTTAATGCAATCGAACTGCTAGTGGTCACTGAGAGCCTGGGACCAGATTTAGGACTAGTCCAAGAGTAAATCCCTTTCTGTGACTTTGGTGAGTGCATCCTCTGCAGTGATTGTTTCTCTTGACTGTACTGAAGACAGCTATGATTAATTTTTCTTCCTGTGGGCATTCACTAGAGTTTTACTTTTTTGGTGACCCACAATAGTCCTTACTTTAAAAGTATCCATAATTTGCACTTTCCCTGATCTTTGGTAACATTACTGTAGCTACTCACAAGCAGTTTAGAGTGAGACAAACCATTTTTTGTTCTCTATGTCATTTTTCTCTCAGTATGAAAACAAAATATATCAAGCAAGCAAGGTACTGAAAAGGGAGTTCATTCTGACACCTATTTTGGTGTTAATTGTTCCATACTTATATTTAAGGCTCAAGGGGGGTTACAGGTTACTGTGGATAAAAAAAATCTCACTAAACATATATTAAAGTATTTCTGCTGTTTTTAAACTTTCTTTGTTTAATAACTGTGTAGATGCAAAGAGAAATACTTATATAAGTACTGCCTGTACAAACATAGGTTAATTTTCACAAAAGATACCATCGAGTGATAAAGTATCAGAGCCCACCCCTCCCCTCCAGCTAAAACAACAATAAAATCCAGGAGTTGAAGTAAGAAGCTCCAACTTGTTAAAACAAACTGTTAAAGGAAACAATTTGCAGACAAAGCAGATGTTACACTGGTCTCAGCTGAAAAGATTTAGTTGCACTTCTTCAGCCCTTTCAATCAATCAAAAGGAATTTCATGCTTATGGTTATCTTTATATCATTCAAACCAGGCAAATGAGCATTTTAAACTAGAGACATGCATTTCTGAAATACTGATTTGTAACAGAATACAAACAAGGTTTTATAGAAAAAAAAAAGTCTTTGCTGATAACTTGCTTTTGGAATAGCAGTGCTTTTTTTATGAACTCTGTTTTCCATGTGTCTGGAAAAGTGTCAGAGTTTCATACAGTAATCTTTCATATGACCTCATAAAGGAGGTGGTATTAATAGTTTTATATCTTACCATCCTACTCACTTAGCCCAGTAAATTGTAGGTGCTGTAGAAAACTCCCTTAATTACGTCAGCTGCAAATATTATAAAAACACTTAGATTATTTGCTGTTGGCCTTTCAGCTGACACCACATTTCACTTACTGATGACAGTACAAAATTTCAGTTTTTGCATTTTTCCTCCTTACTTACTTAAATTGTTTTCTTTACTGTCACATCCTTCTGTTCCCATCAGTCCTGAAAGACACAAAACTGAGACTATATCAGTACTACAGATGGGAAACCAAGCAAAAGAGGAGACAAGTCACTTAAGTTTCAGGTATAGCAGTGAAGTGAGCTGAAGTCTTGTAAATCTTACAGTACTACAATAACCACTGTACAGTCTATTTTCTGAGGTGAAAAATTATGGTTTACATCAGTTCTTCTCAGTGTAATGAATACCTCTCTAGAGAGATGGAACAAATAGGGGGAAAAATTCCCCAAGGCCAGAAAAAGTTCAATACAAATCCCATATTTTAGGAAGAGTTACGCAGAATTATTAATCCACTGTAGTAAGGCATAATGTGTGAAACTGGTGAAACATAGTTTTAAATATCCTTATTAGTGCCATTCTTTAAGACATAGGAAATGATATTTGCAACAGACTAAATTAAGAAAAATAACAGAGTGAACAAGTGAGTAGACACACTGTACTCGGAGTTCCCTTTCTGAAATTATTATTTGGTTGAGTCACAGGTGAATTCTGCAGCAAATGGAAAGTGCATTCTACTGGCACAATTTGTTCTTTTTCTGTAAATTTCCCTTGCACATATCATCTTTTTTCAAGTCAACACTTTGCTCAGAAAACTATGCTATATCATGAATGGCAACACTGACTATAACCCTGAGTTAGAAAGCGTGACACTGAACCACATGATGACCCCGGTAGGAAGGGATCTCAGGAGGTCTGCAGTCCAACCCGCTGCCCAAAGAAGCTCTGGGGTCAGACTAGGCTGCTCAGGGCTTGGTCAGAGCTTGAAACCCTCCAAGAACAGCTGAGATGAGAATCTGTTCAACAAGGTTTAATGTCAGGTTTTCTAGACAGGGAGTAATGAACCCTGGTACCAGGGCAGGCTGTGGGCCGATGGACTGACGGGCAGTAGGGCAGTAATGATCTTGGGCTCGTCATGGACATCAAGTTGAACACAAGCCAGCAATCTGTCCTTGCTGCAAAAGCTGCCATCGGCACCCTGGGCTGCATTAGGAAGAGGGTAAATGAGGGAGTTGATCCTTCCTCTATAGTCAACCATGGTGAAATACATCTGGAACTTTGGGTCTGGTGCAGCAGCTGCTCCGCAGCACAAGAAAGATGGGATCTTACTGGAATAGAGTCCAGGGCAGGGCCACATGACAACCAAGGAAAAGGAAATACCTGCCATACAAGGAGGGAATAAGAGACATGGGACTATCCATCCCGGAGAAGAGAAGGTTCAGGAGGCTCTTAGCCATGTGTATAAACACCTCAAGAAAGGAGTAAAGAAGTTGAAGTCATTCTCTCTTCTGTGGTTTTCAGTGACAGGACAAAAGGCAAAGGGTGTACGTGGAAATACAAGAATGAAAGATAAAAATACTTACTGGTAATCAAACAGTGCAACAGGCTGCACCAATAGGCTGTGGAGTCTCCATGTTTGGAGATAATTTAATACCTGACTGGACACAGACCTGAGCAAACTGCTCTACCTGACCCTGCTTGGACGGGAGAGTTGGACTAGATATCTCCAGAAGTGCTTTCCAGTCTCAACTACTCTGTGATTCTGTGATAGAGGGATATCCTCAGGTTGTTAATAGTAGACTTCATCCCTCTCCTTCCTCTGACCTGGTGGTCTGTGACAAACTTCCGCTGGATGTGATTGTTATTGACCTTTCTAGGAATTAAAAGGGTGTGGGGAGGCATTATGCTAATATAGCGTCAGGTAATAAAATAAAATGAGTAATGCCTAATAATCAAGGGCTTGCAAGAACATGCATACAACCAACATCTTGGACAATATTTATTGTGAATATATAAGTTGACTTTTTACAGGAACCTTTTATATTCAAAAGAAAGAAGCTACCTTGCAGACAAGACAGAAACAGGAAAGAAACACTCTCAGCGTCCAGATCGAGGGGATATCAACAAACACATTCACATTTCTTGCATACCACCAGATCATTTGCTACTAGTGCAAGAGAAGAGACAACATTATTAAATTCTGGACATTGCTAGTTTCAGGTAGAACTATGAAATGAATTTACACACTTCAGCTGTACCAATGTAATTGGAGAGCTAATTCCACAACAGAAATGGTCTTTGAAAGCTGTTGTTTTTGTGAGCATCCCTCCTAGGTCCTTGGAATCAGAGGAATTGTAGGTGAGAGAAATGTTGCATACTGCTATGAAGAATCATGATTGGGTCACCTTGAATGCAGAATTTCTGTTTATGCAGATTTGCATGTGCTGTCCAATCTTGCCATGTGACTCAATGATATGAAATATCAGTGTAGTTTCTGAATATGGAGGCTACTCTTGATTTCACAGAAACCATACCAGTACTCACAGGACTACCTGATAATCCTGAACTACAGTCAGCCACATCCAAACTACCCAAGGAAGTGGCAGAAAGCTTTCCCACATAGTGTCCTGTGGTGCTGTGACTGCTGTATACTCTTCTTTATAGTAAATAATTACAGAAAAGTTAAAATAACAACAAAAAAAGTATTTGTTTAAAAGACATGTAAGGGAATATTTTATTATCTAAATAAATTATTAAAAGTTAGCACAGATCTGGAAGTTGGTTTTGCCTTTAACAGCTGCTGCACTGAAGGGAAAAAAAAGCTAAATTTGACTCTAAGTGTCAAATGACTCTTCTGTGTTTTACCCTTAAACATATACGATGTCAGAAGGCAGTTTGAAGGCAGTGGTTGAAAATTTTAAAGCCAGGGTGGTTAATTGCCAGAAAAACAAAATATCCTATATGAATTTAGTCCTCATGAACTTGTGCCTCAATGCTAGCAAACCCCAGGTGGGGTAATTATAACCAGTGATCTGTGAAGGATCAGTATAGGAATTTCCCTGACAAGAGCTGAATCAAGCAGTCATAAACCATTCTTTTCTAGCTCTAGGTAAGCCCTAAATTTTTCAGTTAGGTTTGCAGCCTACACTGGATACTTCATGATATTGCATAATATTGTGTTCATAGCTGAAGTCAACTGAAATGAACCTACTGTTAAAAAAGGCCCCTTTTATAGGCAAGTCTAAGAAAGGGACATCTCTGCGATGTGGATTGCAATATATCTGTATCTATATCTATCTATATCTATAGCTATAGCTATAGCTATAGCTATGGCTATAGCTATATCTATAACTACCCTAAAGATTTTCTTTTGACAGTATGAATCTATGGACAGTAATTAAATCTTAATTAAAGATAAGTCATTAAAATCCCATCAAATTTCTAAATAACTTGTAAACCTTTTTTTAAAAGTCATGAAAAGTTCACAGGGCGTGATATTCTATTATGGGCTTGCCATGATCATCTTTAATCATGGAAAGATCTCCAGGACACAGTGCAGAATTATGTGCCATCTACTCCAATTCAACATTTTTCTCAGCAATTTCATTCTATGTCTGTTGCTGTCAACTGGCATAAATATGAGGCTTTTACTTTAGTAACAATGAGGATTGCCTGAAACAGGTAAGACTGTCCTTCTAGTTTAGTATTTGAGATAATTTATGAGGTTGGTAGAAGTGGTCTGATAAAGTGTGGCCCACACATTTCAGCATGTTTAAGCTCTCTGCCTTCTGCAAGCTGCTTTCAGTAATGTCCTGTGACAGACAGGAAACCTGAAATGTATCATCTGAGTCACACTGCATTTCAAAATTTGATACATGGAGCTGATCAGCATTGAGATCTGTTCTCCAGTGAGTCAGCAACATCTCAGTAGTGATCTGGTCTCCTCAGTCACCTGATAATGGGGCAGGAAAATGATTGTGATATTTTTCGATACTTGCCCAATTCACTGTGATATTACAGAACCACAGAATGTGTAAAATTGGAGGGGACCACGGTGTGTCATCTGGCCCACCCTACCTGCTTAAGCAGGGTTATCCCAGAGCACACGGCACAGGACTGTGTCCAGATGGCTCTTGAATATCTCCAGTGAGGGAGGCTCCACGTCCTGTTCCAGTGCTCAGTGACCTGCACAGTAAAGAAGCTCTTCCTCGTATTCAGGTGGAACTTCCTGTGCATCAGTTTCTGCCCATTGCCTCTGGTCTTAATAAACTGACAGTCCAAACCTCAGCAGAACAATATTTGAAGCATTTAGATTTATTCCTGATGATAAGGCTTTTCTGTGGCCTTTGGAATATACTATCCCACAAAACAAAAAAAAAAAAAACCAAACCAGAAAGAAAACAAAATAAAATACTACCAGAAATTATTAAGCTACAGAAGCACTGATATGGATGCTAAGGCTGTGAGCGTTTTGTGTCTTGCTTTCATAGAAGTCACAGACTAACATGAGGCACCTGATAAATAACTAGAGGCAACCTGAAAAATCTGTAGTAGTCCCACTGGCAACATTAATCAAGTCTAATTTCTGTGGCAGTCTGGCATGCAACTAAGTGAGCATTCAAATATATTTTTGTAACACCATATGCCACTGGCAAATATAAGTTATTAATAGAGCTCATTGTGAGGGAGCCATTCCACAGCAGATGCTTCCTTAGCACAACAGATTTAAATCTTATCAAGTGCCACCTTGCCAACTCTGTTCACCTAGGTTGCCCATTTGTCAAATTTTCTCATAAACATTGTTATACTTTTTTCCAGCACAATCTTTATGCACAGGAAGTACTCTCTGTGAGAAAATTAGAACACCATACTATTAATCTTCTTGTAATCTCTTTTCAAAATACAGCTACATTATGATTGGTACAAGCCACTCAGTGATGAGTACATGGTGGCTGTAGAGTTCCTGCAGTCACTGATTGCTAAAATGTGTTTAATCATTATTTCATTTAACAATCCTCTGTTTGTGCTGTTTGTGCTAGGATGAATGCTCTTTTGGACAGGAACCATCTTTCTGTTGCTTGCTGTGGCATGATGTTCTGATGCTATTTCAAAAATAAATTGGTATTACAGCACAAGCGGCCCATTGCCATACACTGTATCAAAATGAAGACAAAATCATTTGGTAATTTTGTCATATGGGCTATCTATGTATTGTTTTCTTTAATTTCCTTTCTAGAAAGAATTTGCCAGTGGTTATGGTATCAAATGGGAGTGACCGAATAGGAGTATTTCCAGTCTATCAGAACTGTGGTACACTGCACTATTGGATCAATACAATCCATTATATCAGTCTTTCCTGTCTTGTTCAGTTTATTCTTCTATTCCAAATGGATTGGTTACATGGCATATTTTTAGGAGAGAATGTCGTGAGAATACTAACATGACATTTTAATTAAGCATAGCCCATATTTTCCCTGCCTTTTTATCACCAGTTAGACCGAGATGTGAGGGAAGGAATACACATCAGACAGCCCCACACAGCAAATTAATGGCAAAAGTAGTAGGGCAAATCTTATTTTAAGTCTATAGGAAAAAAAACCCCCAGATTATGTGATACTAGGGAGAAGATTTGATGTTTAATGTCCTTTGCACCTTCAGCAGGTATTGTAAAAATGTACAAAAGTACTTAATTATATATACTAGTATTAATGAAGGCACTGGAGAACTTGTAATACTCTGGGATCATATTTAGCAGCTGAGCTGATTGCTTTCTGCAGGGAATTTGTGGCAGTGATAACAAGGCTTCATAAAAGTCACCATTTACTGTGAAAAATCAAAGACCCAGAAGAAATGTAGACCAAGAAGTACACAGAGAAATGTATCAGTGTTATTAAAAGTAGAGCCTTGGGAGCTGGGAAGAAATTGTCTAGCAAGAAAGCACATAAACCTTTTGGAGAACTTAAAAGAAGCCGAGGGAAGTGTTAAAGAAATTAGGACAGTAAACCAAGGTTAGGAAAAAAAGAGAAAGAAGTGATTAAAAGGAAGCAAGAGGAATGGAATGGAAAGCTATGTTCTCTAGTTTGTTCTAGATGTGTCTTGAAAGACACGGAGGAAATTGTGTCCAGCTGTAGTGTGAAAATACTGCACTATCTGCAGTAACAATCTTTAAGTTTTTTCTGTTGCTGTTTAGATGAGCTTTGATCACTGAGGTGATAGTAGATTTCCAGACTATGTTAGGTTACAGAGCAGTCTTTGGACATCCACTTCTGCTACCTAGCAAGGGTCTTTGGGGAGAGCTGACTTCAAGGATGAACAAAAGTCATCAGTCACCACTCCAGCATTAGAAGGTTCTAGTTCATGGGATCATATATAATACAATATGAGGAAAATGAACACATACATGGTTCTATGATCCATCACCTAATCTACTATATTTGTTTAAGATTACAAAAAATATTTGAGAGAACACTACTCTTTCAGTTGTCCTTTTAAGGCTGGTTGTAGCTTCCATACGATATCTGTAAAAAACACCTATTCTTGGACAAAACGTCTATGCTGGTTTACAGTGCAATCAGCACCTTCAGAGCAATCAGTATGACAATATCATTTGCTGTTGTGAAAACCTCATTGGAAATGGTTGCAACTCCTCTCCACCAGGTTCATTTTGATCTCTTGGAGATAACTTAAAGGAGAGGGAATACTTTCTGCATTGCAGGCAGGTGGCTGTAACAGATGAAGGGAAGCAACCTGAAACTGTAATAAAGACCATATTTAGGCCTTTTACTATGAGCATTTTCCTGTAAATTGTTGATAGAGTTCACAGTCCCAGAATGCTGTTTCATTAACTTCAATTTCTGCATGTAGCAATACTGCTGTGCAAGGACCATTTCAATTCTGCTATGTCTACTGACTGCAACATTATTGTCTGAGCTTACCATCACTTATAGATTTACCATTTCAAATCCAAATTACTAGAGACCCCTCCTCAGTAAACCCCATATTAAATAATTTCAGATCCTGCTGACAAGTGAGAATGCAGCAGCCTGTTATACAAGCGTCGTGCTAGATGAGAAACGAGGGCAGGATTTACAGAAGTGGGGAGAGGAAGAAGCAGCTGGTTACAGACCACTGCCCGCCTGCTGTGCCTTGTGTGCACAGTGTCACTCTCTATAGGAGAGGCTGCACCATTTCACAAGACCCTTTTTAGCACTGTAGCTACATCTTGCCTATGAATGTTACCTGCCATCTATTGCATTTTTGAAATGAGGCTGGCTTAGACATTTTTTCTTTCCTGCTTCCTCAGAAAAAAATTAGGAGCCAAAACTCTACGTGCCTGTTGCTATGCACTTGAAAACTCACCTGCCTCTTTTTGCTAATGAAGTGGCAAAGAGGGCATCTTGAGATGAGCACCCACCTCTCTGAAGGCACCTGCATCTCAGAAGCTGTTCTCTGGTTTGCTGGCATTCAGATCATGATGTAAAACCCCATCTTTCCTCTAGCTGAAAAGGGAATAATATAAACGCTGCTGTTTCTTCAGTTTGTACTTCTGATTTTTTCTAGACAATCTCTATGAAGTTCTGTGTCTAAGCTGAAGGAGGGGTGGATGTGTCACTGCACATATATATCCCTTGAGTTAATAAATCATTTCAGAGTACCTGTGCATGACCTCATAGACCTAACACTAACCTTATGCTCTTCTCTAAGGGACTAATTCAGTTCTGGAATGAATAATTGAATGGGATTTAGACTTTAAGTCTCAAGAGAGCTTTGCTTGATATCATTACATTGCATGTCCTGTCTGCTGTGATTTTTGTCTGCTTGTGGTTTTTTGCTTTGGGCTCAGAACAAACTTATACTCCACTTAAAATCTAATATGACATTGAAGTACTGAGGTGAACACGTGAAAACTACAGTTGCAGAGATAAAATGAGGATCCGAGCTACTGGATTGCATCTTAACTCTTTTATTCCCTGGCATACAATTGCATACTGATATGCTGCTATCCAGTCTGGTTAATACTTCTCTATTTGCCCAGATCTTCTCATAATCATGACTACCCACCAGTTATTACCCAATCACCTTCTGTTTATACAAGTGTTCATTTCTAAGTTGTGATTACATTAATTGTTCGCATTAGAATAATTATTCTGATTTTCTAAGCTCTTATTCATACAGGGAAAGTCTACTTACCCCATGTGAGAGTAGACCTTCCCAAAATTACTATTTAAGAACACTTTAAATCACTTATGACTTCCAAAATTATGGCATTAAGAGACCTTAACTGTTAATGAATGGGGGAGATCTGACTAAAAACCCCAACAAACTAATCTATTGTTTTTTACAATAGCTCCTGCTTTATAAACTTTAAGATTTAAACTGTTTTCAGATCTATGAAATTTTAGCTATACTTTGGCAATGACACATGCAATTGACTGTCATTTGGAAGGGAAGCCAACTAGAAGACCAAAAAGTAGCAGAAAAATTGGATTGAAAGGCAGTCAGTAGTGGTGGTCTTTTCCACAAGGATAGGAAACCAGGTGTGAAGTAGCAGCTGATGGGACACTCAATAAGGCTATAGTGAAAACTGAAGAGAGAAAATATTTTTTGATTTTGTTTTCTTAGTGCTTTAACAGATAGTTGGTTATAATTTTCTTTTTCCTTTTCCTATTTTGGGTATCATGAAGTCTGTTCAGGTGAATGATAAAATAATATTTTCTACTTCCTTTTGTGCATTGCAGTATTGGTAGCCTTGGAACTTCAACCGTAAAAAACCCCTCAAATTATTCCTTAAAGACTGGGGGTATTGTTCTAATGATTTGCATTTTATAATATATATTGCAACATTTTCTCTGTGCAATACCTTATTATTTATCAAGAAAAACTAACCATCACAAAGGGCACTTTTTCTCACACAGTATTTATAGCAAAGGAGAAAATGATTTCAAAATAACAAAATGCTTGCTTTCCCCCCATTACTTCTTTTCTTTGCCAATGATGAGGGAAAGTCTCATCCAAACTTTTGTTCAGAAATAGGAAACTGAATTCCCTAAAGGTTATGAAACCTATCCACACATCATGAAAGATGAAAAGTTACTCTCAAAATAAGAATTCCAAATCTGACACAGGCTTTCTAACTCCTCAAAAATCTTTCTTTTTAGAAGGAGCAGTAAGTCCAGACCAGTCGTGGCAAGGTTTTGTCAGGCTGGTATTATCAGACTGCAAAGAAGAGAAACCACTGTGAAACGGCACACAGCAGGTCAGACTTCAGTTCTAATCAATCACATACCATACTGTAGAAAACTATGCACTTCAGGACCATCATCTAGGGTAAGAAGCAAATAAAGTTAGCAGTAAATAGGAAAACAAAAAACCTCCAAGCATTAAATGAAATCCGGCTTTGTGAGAAAAATTAGGCTTTAAACTATTTCTGTGTTCCTCTGATATTTTTCTTTCCAAAATGTGCTGTGCTTGCTAAACCATGGTTGACAGCTTCATTTTAAAAGATTCAACACTGTGTTTATTAAAGTTTTAATGCTGGCATTTCTCAGTTCCATACCACTATAAAATTTATTCAGCTGAACTACATGAAATAGGTTGTGTCTTAAGGGGAGAGAAGGAAAAATGCTTCTTGGATTCAAACAAGCACATTTTGTCTTCTCTTGAAATGGCCATTGTGAAATCCCATTTGCACACATTCAACAGTGGCTTTTTAAAAATGTGCGTCTTCTGTCTTTATTTGTTTTCAGTGTTTTCTCCAGAAGGTGTCAGGAAACAGAGCTTATATTAAACACAAATGTCAGGGTGCCAATGCTAGAGACTCTGTCTGTAAACAAATCAAAAACTATAAATATCATAAAGTTTGCAGCAAAACTGAACATAAAAATGCAGCACTAAATCTGTATTTGAAAAGTTTAACATTTTCCCCCCTTTTGATTCATATTCAACTTCTCATTTTGCTCTCAGGAAAAAAAAAAGCATTGTTCATTTATCAAAATAGAGCCAATGTCAAAACACTCCTTTGCTTTGTGGTGTGAATGAATTTGAGAAAATTTAATATCCTGATATCAATGAAAAATCACATTTTCTTGATAATAGCTAATATAAAAAGGTAAACATTTCTTGCAGAAACTCTGTTTCACAGTTTAATCTTCTGTGTTGTAAATCTTTTGCATGCAAGGGTTCATAAGTTATATGCTTTGTATGATTTTTTTACAGTGCTTAAAAATCCCAGTATGAGATGTTACATAAACAAATATAAAAAAGAAGGTCAGATCCTTATCCTGAAAAAACATAACAACCTGCTTTTTTTTCTTATTCTATGTGTCAATAATTTAAAGACAAAATGAGACATATATTTATTGAGTACTAAGTATCGACTCGTGCCCTGAAAGCATGGTTTAGCAGTTCCCTGGCAATTTAATAAATTTTGAAAAATCCGTGGTTTTCATGGGAGTAGAAGGAGGAGGTCTACTTCTTTGTTCAGAGGACAAAATTAATCCGACTTGAATCTCCAGTTTCTGTGTTGTAATTATATTGTGAATATAATGACACCAATAGTTAAAAGGCAGAAGGAGGCAGAACTTTTCATGCTTTACACTGTTAAGCCACCAGCTGATGAGCCTTTACTGATGAACATATTTCCTGTTATGGTGAAGGCATTTATTATGAAGAGCATATCTCCTAAATTCATATAAATAGAATACTTTGTGGGAGGATGAACTGCTTGTTTTTTTAAAAACTCTCATTTTAGGTCTTTGCATACACTGCACTATTTTAGTTGAGGCTAATCCTGAGCCAAATGCCCAGTTCATTATAGTACTCCTTCTGTCATTTAAGCTAATGTCAAAAAGCCTCCCTCACTTCACAAAAGTAAGGTCAGACCTTAGTTGGGCTGCACAGCACTCAGGCACATGATCCTTTCCTCACTGCACTGAGCCACTGCAGACTTCTGAGTAGCTCATTACAGATCCAGGGAGCATTCAGGCTATGGATGCTCCATGCTGTGCAGAACAGCCAACTGACCTCCACCTGCCCTGTCTGTGAGAAAGTTAAGAATACTGCTCCCCCTCTTGAGCAATCAGTCTTGGAGATGGACTGCATCCTGATGCAGGGCATATTCTGTAACTACAGATTCACAGAATTCTTTCTTAGTTTTAGAAAATGCCAGATTTTTATATTTTGATTTAAAAATATATTTGAGTTGGCTTCTGAAGCTCTCTGAATCCTGTTAGCAGTTTTATAAGCAAACACATAACTTTCTCCCTCTTAATTGCAAAGAAAACGTGAATTAGAGAAAGTACGTAATATATACATATTATTTATAAGTATATAATATATGGATATATCTATAATATAGAAATAGCTGAAAGTTATTCTGTCATCTGATACAGTGGTTTTTTACTTAAAGAAAGGCAGCCAGTTCCTGACTTTGCCTATGTTAGGGTCTCATTTAAGTATTTTTATTTGTGTAGTATGATCTAAAATTAACATTATTTACCATACAGACAGTGAGATTTAGCTACCATTAACCTCTGCCAGACACATCTAAGTTTAGTCACCCTAAGCTCAGTACATAGTCAATGTAATAATCACGTTCAGCACAAAATCAGCACATGTTCAGTTATAAGATATTGGTTATTCTCATTCCTTGTTCTAGATATGAAAGCAGCTGATACAGTGGGTGACACCCACAGAAGGGCAGGTGAGCTTCAATAGCTGGTTCATGTAATAGGCATTTATATTTTACATACCCAAATATCATTTGGCTCAATTTGGAGCAGAAGCTTACCTTATTTTTATAGCTAAACTAGATATGATTTCAAAGCAGGTCAGTGCCTTAGCAATTACATGGCAGATGAAGCTGGGAGTGGATATAGAGCTCCATAGGTTGTTTCCAGACTAAAAGTGTAAGTGTACATATTACCTATACCCTAATTCCTCAATTAGCAAAACACGAGCCTTGTCTGCATAATCCTGGTTGTGACTGTTAGGAGTATATTTGCTCAGATATCCATGGTTTCAAGTTTCACTGTTATCTAGCAAGCCAAATTAAAGCTAGTGAGTTTGCTATACATGCTGCAGCCCAGGCCCCACATCAGTCTGAGTGCAAGATAGATTTGTACCATGAAGTGCTAGAATATGACGTGGGGTGTATTAAAAGAGGAACACGTTGCTAATAGAGTCAATCTAAGCTTCTTAGTCCTGTCATTAAATCAGCACATGTCATAGCTCCTGATGCCTTTGCTGAGCACATGGAAATAGAAAGAGTCATAGAAGTGAGTTCTTCACTAGGCTCTGTTATCACAGCTAACATCAAAAAGGTCTCATATTTTAGAGACCTTCATTGTGCCATATTTTACTGACATATTGCTACAACAATAAAATGTTTGGTCTTATAAATTTATCATCTATTTCTATATTACCTTCCTTGGTTTCATCCATTTATGAAAAAAATCTTTGGTTATTATGTAATTTCTTATGAAAAATTAGGAAAATTAACAACTTAATATTGCATAAATTATGTTTTGGCTACTTTTTGTGAAGTCCCAGTCTCATAAGTAATACATGCCCATGATCATATTTAATAATGCTGTTGCTACTCTTCTCACAGCTCACAGGACATGACTTAAAACTCTTTTTAAAATTTATTTCATTTTCTTTTCAGTAACTCTGTTTTCAAGGTACTTTCTGAAAGTGGGATTTCATGTGACATTAAATTTTGTGGTTTAAGCTTCAATTGTCATCTGGGACTGGAAAAATTGAAGTCGTTCCTTCTACCTTTCTCTTATTTTGGTTTTTTGATTAGAAAAAAGTTGTTGGGTAATTTTTTTAGTCATAGATTTGTGCAATATCTTGAGTTGGAAAGGACCCATAAAGGTCATCAATAGATTATTGCTTTAAAGAATGTGGAAATCCCATTTACTGTTCCATCTGAAAGCCCATGTGAAGAGGAATTTTGGGAGGAAGATATAGAATTGGAAGAAGTTACTGTTTGCTTCTTTTACTCTGAGCAATACATCTTGGTAAGGAACAGTGAAGAAGACTGGACCTTTAAATATATTCTCTAGATCTCTGACACGGTTATTTTTCATTTTAAACCTTAGTTTTTTCTTTTTTTCCATACTATAAACTTGAATAACATGACACATCATTATTATTGCAATCATCACCTGTTTTTTTTGTAGTAGTACTGAGTATATTCTTTCTGCGTATCTTTAACCGCCTGTAAATTATTCGCACTACTTTATGTATATCAATACCATTGGATACTGGTCATTGAGTAAAAAACTCAAAGAAAATACTATGATATGATGATTTTAAAACATAATCTTCTTATTTAAAGATCAGATTTGCTTTCCTTTAGACCATTTTTGAAAAAATATTACTTTCATGCTGTTAGTATTTTCTATTCTATTGAAATAATTTTAGCTAGCTTTTTCAAAAGCAGATTGTCTAGAGTATGTTGTTTGCTGCATGGGAATGTGTTTTGCAAACTAATAGACATTCATAAATCTTCCAAACAAATCTGAAATTTTCCTAAGTATTTAATACATCCAAAGAGAGGTAGTCATTCCCCAAAAAGACATTGCAAAAATAACAAAACAACCAGACTTGAGATTAAATGCTGCTCAGAAAATTGAAAAACAATGACCTATTCACTTAAAAATGCAACAAGCGTGATCTGGAAAACACCTTGATTTTCTGCAATGTGCAGAATAGATGCAGATGTTTAGGGAGTCCAAACTCTAAATTCATTTTATATTGGTGGGTCATGCTGATCAAGCTGCTGTGTTCTTCTGTGTGACTTTACTCTTTCTGTTCAAGCTTTTTTCCAGTCTAGAAGACACTTGTGGCCAGGAGGTTCAATTATCAGTACTGCAATCAGGACTTCAGGTAGCGCTATGGTAAAATACGTTACAATAGCTCAGTTCCAGGTTTTTGGGCACAACCTCACACTGAAAGGTTACCTGCCTGTGGCTCCAGCCTGGACATTTTTGTAGGTGTGTTGGTCCCTGGCCATTCATTTCACCAGTCTTCATCCCTGGCCTAACCTGTGGGCTGGACCCTGGCCACACCTTGCTCCACACCACTGCTGAGGTTTTTCTGAGGATTTGCTGGTTGCTACGCTGGCCCAGGTCACTGTCCCCACCCCAGACCTGCTCCTGTGCTGCTCCTGTGCTTGCCTGGCAAGGCTTACATGGGAAGGGCATGGTGCTGCTATACCTATGTCCTAGAGCTGCTCTTGTCTCTCAGCTGCTTTCCTTGGAGCAGCCTGTGGGGCCCTGACACTCTTGGGTTTTTTACAATCTCATCTTTATATAGAATTAAATGCCACACTTGTTTTAACAACTTAATATGAAGCAGGTTGGGGAATGGCAACAAGAAAAACAATAGAAAAGAGTATTTTAACAAGTGGTGAGCCCAAACCAGCAGTTGACTAGTTATATTACATTTTCCATCATTACTTATATTATGACTTTAAATACATTATATATTTGTTTTGCACTGTCAATACTGAAACTTTAATGGAACTATGCAATTTTTAGTCCAGTTCATATTAAAAACAGAACTAAAAAATATTTTTCACTGTCATCCTTCCAATCACAAAGAAAGCATGATGGACAAGACAAGGAATTGTCATTTTCAGACCACAGGCTGTTGAAGAGTTATTGATCTTTTTTTTTTTTTTGATTCTGTATTCTGTATTTGTTTCTGGCTTTTCCTTTTTTTATTGAATATTTGTGTTGTTATCATTCTTTCTATGAGCACAGAAAAAATAAGAGGTACATGAAAAAGCTGGAAATACTAGAGATGTTTTCTCAGTTCCTAATGTTGACAGTATCATATCATCCAAAACCACAAGATTGAAAGAAATGCCTCAGCAACTGAGTTCTTTTTTCTGTCATCACAGGATGAAGAATTTAAGATGTAAAGGTCCTCAGAGCCTCTGGTCTGTGTGCTGCTGCTGCCCCACATACTTCTAACTACAGGCCACAACCAAAGCTAAAAAATTCATTGTAATATGCCAGATGAAGAGGAAAGACAAGAACAAAGATGTTCCAACAATAACAGGGGATTTATGTGAAAATTTTGGATCATGTGAAGACATGGACTGTACCTCAAGGTAAAAAGGAGAAAAAGATCCAGGCTCCAAAGCTAACACCTCAGAAGAGCAAGGATATCTCTAACTGCAGACAGCTTCCAGTCTTTCAGAGGGGAGTTAAATAAATATATTAAATATTTCTAAGATAGGTATTAAAATTAAAAAAGACTCCGGAATGAGGCAGATTATTTATTACAGTTACAAAGTATGTGATTAATATAGTAAAAGCAATAGTATAAACCAATGTCATAATGAAAAAAAAAAATTTTGTGTTCTTTCCAATCCTTCTGGATACATGAATGACATGTTGCTTTGGCTTCCTGCTCAGGACCACCCCTAAATATGCTTACAGACTCTTTCACCTATGACTGTAACTATCATCTGTAAAAGAGTAAGAAAATTAAATAAAATATCTGGGCAGTGCAAAAATGTGAAGTAAAATCAAGTTTTGTTTTATGCATAATTTTGCAGCTAAAAAAATAGCTAAAACATTTGAAATTGGTTATGATAAAACCTTCAAAAATGTGAGGATTTTCTCTGTAACACAAAATGGTAAGTTGCTGTATATCTAACTATAGAGTGGCAGATTTACTTTTATTAATGCTATGTTAAGTTAATATTTTAAAAATTTAGTACATTGGAGTGTAAGAGAAAGAAAGAAAAACTCCTTATCTTCACTTTCTAGGAGGGAAAATTATGCAGAGAAAGACCAACTGCCTTCTCTAAAGACATGCAGGGAATTAAAACAGAGACCTAGAATATGTTTGAACAGAAGGTATTCTTCTTTCCTTCAATTCTGCTATAGGAAATAGACACAGTTTATATTGATCCATTAAATATTTTGCCTTGTACAGAAGGAATTATGGACATTGAATTTGTATGCTCTTTTCAACAGGAAGTGGAAGGAAAGCAGTCCTCCAAACCATATTGACGATAACTATAACTGCAGTTAAGGATTCAAGTGGCCAGCGTAATATTCACCCATGGCATGATCAAGAGTGGGACTTCGTTGGCTTTTCAGGTGATAATAGCTGAAGTCAAGGACTCTAAATAATGGAAAAAATAATTTTTCATGTTGTTATTGGTGACTCACTTTGCTTCCTGGTTTGCCAAAAGCCCTACTCTCCAAAATGTTCATGCGAGAGAAACGTCATTGCACTTCAGCCTGGATTTGCGATGAACCAACAGTATCCTGACACAGTGAAACCCAGCTATGGCATCAGCAGCCACGTTCTATGTGAACAAGCTGATTAGCACCTCTCAGCCAGGAGACGTGCTGTGCTCTCAGAAGGGGATGACCTACTATGGGTTTCAACTCCAGTCCAACAGACACCTCACAAATCTTCCTCTTACGTCAGTGGAATACACTTACATTCAGATTTAGTGGTATTCTGCCTCTGTTGTGAGCCAAACAGTGTATGGTGCTTGCACTGGGTTCCCACTAATAAATCTGAATTCCAATTGGATTAATTGGAATTTTCATCTCATTTTCAGTACAATTCTACAGTGCTACGTGGTTCTTTTTCATCTCAAGGAATGGGCAAAACGAGAAGCATGAATGAATTCCTATATGCTTGCGACATACAGTGATGATGCATCCTTACATTCATGGACAATTTTAATTAAATCACCTGTAAAGGGCTGTAATTTTCTCAATAAAAAGTGTGTAACTTGTAAAATCATAGACTGTCTTTTTAAATTGAATTTTTAAAATTATTTTCAAGCCTGGTCTTTTTCAGAGTGTTTCTATTTAATAAAACAACTGGTCTTCCAAGACGACCTAGGAAAAGCATGTAAAGCAAATTACCACTTAATTGAAACCAAACCTACCACTCAACAAATAGTGTAAAATTAAGAACCCTCAATAAAGATGGAAAACTATACATATTACAGTGTTTTTCACTAAACTCACTAGCTAGGAATTAACCTCCCAGCAGTATAGTCTTGATACAATCTGGCAGGTTTTCTTTTCACTTTCCATTTGTATAATTTGATCTGAGTTTCTGGACAACTTCAAGGCTCTAAGAATAGGTTTGCCTAGTCTAGTAGCCTTATAAGCAAATTTCCTTATGGTGGTAACTTTGGACATCATAGTCTCGTACAAGTACAGAAGAGGAAAATCAAAGGCTTCTCCCTGAAAAGCTAGTTTGTCAAAATGTTACATTCCAAACAGCTCATATTTTTATCATGCCAGAGATTTATTCCGTGAACAAGGCAAATTACAGTTATAACTTGACATGGTGTCATGAGTTGCAGGTCTGATTTGCATTTTGATTAACCCCAACAGATAGCATGAGTCTTTGCTGCTGCACATAAAGAAAAAAATATAGGTCAAAACATAAGTTGTCTTTTGGAATTAAATCTTAAGCATATCTCTTAGCTTTTTTGATATCAACACTATCTTTATCAGGATGAAATGTCCTACTTCTGCATGCAGCCACATACAATAATGACAGATAATTTGCAGCACTTCTCAAAAGAAATGCTATTATCAATTGGAAAGATACAATCAGGACCTAATTTTCGGTGTAAACAAGAAAGCAAAACATATTAAAAATTCCTGAAAGGAACCAATTAGATAATAACTTAGATTATAACTAGATTATGTTTGAGCCTGGAGTAGAAAGCTCTACTGCATAAAGAGAAAAAGAAGGATGCAAGTATGTCTTTTTTACCTTTATATGTCAAGGGTTGGTTTCCTCTTATTGTTTCCTGTTTATATTTACTTTCAATTTATATTAGGATTGTCCTTGTCACATCTGGAAAATTTTTAAGTCAATTTCATTTTAACTTTTTTTTCTTATCTGTAAGTCATGTATTTGGAAGGCTAGGATGGCACAGGTTTCTACTTTAGTAGACTGGCTCTGACCAGCCTTGCTGATATTCACTATAAGGCCATCTCCACATTCTTACTTACTGTGATACAATGCATAAACTGGAAATTATGCATGCTCTGATAGTACATTTTGTAGTTCTCTACATACTTGTCCCCACCTGTGAAAAGTCATAGAAGCAGAGAAGTGCTATAAAATATCTCAATGGGATCATAGAGATGTTGCTGGTTCCTTTTAAGGCAAATAGAAATAGGTGTAAGATTTTCTTCAGAGATAATTATTCTATGCCATGGAGGGATTTAAGACACTATGGGCTTATTCTTCATGATCGATTTCTGCTCCAAATTCCTCAGGTGAAGGTTCAAATGCAAAGTTCTGAGTATGCGGAATCATTCTGGAATTAGCAAGGCACTGACTCCATAGGTGAAGATTCAATCCAGAACCTGACCTGTTGTATTTTTTGTGTTGTGGCAGACAGATAGAGAATTGACTCAGAGAGTAGCCTAAGGTATCTTGCCTCCAGACTTAGATCTTCATGGAAGGTTTTCTCTGTGGCTAGACTTATGCCTCTCAAAAGGCTGCAGAGATAATATAATGGAACATATGCGTGCTACTGATTAGGATTTGCTCCTAATTTTGTTGCATGTGCATGAGACAGTTCATTTTTATTTTTCTCACAAACAACAATGGAAAAAAAAATCAGATGCCTAGAATGGCTTTCAGTCAGAGAAGAATAATCTAAAAGGATGTTTACAAAAGTTCCCTTCCGATTATCAATTTAGCAAACAATGTAAATTTGAAAGATTCAAATAAAGGATCAAAGTTACACTATTTTGTATTTCCAGTCAGAAGCACTACAAAAGACCTTCATTCTTCATTTCAGTGTGCTGCTTCATTCGAACAAGAATTTATGTTGCTTTTTGCTGGACCAGGGTTTATACATTTGTTACAGCATCCAGCCCTTATCTCCCACTGCAAAGTCGCAAGCACAAGAACTATAGGTATATCTGTGCTGGAGGGTCTGAGTATCCAGCCTTTAGTCTACCTTCAAAATCCTGGTAAAGCTATTTGAAATGCTAGGAATTACTTTTTTATTGGTATTGGCAAAATCACATATCAAAGGAAAATGAACCCTGAAATTTTCATAAATTAAATCTGTCTTTTTGCAGGGTCTGTTGGACACATTCTCTTAAATTTCTCCAAGATTATATTAATCCAGTCATTATTGTAGCAGCAGAAAATTGATCTACTTAGAGCTAAAAGTCTTTCTAAGAAGTTGCTCTCAGTGCAAATCACTGGCATACAAGTGTTCCTTTGTACTTGGTCTGAAAATGTTAGAGGTGATGTGCAATATAGAAAGATTACAGCATTCCTTTGCAGAAATGTTCAGACTCTAACCACATGAGTTGTGTTACTAATACTAATGCACTGCCAGCACTACTACTTTAGATGTCTCTGTGTTTGAATCCTGTTCAAAACAGGGAATGACAGAGAAGAAATTATTTTGAATTTATCACAAATTCTCATCTATAAAAGGCAAAGAGTAGAATTCTTCCTATAAGGACATCAAGTCTCAGTACCCTTGCAGATTTGAAAATTTAATTGCATCACTGAAGGCTGGGTAGCTCTCTCAATACTTCTTTTGGACTCAGAGAATATCCTGAAAGGCCTAAACTACTTGTTATGACTTGAGGCATCTCTTGCTATATCAACAGACAAGGAGAATCCCAGAAAATATTTTCACTACAACAGGAAACCAATTGCCATTCAGCTATTTACTAGTATAGGCTATCATAAGGACTTTGGTCATAAGGTGTTGGACATAAGGTATTTACTAAGGATTTTAGATTTGTTTAGATTTGTGAAATTCTCTTTTTGCTCTGAATAAGAGAGAGAGAAAGAAAAAACAGGTAGCATAATCTTTCACTTGGGGTATTGTCGCTGTTGAGCGCTAGCCGAGTGCAAGAACCAGACTGGATCGGGTGAGGCGGAATTCGGATTTTATTATTTAATTCTGAAACTTATATAGACTTTTAAAAGTTTCTCCGGATTGGGTCAATTCAAAACCTCCCCCTAGGCCCATAGGCCAGGTAGAACTGTCCATCTTTCCAGAGACAGTTTCAATAACATCCAAACCTTATCTTTATTTATAGAACACAGGGAGAAGAAGAGAAAAATTCCCATGGGAAAGAATCTGTGCTACCACAGGGTATTGCAACCCACTTTGCAACATTTAGCAAATACTTTGTCTGTGCACTTGGTCTTATCATCTCTTTGCTCTCTTTTATCAACCTTACATATTCCTCCCCATCTTTACTGAAGCAGTGACAGGCTCCATGAGTAGAACTGTCTAATAACTCACCAACAACTGTTTCACATTGACTAGACTTTGAAAGTGATGGGCCCAACACTTTCTTATACTCACATCCATCTGTAAACAATACATCAACTGAATTTAATACCACTCAAATAAAAAAGTACTATTAAAAATAACCAAGATCCTCAAACCATTTCCTTTTTGGCATCAGTGATCAGAATTCTTTATTGCAAGTTTGAGCATTACCCACTAAAACATTTTATCACAATATTTTTGGCACCTATGACAGAAGTAGTCAGGCATTAAATGTGAAGCTTTCTTGCTGCAGTGCCTGGAGGTAACTAATCAATGTGGCAAAGATCTTCTGGGTGCATAAGATATATATCCCACCTTCCAGTGATTAGTTTGTCAAAGCCACAAGATCTATGAATATACTTATTTAATCTGTCAAAAGGATATAGTACAGCTTGAAAAGTCATCATCAAACCTGATGTAGCAGAAAATTTCAAACTATTGATTAGATTCAGACATTCACTTTAATCTGAACATGTACTTTGGTTCATCAATAGGTCAAGTAGCTTATGAGAGAAACCCAATAATATTTGAATCTTGAGTCAGCAAGTTAAGACATCCTGAGTACTTCAAATTATTTTTTCCTGAGATCACTTTTAAAGAGAAAGGAGGTTTCTGTAAGCACAGAATAGCAGACTGAAGTTGTGTTCAGCTACAGCACCTCTCCTCTGGAGCGATGTGGGAGAGGTTAAAACAAAAATGAGAGAAAACAAATTAAAATGAGATTTAGCTAAACCTGCTGTCACTTCTGTCAAGAGAAGCTTAAATGGAAAAAAACCCAAATTAGTCTTGGATTCCTAAAACAGGAGCTATCTAAATAATACAATATTTTGTTCTGAAAGGACAAAAAACTTTGCCGTGGCCAATTTTGTTTTTAAATACTGGAATAATTAACCTACTGTGTTCACTTTAGAAAATATTATATAATTCATCATGCATGTCATGACCATACTATTAGATTTGCTGTACTCCTTGTTGATGATGTTATTGATAGGATTTTCAGCTGTTTGGTTAGATAAAATATTTTAGTGGGTGAGATTTATTTTTACTTTATTTTTGCATTATGCATTTGTATATTTTTTGTATATAAATATGCACTTGTATGCTTTTGCATATTTAAGCTTCCTGGACTAGTGGAAGGTGACCTTGCCCATGGTGGGGGTGTTTGAACCAGATGACCTTTAAGGTCCTTTCCAACCCAAACCTTTCTATTTGCATATTAATACTGATAACAGACTCCTGAAAATTTTATGCCATATATTTCCTCATAAGCAACCAAAAAAGAACAAATTTCCTTTATTTCCCCACAAACAGTAAAATCTTTTGTATGTATTCCACCTTCACAAGAGAATGAGAACTTGGTGGGTTTCCCCTTCCCTGAAAATTCAGGCACTGGGGATATAAGGCAGTTTAGGCAACTGAAGGAAGAATTAATCTCAGACAGCTTTAGATATCTAAAAACCTTCTGTCTCTAATACACACATCAATCATTGGTTTGCTCTGCTAGAGGCCATGCAAGGAGAGAATCATCTTCTGAGGATGATTCTTCTCACCTGTTTTAAAATGGGTTGACTTCAGTTGACCCCATCTGTGGAAATGCCTGGGTGTCTCCCTATTAACTATTGTGGGATCCTACTTATAACATTACAAATTCCATGTGAATAACTTTTTCCTATAGTACCTGATTTTTTCTTGAAAAAGATGAACCTTCCTTATGGAAGGCACTACCTCAAATTGAAGTCCAATCCAATTAATCAACAGCCTTGATTCTCTTTAAACAGTTGTCAGATGCAAAGGTTTAAATTTTCCTGGCCTGACACTGGGGAAAAAAAAATCAAGAAATCCATTCACCATGTAATCAACTCGTGAAAGTATAAACCCTACACTCACAGAAAAAAAATTTCTATGAGTACTGCAAGATACTCAGCAAGATCCTACTGTGTTAGGGTCAAAACCATGTAACATAAATATACTTAGGCTGCTATGGTTTCATTGTCCATTATGGTTTAATTCATGAAGTCTGCAACTACATATTTAATTATTCCAAACACAGCCTTTACTCTTCAAGTCTCAAAATGAAACTGTGCATATAAACCCAAGTATTTCCTGAATTAAAGTATATCGTTTACATATGCATACATAGCCATATATATTTATATATATACACCTGCACAGATATATACACACATGCATATTTACAGTGTGGTGTATTTACAGGTGTATAGATTTATACATACAGGTGATATTTATATGTCTTTTCCTACATAAGTCTCTGTGCTTTGAACATATCCATGCAATTAAATACTTTGTGCAGATCCTTCTTTACCAAGGGTAAAAGAATATATTGACACTTTTTTCTTATTCTGTCTAAATTTTAAGTAATAAATGGCTGCCTGTTCCTTACAGTTTTCTGTTAAGATCTTCTTCTTGGAGTGCTCTTGCTTTTATGTAACAACAATGTTAGGGAATTGTTAAAGAAGAAAGCAATACATAAAGTGGTGGTTTTTTCTTTGTTGACCCTCATTTCACTGAAAAGACCTGATTGGGAAGATCATCCTGTAACTACCAAACCTTGTTCATCCCCATAGCTTTTATTTGCAACTATTCAGGAATAAGCTGCCAAACTAATACCGGACAGGTTGGGCTGTATAAAAGTGGAGGAAAAGTGGGAGGCAAGGATGGAGTCCATCTATGTTGATACAGAGAGGAGGAGCTACTTGCTATACCTTGCCTTTGTGATGCAGCTTCCAGAAATGCAGGTTGTGGCAAAGTATTGTGGAAGCTGCTAGAGGAATTTTGACACAGCCAGTCTGTGGTTCAGCTGTCTCTTGCACAGTTGTTTCTGTGTACATGGGATGAGCCCAAGCCTATGCACAACTTTGAATGCCAAAGTAAAGGATAATGCTGTTCCCTCCATGCGTCCAAAGATCCTGCAGTCTGGTGTCTCCCTCACAAAGGAGTCTGGCAGTTACAATTTTGTGCCCTAGATAGATTGAAACAGACCTGTTTATTTATTTACTTTGGGCAGCAAATCCTTATAAAGCAGATGTAGGCTAACCTCTAAAATAAACCACAGGCAGAGGTAGCTGTTCAGAGTAACATCTGCACTAGCATATGTCAGAAGGGCTTAAAAAGAGAATTTATTTCAGCATTTCACTTAGACTAATGATGCCAGCAAAGGGACATTGTTAAATAGAGAGAATATGGATTTTGGAGACCATCAGTTTGAGAGAACTATCAGACTGAGAATCTAAACATATTTAGGTCAAGGTTGGATTATAAATTCAGAAACTTCTTAATAGAGTATTTCCCTATTGATTCCTTGCCTTCTGACTCCTACTGAGTCTGCATCTGTTCTTTCTCTAAGCAGACAGAATGTGGAATAGATGCAAATATGATGCAGCTTGTTGATTAAATTCTTGGCTGTGTTTATCTGTTGGAAGCCTCACCATCAAGCAGTCAATTTAATCAAACAATAATCTTCATTCACTGGTGATCTCTCATAAAAAATGTATCCATGGTGCCTGCTGTGTCCTGTATTTATTGAAGATGCATCTCTTCATGGGTTTTAACACAATTGTGTAAAATTGATAATCAAGAGGATTATTTGAAATAACATGCAGTACCACACACAACTTTTTTGTCCTATCCCAAGACAATACTGCTCTCCTTCAGGAACAGTTGACATCCCTCTGGCACGGGCCAGATTATTATTCATTACATTTCTGACATTCCCCATGGCTGTGCAAAAGCATGAAAAAATCAGGTCCTTTGCCAGTTTAGAGTTTTATTCTGAGCATTGGGGTTTGATAGTCAAACCAAACTAAATTTCCTGGTTTAGAGTCTTTGCTACACACATGATTAAATGTGAGGGAGGGAAGGAGACATTTCTGATGTTCTCTTTCCACTAACAACTTCTCTAGTCGTAGATAATATAGCATTTTAACCCTCATAAATAATATAGGCAAGCTGATGTTAAAAAACAGCAAAAAATTACATCTGTTATTCACATTAGAGGTAAACAAACTGCTTTTCCCTTAAGAGCTGAGGATGAGAAGGAGCATGAATTCTAAAACAGGTTTTATTGTTATTTTGAGGGCTCACATCCTCTGGAATATCCTTCACCTTTCCCCCAGAAGCCACTACCCAGAGTGAAAGACTGGCTGATTTGCACCTTCCTGAGACAGAATAGGCCAAACCCAAATTTTCAACTGTCTTTGCCCCATCAGGCAGGACATAGGGTTGCTAAATCTTTCTTTAAAACCCCTCATAAATGAGGTTCCACGATGTGCCCCAGGCAATCTATTCTAATATTTCACTGGTGTTTTTCAAGTGGTTTTGTAGCCCATTGGTTTTTCTCTTATCCACACTGATATAGACAAAAACTGTCCAATTGTTCAGCACAACTTGTACCTGAACACTGCTGTCACAAAACACATTGGTCTTTTCATCTTTAATTTAAACATTCCCATTTTGTTCAATCTTTCCTGTAGTAATTTTTTATAAACCTCTCTGGAGTCTCTCCAGTAGTTTCAGAAGGTTCTTGAAGGGCTGCCAAAAACCAGAGAAATACTTAGCTGAGGTCTTGTCAGTGCAGAGCAGAGCAGAAAGATCATTTGTCTGTGTAATATCTGCACTTTTCACAGGAGGATGACATTGATGACTCACGTTCTTGTGATCCACTGTAACCTGTAGGTCTTTTTCTAAAGGACTGACATCAGTGTAGTTCAATTTTTAGACCTGATTTTTTTCCCCAGTGTAATATGTTTGACTGCAGAGCAATATATTCTCTGTAGTGAATTACATCTTTTTCACACTGATTTCCAAAATGATGTTAAATTCTGTGTACATATTCCTGGCAGTCCTCTCAACCTTGGTATGATCTCCAGATTTAATAATAACATTCTTTATCAGCCAGATATTAATATATTTATTAAGTAGAGATGGACCAGGACAAATCCTGGACAAACCAGGTTGGTATGCCCTTCAATATGCCTGTGAAAACATGTCCACTGAACATGCTTTTTCCTCTTTCACAAGGCTTCTTGTACAGTGGTAGAATAAATCTGATGGGTTCAGCCCATCCCTTTCTCCCACTCAGGCCCCCAGGTAGCTGCTACTAGGAGTCTGGTGTCACTAGGCTCTTGACTAAACGATCTCAGGTAATTGATAATTTTAATAACATTTAGTATACAATTTTCAAGTAATTTAAAGCTGGGGCTTTGTTATCTGTGTTACAATATTTAATTGAAAAAATCACAGAAAAATCTCTTTCTTTTTAAAAGTTGCTTTACACAAGGGGAAATAAATGTAATTTCCCTTTTTCTCAAGAACAACAACAAAAAAAGTTGATATTCATAGAATCATAAAAAGATTTAGCTTGGAAGGTACATTAAAGATATCTAGTTCTATGCAAGCTTAAAAGTTAGTAATTTTGAAAACCATTATTTAGTTTAAAATTTTCATTAACCAGAATTGTTGTAGGGCCATGGAACTGTACAATAAATTAAAAATTACTTAGATAAACTTAAAAACTGCAGTTCGATTTTCATAGTGAGGATTTAAATGTGTTTTATCAGTGAGTATAATAATAGAATGATAAAATAATTCAGATTTCTTTGAATATTATTGGGGTCAACATGCTACTCAAGAGGGAAGCAGACCAGGTTGCTCAGGGCACTGTCAGGTCAAGTTTTGAATGTTTCTAAGGACAGAGATCCCACAACCTGTATGGAAATCTCTCTCAGGAGACAACCGTCACTTTGAGCATTTTTTTCTTTTTTTCTTATATTGAATGGCGGTTCACCGGATTGCAGCTTGTGTCCATTGACTCCTGTACTTTTGCTTGTGCACCTCCAGGAAGCATCCTGCTGTCTTTCCTGTAGCAATCCACTGGGTTATTGAAGACAGCAACTGGATTCCCCCCTTGCCTCCTTGAGAACTCTTGCACTTTCTCCTTCTGCACCATGCAACTTCTCCCCTTACATAATTTCAGCCTGCTGTTTGAAAGGACTGACGGCTTCGTTCTTGCTCACAGGGAGGCAAAAGGGAGTTAGCAAAGCTGTGCTTCTGTGGAATCATGGCCGCAAACCAGGGAATTTTTCAGAGGAGACACTTGAATAAGCCATTAGTAAATACTCCAAGTCAGTTTTTCTAGTTTTCTTGCAACTGATATGGGCAACTCTAGTGCGGCTTTGCAACTCATTAACAAGAACCAGTGTCTCAAAGCCTGGCTCCATGTCCCTGTTTTGCTGACTTGGGAAAAGCAAAGCCTCCAGTGTGCTGAGGGCTAAATCGCTTCCTATCTCAGTGCAATGTACAGAAGGGATTGCTGGCCTAATAAGGTTGTGGGGTTTTTTGGCTTTGTTTTTTGTTTCGTTTGGTTTTGTTTTGTTTTGGGTTGGGTTTTTTTTCTTTGATTTGGTTTTTTTGTTTGCTTTTTTTGTTGTTATTTTTTTTCCTTTTAAACTGTAGCTGCATTTCATAGAAGTGACTATTTCAGCAACTTATAAGACCATTGACACCTGTTTGAAAAGATCTCAAGATTACTTTGGGACAAGATTTTCAAAGCTGTTGAGGCATTTAGAGATGCATATTTAGTTTTTCAAAGTTTTACCCAGCTGCCTACAGTCTTTGAAGAATAAAAAATGCTAATAGCTACCGAGTATCTGATTATTTAGGAAATGACATGCTTTGGTGCCAGTTCCATGGGGCACCACTTAAATCTATTTGTACTGATTAACAAGAAGAAGTACGTGTCAGATCTAAACATTAACAAAAAGATAAAATAATTGTTTATACCTAAGAACATTTCTTTTTTTCTGTTACTATTTAAAGAAATACACTACTTGTTTGGGGTTTTTTGGTGTTGAAAGTATTGGTGGGAAAACCAGTTTCAGAGCTCTACATTTAAAAGATACGTTATTTTTCTTAAACAAGGATCATTGTATATCAGCTATATGTACAGTTGATGAAAGAAAATGTATTTAATGGCTGCTATTTGGCATTCCTTCTTGAAAAATAATTCATTATCTGAAATATTTTCTTTTTGAGTTATCTATTAGTAGTTAATACCCTGTTGATCTAGGGAGTAAATCTAGCATCTGCAGAGATGTGATTCACACATCTGATCTTATTTCACTAATTGAAGGACCCTTTTTCCTCTCAGATGATAACTTCCGGCTTCAAGTAAACATTGTGCTGCTTTGTCAAAGGCTTTTACACACTCCTACTGAATGGCCTGTAGGTTTTTTTATTCTCAATATTCTCAAACCGGTAATATCTATCAAGTACATGAAACAAAATTCTTCAGAAAGACTATGTTAGGCTGTTACATTCTGTGACTAGCAGTACTGAAATGCATATGAGTACATATTCTTTTCTATTTCATTTTTAACATTTCAACATTGAGTGTTCAAAAGTAATATTGACAGAGAATTTCACTCCTGCTCAATCTGAGGTCTAGGAATTGTTCCTGGCTGATTTGGTAAATCTGTAAAGTGATGTTCATAGATTCATTAAATCATAGATTCATAGAATCATAGAATGATAGAATCATTGTGCTTGGAAAAGACTCCAAGGTCATCGGGCCCAGAACTGGACGCAGTACTTGAGGTACAACCTCACCAGCAGCTATTACAGAATGTTGAATCCTGATATTTCATGTAACAATGTATTCTTCTGCCTATAGTACTCTTTCCTCTGCATTTTGAGTGCTTTCCTTCCAGGTTTGCGTATTGAAACTGTTTTATTCTGATTTGAAAATGCCATGACAGGTAGAATTGGAGTTCAAATCTACCTGCTTAGTGCCCCGTAGGCTGCAAATTCATTCTCTTACATGGCCTGGCACATTTATTGCCAACTATCCTATTCACTTTTGCTGAAAGATTTTTTTCTGTAGCTACAGTAGTGAAGTTATGACATTTATAATTTATAAGTTCATATCACTGTGGTGGTCCAGCCCCTGGTCCCTATCCTGAGGCCTGCTCTGTGATCTCAGAAGCTCCTGATAAGCTCTGACTGAACTAGCTGAGTGGGGAAGTATCCCTTGACCATACGAGCTGAGCCATGGTCATACCAGCAGCTCCTAGATGGTAGAGGAGGGAACAACCAACTACGAGAAACATCATGTGTGCCCAAACAAGATGGGAAACAAAGCATAAGCAATTATCCTTTGTAGTCTAAGTAAACCACGTACCTGAATCGTAGCCTGAGTGGGGCAGTACCACTGTGAATTGTAGGCTTGGTATAACAGCATCACCCTTACTGCACCTTGGGAAAATACCTCAGCAGTTATGGGCTGGGGTTATGGCCACGATGGAAACTTACTGATGACCGAAGTCAATTATCTTGTGACCCTATAGACAGCATTCCCAAGTGAGGCCCTTTGAGCTCTTTCAGACCACAGCAGGCTGCAGTAGCACCTCTCAGACCTCACAAACCCTCAGGCTCGCAGTACTCGAAGAACCATTCCAGATGCCAAGGCCACAATGGATACCCCCTCACACACATCTCCACGCTCCTCAAGGTGCAGCCCTTGCCTTTTGGGAAAGGCTGTGGGATTTGATGTGAATATTTCAGTAAACCTGAGGGGAATTTTTTACAGGTGCCTTCACAGACATAGAAATATGTGTGTACACATTGTTTTTCCTGTGGGCATGTACACTGATTATGATACTGTCTCAAATCTATAGTTAAGTCAATGTTATAATTGTAGTGAAATCTATTGAATCACTTTCCAAATGTTAAAGTATTTAGTGATTAAGTGCTTCCGAACCCTTTTGCATCCTTATATTTGCATCCATATCTTTTGCATCCTTCCCCTCTCTGGCTTTCTCAGCTTCAGTGTAAATCTTTCCAAATTGTTTCTCTTTTGATTTTTCTCTTTTGATCTTCCTGTGTAGTAAGTAACACAATAAACCTTGCCACTGAATTCTGTAAAGCTGCACTTTCACAGTGTCACATGAAACCTTGCTTTTGCCAAGACCTCTGACAGGGTTTCTTTAAGTGGCCAAACCACTCGTCCGCAACAATCATAACAATCAAAGCATATGTCCAGCTTAGCACTGGGCCAAGATTAGTAAGCAACAGGAGCCTTTAGAAAGTTTCCCTATAAAATTTAAATTATTTAAATTTTATTGTTTAAAAGACGTTATCATTCTTCATGACTGAATTCAAGCACTCTACTACGATATGTATTATTAAAAGTTATAATTTTGTGCAAGTAGTTGATTGACAACAGTTACAACAACGTGACTTACTATCAATTACTAAAAAAATGGTTTAGGTGTGTCTGTATAAACGCACTCAAAACCTTCCATACTTCACCAGATTTTTATTTATGGTCTAATCTTGCACTAGATTAAAAATGCAAATGTATCCCAATGAAACTACATTGTGAGGCAGGTCAGACCTTGAATTTGACATAGACCATGTTATAACACTTAAAAAATTATTTTATTCTATTAAAAATAAGTAGTTGCTGGGGTAAAAAAGCTATCCTGAGGAAATATACAAAGTGATAATATTTAATAAGCATATGCCATTGTTTGAGGCTCCTACTCTTTAAAATTTTCATTTATGTAAAAGAAAAAACAACATAAATTTTAATTTCAATTTAACATATGAAAGCTTGACAGACTACCACATGTCTTTTTAATAAAATATAAGGAGCTTATTGCTGTGTAAAATCAAGATTTTTGCTTTTTTTAAAATTTATTGTGGTATGTAGTTTCAGGTTTGATAGCCTGAACTGATGTTCTTGCAGCTTTTTATTTCACTTGAATTCAAAATAATATATTATGTCATCCAAAAAAAATCACAGTAATGTAATCTTGTCCCCTAAGATGAATTTTTATGTTTGGTCCATAGATTGTTCTCCCTGGTCCATTATAAAAAACATAATTAAGTTGTATAACATACATTCATGAGTGATTCAGTGCATATATGTCATTTATGATGTTTTCTATTTTGTTTGATATTTACATTGCTAATACAAATTTTCCATGCTTACAGCTGAGGAAAACTGAGAAGTTCACTTGCAGTATTAGAATTAAGAATATAAAAAATGAATTAGAAAAGTTATAAAACTAAAATATTTATTTCTCATACTCTTGTTCCTAACTCATGGAATAAATATCCTTGTGAAGGGAATTGAGGAAACAGCATGTCTTTGTATGTTCCAGAGCTTTTAACCGGAAAGCAAACCCAAGGATATTAGAAGTGATTGGATTTTAGATAAGTGATGTTTTGTTGTTCTTGTACTTTCTCTCCCTCTTGAAGCAAGTACTACTTTGGAGGACCTAAACTCTTGTAAGATATTCAAGGGAAGTAAGATATCCAGATAAGAAATTGGTGAGGAAGAAGAAGACTAAATATCAAAATATTATGAAAAATTTTCTCCTATTTTATGGTTATTGTTTTCTGTAATAATACTTTCATTCTTTGTCTAGTTTGTCTGGTTTGATATGTTGAAAAATTTCTTTTTTAAAACATAAGAGTAGGGAAAAAAAGTGATACAACTGTAGAATTTAAAAGTCTTTGCACAAGTTTAGGTCAAATGAACAGATTAATTAAGTATAATACTTGAATTTCGTTCAGTTAACTGCTAACAATACAAAGGAGTCTGAAAGATCAATTTGCAACATACCAAATATTATACTTAAAGAGGTCTCAACATAACAACAACAAAACCCACCCTCTTCCTTCCCAAAATAGAGAAACTACCATTAGGTTTTAGTTTTCTGAACAATTAATATACACTTTTATTTTGTTGGGGGTCCTGAAAATCAGTTGAGCTTAGACATTACACATAAGTATTGTTGAAAGTTCTGCTAAAGTCCAATTACAACACTGTGGCTTTCATATTGGTGCTCATCTGCTTCTGCTTCTCAGGTACTTCAAGGAAGATAATTTCCATGAAATTTTCATGCGATTAAATGCAACAAATCTTTCCATTGTCAAACCACAGCAAAACCCTCTCAAGTACTGCTGGATTTTATTGAGTTAGAATGTTCTAAGCAAACATCCTCTGGGGATGGTGATAGACTGACTGAATAGGAAAAATCAAGTAGACAATTAGCAAAGAAGACATGGTAAAAGTTGGAGATAAAAAAACATAAGCTCCTACTATATATATCTTTCAGCTGTGCCCAAAAGATGGATGTATGCCAGGAGATCAGGAGAGCCTAGGAATAATCATGTTGTTCATGTTATTTAAAGGAATCCACAAGCACTGATAAAACTGAAAACCAGTCACATTGCTTGTTATGAATACTCATCAAGGTTGTTCATAATTTTCTCATTGTGGTAGCACATTTTCTTATTGTGATAATGTGGTTAACTGTTAAATGACCACCCAGCTGCTCTCTTATTCTGTCTCCTCAGCAGGATGGGGGAAGAGAAATGGGATAAAAACAAGAATGAGAAATCTAGTGGGTTGAGAGGAGGACAGGGATATTGCTTGCGACACCATCAAGGTCAAAGCAGATTTGTCTGGGTGAAACAGATTCAGCTAGTCAGAAACAGACAAACATTAAAACATCAGCTTTCCTTCCCCCTAGACAGACTCCACCTCACTCATTTGCTCCAGACAGATCTACCCAGACCCAGAGGTGTGGGAAGGCTGGCACAAGGAAAGGACTTCTCTGTGTCCTGCAGTGGGTCTGGTTTAAAGCCATCTGGAAACAGATAGGTCCAGCATGGGGCAATCCCTGGTTTCTTCTCACAGAGGACACACTTGCAGCTCTGCCCTGCTGCCAACACATCAACACCTACCTACACCAAATGCACTCATTGATTTTGACTCTAAACAATATTCTATTTTATACTATTTTGGTTTTTTCCATATTTTCTGTTATAGTTAGTACTGTGCCATCAGCACAAAAAATAATTGTGACAATGACTATAGTTTATTCCTAGAGAGAGAATAATTTTATGAGTTTGGAAGAAAAACACTTCTTCTCATGTCACTGTAATTATTCATATAATATACAAATATTTGTGCATGTCAGAATAAACCTCTTTTCAATAATGTCAGTAAAGTAGATTACAACTCCTGAAGACCAAAACCAGAACTGTGTTAGTAAAATGCATATAAATCTGCATTGCTATTAGGAAAAGAACAGCTTTGTGAGTATGCATTTGCAGATAAACAAAATCAATGAGTGAGGTAAAAGGTTTTTTCTTTTAGGTATTTCACAAAGTTGTGGTTCAGAGTTTTAATAGTATTTTGGTTTAAGCTTTAGAAGAGAGCTTACGGATGAGTTCGTGTTTTTTCACACCAGTTCACCTGCCATCTCAAGTCACTGTCTTCAAGCTTGGGACTAAAACAGTCTATTGAGTAATTTCCCCTGGTTCTCTGGTCTTATTTCAGTTCCTACACTCAATGGATTTCATTTGATTTTAGGGTTGACTGGCAGTGCTTTATCATTTTAGCTGTTCAAGGGAATACTTCAAGAAAAATGTTGAAAAGGTCATTTCCATAGTTTTCCTCCAATCATGTTACTGTGCATGATAAAGTCTCAAGCAGTGTATCTGGACTTGCTAGTAACTCTTTTCCTTTGACTGTGAGATAGATAATGAGATCAGATAATAATTAGGAGGCTAGTTTGTCTTCCAAATGTCTTGAAAGTTTTTAATTGCCTATTTGATATCCTTTTCTAAAAAGCTGGAAAAAAGACCCTTTTGCAGTATCTCTAATTACAGCATCAGACTCCTTGGACAGGTTTGATGCTGTAGTGGTGGAGCAAATTATCTTTGAGAAAAAAATTGCACAGCATTTAAAGTAACATGCAACAGAAAGGTAAAATTAAAATGATAATTTGCGGTTTTAGATTTGGTGGTTTTTTGGTCAGAAGACACTGGCACTATAGAAGATTCCAAATTTAATTGCTGCACAAATATAATTTCCTGGCATGACATTCCTGGAAGCACATCAAGTGTTTAACAAAAACTTTAGGGCTTTATGATTGTGACAATTGACAGTGCCAGAAGTAAGCCATCCAATTCCAGACAAGTAATTCTAGAGTCAACCATGCTCATCGACTCTTGGTTCTGTGATTTAAAAGAGACAACAGATAGAACTTAGTGTCTGGACCTTTTCCTCCTAAGTATTTATCTTAAGGCTGTAGTTGTCCACCTAAATGAAACTTGAATTAGAATTTTCACTGGATCACAGAATATTCTGAGTTGGAAGGAACACACAAGGATCATCAAGTCTAGCTCTTATGAGAATGGCCCATACAGTGATCAAATCCACAACTCTGGCAGTATTAGCACCATGCTCTAACCAACTGAACTAATCCCATCTTTCTCTGGCAGTTTTCTGTGTAGCTTTCCGATTGATCAATTAAATGTAATGACATAGGAGCCAAGAAGGTCAGATCTAGGTTTTCTTTGTGCTCTACAGCCAGACAAAAGAATACCTGGGAAATGTTCTAAGTCAGTTCAAAACTTTTATAAACTGTGGGTGAAAATTTGTTCTTTTGATGAAACCTAAGAACTGCCTTTGAGACAACATTGAAATCATTACGATTTTTTCAAAAATCTATCTTAATAAAAAGTTTAGATAGGTTTGCAAATGTGTATTGGTTTCTACAGATGGAATTCATTTCCTACATTGAGGGTATGATTAGAGCTATCCGTTATCAAACTTGTTTCTTAATAAGACTACGATGACCAAATATGTTTTAATCTTTCGTTTTTATGGAGTAGGTATGAAAGGCTAGAATTTTGGAATACATCCAAATAGGTACAAGTACAGATAGATTAACACATCCAGATAGATACAAGATCCAGATAGATAAAAGACTTGTCTACTGAAGAAAAAAGACTACCTTTGGATCAGAGGAAACTAAAGGTTTTCTCATATTTTTCCTAATGTGTTCATATTTCTTTGTGAAGAATCATTGTAAGAAGCTTTCCTTTTACATATTTTAGGCAAACACGTGATACATGGCAGGATTGTTACTTCTGGTTTTAATTTACTGCATCTGTTAGACAGACAATTGAAGTCTTGTTAGTTCTCCCAAGTCACCCAAGATGGGAAGTGTTTTGCACATAACCAGCCCACTAAACTTTTACGCAGTAAAATCTTTGGATCATTTATTCGTTCTTTTGTTTTTTGAAAAGGTTTAGCAAAGTGCAGAGGAGGCAATGAAAATCAAGATATCATTGTGCACAAAATAAAAAATTATATTTTTGTATATCAGAAGATATTTTGAATTATGTCTGTGGAAAATTTTTGGTTTACATTATCAGAGACTGAAGACGAAGCAAAATACACTTGTCCTTCTCTAGCAGTCTGCCTCTATTCTCAGATCCTTTTCTAGGAAAGACCATTTATCATTCTCTTTCACTGTTCAGACAAATCCTGCTCTTCTGGTGATGCAGAAATATCATGAGTTTTCCCTGTCCTGGAGCAGAGTCAAATGCAATGAGGACGCAACTGTGATGAGTCATGGTGAAAAGAACAACAAAAGCAAGAACAGAGAATAACTGAATCTTGACATGGACCTTGGATCAGCAGCTGACATGAAAACCGGGCCTGAAACTGCTGAAAAGGTCTATCACAGTGTTCTGGACTGACCTGATTGGCAGCCTTTGTCAACAGCCAGCTATAAAAACCTCAGCAGCGTAGACTAGGGTAGAATATTTTGGGGGATATCCTTAAATGGATGTCCCACACCATGTGAGTGTAAAGAAATGAAAATTTCTATAGTTTAGTATGAGCCCTTTGCCTCTTGTTCTGTCAATATGAGAACATTTACCATGCGTATACGTCTGTTTACTAACCACTCTGAATTTGAAATGCCATCAGCCATTTGAAATCTGGAGACCAAACTCATGCAGTTCCCTTCAATATGTTGCCTCATCTCTGGAATTGTTCAAGGCCAGGTTGGATGGGGCCTTAAGCAACCCGGTTTTAGTGAAAGGCAATGGGCAGTGAGGCAAACATGACCCCATGGTGTGCCCTAAGAGTGAAGGTGGTGAACAGCTCCTGAGCTATATGAACAGAGACATGGTCTGTAAATTGAAGGACAGGATTGTGAACACTAAAAATATGTGGTATTTTTCAGACCATACTTCAAGACTGCATCAAATTTTGGCCCCAAGCACAGCAGAGAAGTAGGCAAATGGTGGGAAGCTCAGCGGAGGGCTGTGGGAGTCCCGCCCCTGGAAATAGCAGCTGCCACTTACTCGGACTCCTCCTTTGATGATGAGAGCTCCACCTTAGAGGCGGGCCAGGAGGAGGATACCGTGGTTTGATGGGGCGTGCCCAGGTCCAGGGACCTGCCCACACTTCTAGAATCCCCTCTATCCCCAAGCAGTTCATTGGTTAAGTTAACTTATGTTTAATAATAGACTCATTGCCTAGGCAATGGAGGTCTAGAAGGTTCTGTTAAGTTCGGTTGTTCATTGGTTTGCAGTTAATGTACCCTCCCCTCAGTATTTTTAATTGGACCCTCAGACCTGACTCCTCCCCCGTCCGGGCTCCCCATTGGTTGTATCCCCCAACTCCTCCCAGTTTTCCCTTCCCTTATAAGGTCCTGCACACCCTGGGAGCTTCGGAGTTCTTCCTCCGCTGCTCTCCCGCCCGGATCCCCGTTCCTACACCCCTAATAAAGGAGATCTTGGAGGAAGCCCCTCTCGCCTCTCTTTGCTTCTCGCCGTCTGCCTTGCGGATTACTTGCAGGAGCAACTTCACCTAAGCGTGAGTCACCCACGTGCGGTGTCCGGGTTGCCTCCCCGAGGAATCCCGGGACGCTCAGAGGATTGCGTCCCTTGCAAGACTTCAGGGGCTTAACAGGCGGTCACACCGCAACAGAGGGCCTCAAGGTGGTGAGGGCTGGAGCATTTGCCCCATGGGAAGGTACTGTCAGAGCAGGGCTGGATTAGGCTGGAGAACGGATGCCTTCCGATACACCACAGACTCACAGCACCTACGAGAGGTCACCAAGGAGATTGAGGCGGCTGTGGCACAGTGGGGCAGGGGAGAACAATGGAAGACATTGGGCGAAGGAAAGGTTCAGGCTAAGTACCAAAAGATTCTGTTTCCACATAGGGACAAAGAAGCAGTACAGCAGATTTTCCTGAGAGGCTGTGTCATCTCTGTCCTTGGTGGAATTCAAGGCCTGGCTACACCAAGATGTGAGAATACCAGAGCTGGCCCTGTTTTCGTCAGGGGATTGGACGGGAGACCTCCTGAAGTCCCTCACAGCCTGAATTATCCAGTGATATAATTCTATGTACAACAATATATACAAGAAAAGGGACTATATTTTACTCAGCTTGCAGGTTTATATACCTCATATTGGATTTACACCTCTGTCAAATTTCATAATATAGGGCAAATAATTTTTCTTCAATGAAAAAGAAGATCAGAAATAAATATTTGGCTACCAGAGAGCATAATCTTTTTTGCATTACTATTGCTATTCACTATACTTACTTGTCATTCAAACTTTTGTAATGAAAACCATTTGTTGAAATCTTTTCTGGCAGCATTTATTATATTCACTAAGCTTCAGAAAATAAAACTCCCTTAACATCAACAGTAAGAAAATCTAAAACACAGTGACTTTCAGGCTGATCTGTAGATATTACAGCTCTTTTGAAGACAACAGATTTGTTTGCATTATGTCATTTCCCACCCAGCACAGTATGTGCTTTCATTACAAATATATTCATTGGGCTTTGCTGAAAATATACCCAACCTAAGTCAAAATTAGATCCAAATGAGATCTCTTGAGTGTAGTGAGAATTGGAATGAAGGCCCCCAGCTATAAGGAAAATGTATAACAATATCCTGACAATAATATTCACCCTAGAAAGTGCTAAGAGTTTAGGTTTATTATGCCTCACTGGGTTGTGGTGGAGGACAGAGAATATATCAGAAATGAAGGCAAAACTGGAACAGAGACAAAAAAAGCTACTGAAAAGAGAAAACGTATGGTCTAACAAACCATTCACTGTGCAATATTAACTGTTAGGTAAGAATGCTAAAATGACAAAGTCCTTGGAGTGTATTTCCAAGAAATTCAAGAATTAATGGGTACAGCTAAACCAAAATTCTCCACAGATCAATGTTATTTTTTTTTTCAGTCAGACCGATTTGTACTTTTATGGGCTGTCGCTCTAAAATTTCTGTCTTTCACTACACAATCTCAATAAATACATTGCATAACTGAAAATCAAATGCAGAAAATCCTGAACAATTCCGCAAGTCATAGTAAATTATTAGGAATATCTATACTACAGTCATTAATCAAGATTGGCACCAAGAAGCCTATGCACTGCCAAATGCACAGACCATAAAGAACTGAAGTATTTACATATGCAAGGGTCTTGCATTCATTACAGTTAATTAGATGTATAAATTAATACAGGACCATTGGACTGGTAACACGATTTCTAGGAAATTAAAAATCACACTAATAGTTCTGCTCAGCAATACTTATATTAAATAATTCTATAAAAACACCAAATAACAAACCGCAAACAAAAAACCCTTTCCAAAATTGGGATATACTAATGTATTTTGACAGCAACAACTCAGAAAGGATGACTTCTATATATGAAGAGTGAAATAAAAGAGGAAAAATTGAATGATTTTGATGATCAGAGGGCTGGAGCACCTCTCTTATGAAGACAGGCTGAGAAAGCTGGGATTGTTCAACCTGGAGAGGATAAGGTTCTAGGTAACCTTCCAATACCTAAAGGAAGTCTACAAGACAGCTGAAGGGGGACTATTTACAATGACATGTAGTGATAGGACAAGGGGTAGTGGCTTTAAACTGAAAGAGGGCAAGTTTAGATTATACATTAAGAAGAAATTCTTTACTGAGGGTGGTGAGACCCTGGAACAGATTGCCCAGGGAAGTTGTGGATACCCTATCACTGGGAAAGTTCAAAGCCAGGTTGGATGGGGTTTTGAGCAACCTAGTCTAGTGGCATGTGTCCCAGTCCATGGCAGGGGATTGGAACTAGATGACCTTTATGGTTCCTTTAAATCCAAGCCATTTATGAGCAGACAAGCATACAAGCTGAAAATCAGTAACACAAAATGAAAAATGGCAAGAAGAATTTTCTTTCTTGTTGGGAGCAGTTGAATGAAAAACTAAACAGTTGTAGTAGTTGATCAATAGAGGACTATGTATTCCCGTGACAGTACAAGTCTGAAAAAAAGGCAATGATGAAGAGCTGACAGAGACATCCAGTAACAAAAGGCAAGCATACATACAACTGACAAGATATCAGAAATAGCACACATACAATTCAATTCAATTAGTTTTAAGAAAACAAATGGGTGGGAATGTGACAATACAAAAGGAAGGATTACTTGAATGATAAAGTGGATGAAAACTAATTTAGAACATGGAATTAAAAGTACATTGTTTCTTCAGCCTACAAATACAAAAGCCAAGAGGGATATGAGTAATGTTTGTAATGTCTTTATGACTGAAGGATTAGAGAAGGAAAAGAAAACAGATCAAAACAACTTCAGATATAGGGAAGACTGGAACAAAAGCTAATACATACAACATATGAATATGTATAGGAATAAATGAAAACTAGTTATTTGAATAAAATTCCTAGCTCAAAGAGGTTATCAAAATGTTTTCATATGGAGTAGGTACAGCTCCTTATCAGGTCATAGAAAGCACAGGACACAGAGAAAAAAAATACTATGCAAGTTTTTGAAAAATGAAGGTTCTTGCACCAGTAGGTTGAGATCTCTTTCAGTTCCAGAAATTAACATAATGTTAGTGTTTCGATACATAATTAGAATTCCATAGGCTCAAGTAGTTTAGTTTCTTTGAAAATTTTACTCCAAATTTAAAAAGAAAAACAAAATAAAGAGTGAAGAAATTTGCCCCTTAGTTCATGTCCCAAAGTATACAAGATGGAAAAAAAAAAGGACAGAAAAAAAATAGTCAAAAATAGATGGCAAGGTAAGTTTTCATTGCAGTTCACAGTTACATCTGGAGTACTAGTGAGAATGAGAATGGTAGAACATAGAAGTTGGAAAACTCCCATGATTTTCCTATCTGTTTTTTAATCCTCAGTTTTAAATTGCTGCTGCTTTAAATTCTTCTGCTTTAAGGTCCAGACTCCCAGTCTGTATTAAATTTTAAAATCCACGTTGATTTCAGAGTGTTGACTATATCCTCTTAACGCAATGTTCTTGGATTTTTTTTTCTAGAAATGATCAAGGATAAATACAGTGTCTCTTTCTCCCCACAGTTAAATCTGTACAAACTGAGACTCAATTAACTGAAATATTATTATCAAATGCTCATTTATTTTCAGTCTGGTTTCCTTTCTATTTAAGTCATAGAAAATTTAATACTGGTTTTGATGAGAAAGTAATTATTTCAAGAAAGATTTATTTTTAAAATATTTTCTCTGAACTACTGTGATGTAAAAACAACTTCTAAGATAAATATGAGCCTGTCATAACTGAGTTCAAAATTCTAATCAGTAATAAGCAACGAGTTATTGGTTTCTACACTTGAACAAAACTCATGAGAACTCAAAAGTTTTCCTGATTTTGAAGCCAATTCTGTTACTCCATTTCAAAACCAGAGAAGCAGAACAGCTGCTCAGTTATATGAACTGTTCCAAAATTCAATTGGTGCAAGAAATCCAAAATAAGCATTTCTGAAATAGTCTTCTCAGATTAAATTCTAATCATATAAAAAGTGGGGAAATAAGAGCTTTTTTCTATTGGTGTCTTATTAATGTTACGGAGGAAAGAGAAGGTTTTGAATGTGTTATAATTTCATTGAATACCTCTTCAGCAAGTCTGTTTTATGACACATACATAAGTTACATTCTCACCACTAAGGTGCAACTACAACATAACCTGCATAGATATTATGACAAAGATATTGTAACTTTATGGGACCAGATCTATGTCTGCCTCTGATATTTAAAATTTATTTTAATATCAATGTAGTGCATTGCTGTTGACAAGAAATCCCCAGACTCCAACTGTCCATAAATAGACTTACTAGCCAAAAATACTATGAGCAACTTCTCAGCTGAATGAAGGTCCTGAAAGAATCAAAGATAAAAGTTAATTATGCAAGAGATTCAATTTAGCTGGAAGCCACCAAAAACCAGCTTTGACCAGTTTTCTTAATTCCTGAAAGCTGGTGTTAATAATATAAAATGGACTACATTTTCTCAACATGGAGTACTTTGTAAATTTTAGATCACTAATTTTGCAATCTAATTAATTAGAAGTGCCATATAGCTAGAGTGACATCCATACCAATTTGTTTTAGTTTAGAATCTGGGACTGTATCAATTTTTTAAAACATAATTTCTGACATTTATAGCGTTAGTATATTTTTGATACTAATTTGACTAATTCCTCTCCCTCATTGCTATGTCCAAGGTATTTTTCCTTTCTCTTCTTGTCACATCTCTTTGATTTCTGTTGTCTCTGCTACAGCAGAAATGGTCTAGGCAATGAAGTGCAGACAGAATATATCCCTGACCTTGAATTATGCTGTGAGGTACATAAAAGCCTTTGTCCTAGTGTACTGTCAGAGATCTTAATACTATATGAGGTGGGAAAAATTATCTTAATTTCTATGAAAAAAAATAATCTAAGGATGAAAACACCAAACAACATGAAAATGCTACTATTTGACTAATTTGCAGATGCTTATCAATCACAACTCATTGACAAAATAATTTTAAGGAATTTTTTTTCAGAAGCATATACTGTCATTTTTTAATTATTTAGCAATCCTTTTGATGATTCTAAAAAAGTTCACTTCTATTTTTGGCATAAATCTGTAATGGTATCTACAGATCAAAATGCAAGTTAAATATCTTTGCATTTGGTACTCACACCATGACAAATCGAAACTTGAGGTAATGCATCCTATTTTTTCTATTATGAACATCTATTATACACTGTATTTTCAAAAGTGTGAAGACCAAATTGCATATATTTATTTTTTCTAATTTGCTCTATATTATGTTTTTTGACATTTTTCATTCTCCTTTTTAACTTTCTGTATTTCAGATGAACCAACGGCAGGTGTGGATTTGTCATAGGTCTAGGTCATTATTAAAATCTTTTAATGTAGCAAGATACAAAGCATTTTAATTGATATTTGTTATATATATATATAAATCATGAAACATATCAACATAATAAAGAACATCAAGGATGCATTATTGCAAAACATCGACTCATTCAAACAATTCAGTACAGTTTTCATGTATATATTGCATAGCATACTGTGCATATGGTCTTTTTTTAATGCAGTGGTGTAATTTTTTCAAATCAAGTGTAAATCGTACTCCACACAAAAAACCAAAAACCCTTGAAGCATTCTGTCAGATATTGCACCACGTGACTTGCCACATTAACTGCTGCAGTTTATGGTTGTTTCACTTTTTTAAGTGAAAAAGATGCATAGAAAACATGGAAGCAAAGGATATTCAGTCATTCATCAACCTCCACAAAACCTTGAACTTCTCCTTCTCGTTACCTTGTGCAATCTGCAGCAACAGCTGTCTTCCTGAGTGATGGATAGCTTTTATATCGTCCTTTGTCTTAACCTGAAAGAAATTATTTTGCCACAAGTGGCATATATATATGGGGGGAAAAAATCATGTAATTCAAATTCTGTCCTGATTTCACACTAAGGAATGAATAACAAGGATTCAAACAGTATCTTAAATCACCTACCATCAAGGACAAAATCATGCTTACTTTGTCTCAGTAATTCTAAAGAGGAAAACAGAGAGAAATATAAAGATATTATAGATTTAGTTGTGGGGTTTTTAACCCATTCACTTTTTTTCTGACTAACTGGAGTGATTGCCCTTGCATCACTTTGGTACTGAATATATCTGCTTGCTTTCTTTACTGGGTCTCTGAAACTTTCACAAGGGAAAAAGCAGACCAGTTCTGAGATTTGCATAAGTTGTTGTCAATTCATCTTCTCAGCTGAGAAGAAAACCTCATGTAACCACAGCAAAATTCCATGCAAACCTAATAGTCTCAAATAATGTGGATGTGTATAGTATTACTTTTGTTAAAGGATGATCATTTCTTGTTCCATAAAGTGCACTGAACTCTTCATTTTACATTAATTACTGATTTCAGTTTTTCACAAAGCATTTCATCAGTTCTATTGTCCAATTTGACAGAGCTGAACAGGAGTGGGAATTTGTCTTCTCAACCTTTATTTGGGATAATTTTTCAAAATTTATTTGGGACATGAGAGATTGATAATCCATACTCAATTTAAATATGTTGCATAAAACACACACCCCTTATGAGAAATTTCTGTATGTGGTACTACTCATCTGGTAAAAATAAACTATGTATCTATTATCCCCATTCAGTTTTCATTCGTGGGAGGAGTACTGTCCTTTGAAGAGGAACAGCTGACCACGTGGCAAATAAACTGTTTTCTTCCTTCCAATACAGACTAATTCACGCCTTTTAGTGACACTAACCACATTACTACTTGATCAGTCCATGCTATTTATAAGCTAAAGTTTTCCCACTTTCATTATATGCCATATAACAGCAGTTATACCATAAGTTCAGCCTTTTCCTTTACTCTCTTCCCTCTACTGCAATATCTTCAGTTTCAACAACAGTAGCAAAGCTGAGTCCTTCCTTGACAGATTCAATGAGCAAATTTTCTTTTATCCACTCAGCTTGTTTTAGACTTCCATTCTATGATTTCAAGCTAGAAGTGATTATGTTCACTTTGAATCTAAAAGCATTCTAGATCAGTAACTCAGAAATGAACATCTGTACTTGGATTAATCTTATCTGAAGACACTTTGAGAGTGACTTAATGGAGATGTACTGGGATAGCTTCCAGTTACTGTAGAAAAATCACGGGGAGGAAAAGATTAAAAAGAAGGTGAGAGACAGATGCAAAGGGAAAGACGAATTTACATTATTTAGTCTTATTTTCTATGTAAGAATATATTTGGTGGTCTCTTGTCCAGCAACGTACTCAAAACCAAGTTCACCTGTCCAGTTTAATTTACTGAATATTTTCCTTGTATATTTCAAAAGAATAATCTGACTCAGTATATAATTCTGCTATTCTAATGGGGCAAAACATGTTTTTGTATTTCATGTTAAAAACACCTAATCCTCAAAAACTGCTTTAGAGAATTGTTTTAGGACTAAAAGTATTTCAGGAAATTAGAAGTTTTCACTCTGGTTGATTAGTTAGCCTTTAGGTGTTCCAGGCAATTTTGCTGGCTTGCTTTTCTGTGTTTGTATGTTTTCACTTACAGAACTGCTCTTGAAGACTATGCAATAAGCATATATGACAACAAATTAATATGAGCTTTCAGTGTAATAAATATTATTTTGGGTAGAATTTCATGAGAAATTATGGAAAGTAAAGTATTGGTCACATCTGGAAAGCCTTTTGTTATTGGCTTCAGATACATGTAGACATGTGGAGAGACTACTAAAGTACACTACCAGTGATGTTTTCCAATCTGGATACATTTAAATGTATTATATGTCTTTATGCTACAGTTTATACAAATAAACTACAAAATTTGCTGACACAATGGAGGGATACATTTAAGAGCTCTTAGTGGCACAAAATACTAATGTACTTATGTACAGATATAAAATAAGTACTTGAAAATGAAAATGTCATTTGAAAGTGGGTGAACTTTAAAGGTCTGCTTTGCACAGGGCCATAAGAGGCTACTTTTAGTCTGTCTTCATTATAGAGATGGAGATCCTTTCACTGTAGCCATTCTGAATTGTCTTTGAGAGGGATTTGCTTCTAGCATTGAGCAAGGGAGGAATACAAAGACTGGCTCTTTATTAAGGAGTGGAAATCAGGTGCTTAAAATTAGATTCTGTGAATAACTTAAATGGTTGTGCATGTCAGAAATACCTTTTTGGCACCTGCACATTAACCTTTCAGACTCTTAAAAGGATATTATTAAAATAGCATTCAAACACCACTAAATAGCTGAATCAATAAATAAAATTATTTAAACTCCTTAATTTAAGAGAGTTGCATTTGTTTCTCCAGTATAACTTTTTTTTCCTTCCTGGCAATACTAGAGCAATTGGAGTCTTTGAGAGCTATGAGGAAACTAGATTAGAAGAAAGACTCCAACTGCTCTAGTATTGTAATTTTTAATTTTCAGTGCTCAGAAAATCTATTTCTTGTCAGTCTGCCTTCTTATGCTGAGAACGGCCCTTTGATAGAACAATATTTAAAGAAAAGAAATATGGTTTTTAGATAAATCTGTTTAGGTTTAGGCACTGTCAGCCAGTCTGGGCTATGTCACGTAATGTTTTCTTTCAAAGACTCTTATTGGTAGTCACTCCTTAAATATACTAACACCTGCATCGTAGGGGACTTAGTTGCTACAGTGTCTGCTTTACAAATCCCAAAGTTACAAGTTTTTTCAAGTCATGTGAAGAAACAGTGGTTATTAGCTGTGTACATCTGACCAAGTGTAGGCTTATCAAGCCATTCATGATTATGTCAAGCTGAGTCTTGAAAATCTCCAAAATGGGAAGCCCAGATCTGCTCTAGAAATCTGATCTGGTGTTCACTACCCTCCTATCGAACATCTTATTATTCCTAGCCTGAACTTTCTGAGTGACACATGTGGCCATTACACTTCCTTTTACTGTTTCCCATAAAAAAAAAAGAGTTTTATTTATGCCTTCATAATCTCAACCAACCTCAGGCATACTCCTTTTTACGCTTTAGAATTCCTAACTAGTCCAGCTCCCTCAAACATTCCTATCGGGTTGTGTGTCCCATGCTCCTCACAATCACGGCAAGCCTCCAGTGGATCCTTTCCAGTGTCTCAGAGTTCATCTTAAGAAACTCAGTGTCACTTTTGTCTTTTAGCAGAAATGAAATATTTGTAGGAAAAAAATATCCTTTTATTCATTGCCCATGTTTCGGAACCTATTTCTAACAAATTGTGTTTTTCAGGCTGTAAATTTGGTTGGTTGGTTGGTTGCGGGCGTTTTTTGCTTTCCAAGTCCAGACAGATGAAACAATGAGTAACTCATAGTTACATCCATCAGGCACAGTCACTGTTTGTATATTGATTCCCAGTTGCAGTATTCAGCTTTGTTTTCATCTATTCAACCTGCATGATGGGTCATGAGCTCAGAGGCAAAAACTACCTTTGAATTCATCAGGAAAGAAACTTTGTAAAATCATTTAAGATCAATAACTACTGTAAGCCCTGCCACAGCTAACAAATTACAGAATTACAGACTAGCTGAAGCTGCAAGTCCTCTCTTCATGTCACGCAGGCCAAGCCCTCTACTCAAACAAGGTTCAGCCTCAGGGCTGTGTCTGGTTGGGTTCTGAATATCTCCATGAATAGACACCTCAAAACCTCCTTGGACACGCTACTCCAGTGTTTGAATACCCTGCCAAATGTTACTGCATTTCTGAAAAAAAATGCTTTTTTGGCGCATTTTTTAAAAAATAGGGTGTGCTGTTCAAGACCGGTGTTGAATCATACGTAGGGTGAGACAGTTTGTTAAGGAGCCAATTTTTCTTCATCCTTTTCTTAGACATGTATCTCCTGGGGACAGACCTACACTTTGGTTACCTATACTAGGCTACAACATGAGACTCAAATTACTCTATGTTTACCTGAACATGTGGCTTTATATCAAATTGAGACTTGCTGGAATTAAAACAGGGAGAGGTGCTGCAGGAAACAGGAATTGGGATATAATTGCCAAGAGCAGAGCATGATTTGAATATAATGGATTGTAGCCCTTTACTTTCTCCCCAGACATAACAATTTCATAACACAAAAGCTGATAAAAAAAGCTTCAAAATAAATCCTCTCACCTCCTCAGTCTAAATTATCTAACTGTGACTCTTATCATGCCATTTAAGTACCTGAAATCTTAGTTCCTAATGTTTGGGGATACTTAGATACAGATACAAGTAAGGAAGACTCAAGTTAACTATCAAAGTAAAGCTGCTAAATGCTGAATTAAAAGAAATATGAAAATTATTCTATCTACATATCCAGTGGGAGGAAGAGAAAAACAAAAAAAAAGGAATAATAAGCTATTAGAATCTAATATTACGTAGGAACCTACCTGTTTCAGAGGTATAGAATAGTTGCCAATTAGAGATGAAAAAGGTGCATGTATAATTTTTATAGACAAGACAGAAAACAAAAAAACCCTCTATCTTCTGTGTATATACATATAGTATATAAAAATATATATAAAACTAATTAATTGCATTTATATGCAGATTTACAAACATCATTTTAAATAAATAAAACCTAGTATCCTCTATAGGAATAATTTCTTAATTATTTGGAAATAATTCTGATCCTCATTCCATTTCACTATTCTTTATTCATATCAGCAGTCTCTTTGACATTACAGGAATTGCTTTACAGTTAAAAGACCAGACCATGATCTTATAGTTTACTCTGTCTAAGGGATTTATTATTTGGATTTACTGATACATCAGTTTCTCAACTGTTAGGTCTGGAACTGAGATAAATATAAATCTCTCAACTGACTTTAGGAAGTCAGTTGCTTTCATCCTTGACTTTGGGGAAAACAGAGCAAAGAAAATCTGCAAACTTGCAGATCACAAACTTGCAATTCTCTAAAATGCTTGAGCATCTCCTAAAGAAAAGTTGAAAGATAAGCAGCTACACTTTTCGAGTACAAGAGCATAAAGTGAGGGTGCTATAGGATTCAGTGATGTTGAAGTGATGCATCAGGTTTCCAGTTCAGCTCTGGGCTTCTGCTTTTCCTCATTCCCTGTGCTTCAGTGCAACACCTTCATTGATTGAGTTTCCTTTCAGAATTAAACAGTAAAGGACAGAATATTTCTACAACTGCAATTGACTGGCACAATTTACTTTATATTAATTGCAGCAAGCAACCACACTGCAATTCATGGGAAAAGTACATATAAGTTGGGTTCAATTCATACTTCATAAAACTGTTTAAAGCTTGTGTTTTATTCTGCTAATTCTGTTGCCTATGGTTGCTCAGTCTACAGTGGCCTTGACACTGTTAGAACACAGTAGGAGTTGCTTTGAATTACTCTGTCTGTGAAAAGATGAAGGCACAGCTGAACATTGACATGAAACAAGGAGAGCAATCTCTTTTTTTGCCTATTATCCTGGCAACAACGAAAATGTGAGAAGGAATACCTTCTTTTAAACTGTCTGAATGATTGTCTTAATGTGAGGCAAACTGCCTCCTGTGAGATGAAATACTAAAACATTATTATATTATTGGGCTGAAGCTTCCGGAGAATTCTGTATGTTAAAATATTTGCCTCTGACAGCTTAAGTTCTGTTTAGGCATGCTGCAAGTGACAGTGACATGCTACAAATGAAATCAATAGGTATCTTATTTGTGTTTGAGATTCAGTTGCTGGAACACAGACAGATAGAGCTGTTTGTCGAGACCGAGCTTATCTCCCATAGTCTCCTGCTGGTACTACAGAGCAGCACAGGCCACCCCTACCCTTTGTGTCCCGTCTGTCAGCCCCTTGGCAGTGTCTCAGAAACTCTAGGTGATGAGAAATATTTCTTGGTGATGATGGTTAGATGACTCCCAAGTCCTGGGTGTAAAGGTGGGATACATACAGCCCACTGTCCGGGTTCCTTTCATCAACAGGACAGATTTTTTCTGAAGCTCGCTTCATGGACACCCAGGAATCTCCCTGACACTGCGGTCTGTACACTGTTTATTCATGGCACCCGTGCAGCTCATTTTTCTTTAACTTACGTATAACCAACATGGAAGAAAAACTTACTCAAAGCTTGTTCACACTTAAAACTCTGCATTTTTCTGCATTGATGGTAAGGGATGAGGCCTGAGACTGCTTGAGAGAATCAGTCTGTCACTGGTTTTCCTAGCAAGAGGATAGAAGAGCTAAAAGCAGATGCTATGCTATGTGTCCTGGATTTTCAGGGCTGTGATGTAAATTAAGGATGGCCAAAAATCACACCCATAGGATGTTGAAACACCCCATAAATAACAGATTTTCTTTTGAATAGCGCCAACCCAGGGCCAGAACAACAAATAGGGTATTGACACAGTATTAGAAATCTGCTATAAGTAATAGCTTTGTTCATGTATTTAATTTGAGATAAATTATTTTTAACCTTTTATATTGAATGATTTCTTACAGAGACTCTATCTAGGCCAAACTGTATATGACTTGTTACTCCAATTCAAGGCTCAATAAAACAGATGTTCTCCACAGAATATTTTAAAGAGAACATACTGTTATCTGACAGTGAAATTGCTTTTAAACAATGTACCATATTCTAATACAAGTGCCATTTTCTAACATTTAAAAAAGCAAGAGTTTCAAAATCCAGAGTTGAGCCACATAACTCTGCTGCAGTTGTCCAGTTCCATACTTTCTTCAAGCTCTGCTATAGGAAATACTGGAATACTGAAAGGACTCATTTTCATTTTTTATCTCAAGTCACTTGTCAAGTGGAATAGATCTCCACGAGAACATGAGTCATGTGCTGAAGACTGGAAACTCTTTGTCTTACCACCATCTACCCCTCTTTATCCTGCCACTGATACACTCCTTTCATTTCCATTTACCCAAGGACTTAAAATAGCCAGTGGGAGTGATGTTAGAAGAGGGGAAAATTAATGTTCTATAACTAAGGGGAAAAATCATCATATTTTAAAATCTGTAAAATCATGTTAAAATAAAGCAGACCAAAAGACTTTAAAAAAAATTCTAATATGCCATTCACTGTTCCGTCATGTCCAGTGTATCTCATGGTATCGTGTCTGAGTCATTACTCACTGATGGCAGTGCCTCACACCTACTGTTTTAGAGAGATGCAAATGTTCCTGGTGATACAAAAGACAAGCTTTAAGACAAGCTATGGCAAGTATATTACTTTGCACAGAGGAAGATTTCTTCTCTGGCCCCAGGAAGTGACCATCATGTATGACAAAACATGAGACTACATTCTCATCACTTGTTATTAAAAATGTTATCCATGGTCTTAAGATTATATAGACCTTTTTAAAATTGAGCTATCCGGTGAGTGAAATGCTTGCTAACAAAAGTGATGCGTTCCTTTTCCTGTCACACAAAACAAGACAATATTTTTTTTAATTTTACTTTACTGTCTTCTTCCACCATAGTTCCTGTGCAAGTAAAAATATGGGTTAAAACCATGTGATTTGATGCCATAAAGCTTGATATGAAAGATCATCCTTTTATCCTTTCTAATCTTCAACTACTACACCATCAAATAAAGCTCTGTAATTTGAAGCCTTTGATTGAAGCAGTATTGTTACTGTACAGACAGGCATACGACACATCCATTTAGACAAAATGAACACAACACATGCATTTGAATAAAAATAGAATGCAATTAAGAGCATAAGTTACTATTGTACTCTGTATGGGGATCAAGCAGCATTTTGCAATCTAGCTACCCTTTAATGATCACCAAATGCTTTTGCTGTTCTACGTCTAAGCACTTCTACTGTTTAAAATGCACTTATGGTGGTCTAATAGAATTTGCTTTTCATTTGCATCTGTTTTGAGCAGATGATGTGAATGATAAATGTTGGTTTTTACTGATTTATTTTATAAGAACATTATGGATCTTAGAAGGAAATCAACATATAATCAGGAAATCTGTGATATAAACATGAATAAACCCCCAATATGTTGCATTTATAGAGAAGATTATGCGAGCATTTTGGGGGTCATCAGTGCAATTTTTTTTTAAAGTTAAGATCTAGAATTTCCATCAAGCTTAAGGGTTTACAGAAAAGTTAGGCCATCAGTCTGTAACTTTGTGATATTTTTCATCATTTTTTTAGTAGCAAATTAATTTCATAGCTCACAGATTATTGTTTTGAAGATCTGTCAGATCCTCTATCTGCTCATTGCTTGAGAGTATCTGCTTTAAGGAACTCAGAGAATCAAAATATTCACAAAGCATGTTTTTCCAAGATTAGAGTGGGAGAATCATTAACAGTAGTTATGTTACTCTGGATTACTTCAGTACAAATGGTGCAACCATTTTTCCTCACCACAAATATTCATTATAATTTTTTCTTGTATTTCCTCAGTTCTGGTACCTATCAAATGTCTTTTGCACTCTATGAAGAAAGCTGTAATGCAATTAGTGCAACCTTAACTTGTTGCAGGACAGAAAGTTAAAGAAGTAGGCTGTATGACCTTGCCTAAAATCCCTAATTTTTGAAGTCCTGTATTTCTGTTTTAAAAGGTAAAATAAGATTTAATCCATTTTACTTGGGGTTTCTCAGAGCTGCCCTTTTGCGTGGAAATAAGGGTTATGGCTACAACAGCTATAGCAGTTGAATTATTGATTATCATGCTAGCAAGTGTGCAATACCTAATCTTGCTACCATTGGAGACAATAGCACAGAGGGCATAAAAGAAGTGTGTTACAAGTAAGAAAGGAAGGAAGGGAAGGAGAGAAGGAGGAAGGGAAAGAGAAAATTGCTCATATTCTTTTAAGGTCTTTAATTTTTCTTGTTTTTCAGGGAAATACAAGCCAGCAGCATTTTGCTGGGATAATAAAACTAAGAAATTACTCTAATGCATCATTATACATACACATATATGGAAAATAATTAGCCAGGCTTTTGAAATTATATTTTCATTAAGAAGTGTACACATGGTCAGATACACACATGCCCTCAGATACATCAAGCAGAAGCTCAGTTTTTAAAGGGTGCATTTATCAAAAAAAAGACTTTCCAAGACCCTGGTATTTCAATCATTATCCATGACAAACATTTTGATATTGCATGGAAAATAAATCTATTCCTCATTTGCTGAGCTGCCAGATTACAAGTCTCTTGCGTACTTTCAAAAGAACCAATGAGTGAAAAATTAAAGAAAACAGCATTTAACTGTTTGCATGTGCTTTGTTCAGGGAGCAGCAGCAGAGTGTGACGATGGTACAAGACCCTACAAAAGCTTTTGCTTGTGCTCCAAGGATGCAAGGATGATTGTACCTTTATTTGTTAGGTAATGCGGCAATGACACACAACACTAATGGCTGTTGTTCTTTGCCCACCATCAGTTGTTTTAATGTCTGGGAGTAAAATGAAAATGCCACTGAGGAATTGACAGATGCTTGTGTGGATCCTTAACCCATACTGACACAAAACAACTCTTTGGATGCACAGTCTAATAGGTGAAGTGCAGCACTGTCAGCCTAGTGTTTCCAGGTCAGATGCTGTTGAAAGCACTTGGTGTATTTTCATTTGATAAAACAATAATTCAGAGATGAATGAACATGTCTATCTCACAAGGATAGGTCAAATATTCTGCTTATCTCTGAGATAATCCTTCTGACTGAAGAATACAATAATTACACCAAATAATATTTTTCTCTTTTGCTAATGTGATCTGGAAAATAGTGGCCATTATTTAATCTTAGTCCAAGACCTTGGTCTTCAGCATTACTCTAGCAGCAGCTATTCTTCTGGTTTTATTTTTTTTTTTAATGAGATATGTATGCCTGTGAATTTCTGACTTTGACCTTCCAAATGTCTCCCTTTAAAAAAACACTTATTCAAGGCACCTTTAAGATAAGATAATTCATAGTACTGACTTCCTTATTGCTGTTCATTTGATACTTTTATTAAATGTGAGAGTGCGCTGTTGAATTCTAGATTGGATCACCAAAGTATGTACACGCGGTACATACATGTTCATTCCACATCTTAAATTTGTGTCAGGAATGCTCTTCTGACAGCAATTTGCTGTCTTCTAGTTAGTGGTTCTTTAAGAGTAAATGATAGGAGTGTCTATAATCAGCCTGGCCTACAGAGGGTAGAGAGGAGAGAGCTAAGAGTGTCTGACCCTCTGTGCCGCAGAAACAAGATCTACATGGAGCTGAAGATATGAGAGCTGCTTTTTTAAGCTTCTCTCATAAATATTTAGAACTTTATTCTAAAATTGACAAAGTGTTCATAATGTCACAAGTATTTTTCAATCCTCCCATTTCTAATTGGGAGACTGATTCAATATAATGAAGGACTGGAAGCCTTTTCTCTTTATTTAAGATATAATCTGGTTTTACTGTGTGCCTTATTCCCAAGTGCATTCCCAAGGGTATGAAACTGAGAAAAACAGACCCAGAGAAACATGAAAGGGCTTCTAATATGTAGTGACAATGAAATTATAGCAATGCTAAATGGTCCATACTAAATGCTTCTAAGCTTTATGGAACTGCCATCCTTGAGGACTGTTTCCAGAAGAATGGTCAAAGATTCAACATTATCATGAACCAGCTACAGTGAGAGAAAATGTACATTTTTTAATGTAGTTTATCGCTAAAAGAAATGAAAAAAATATATCCACACCTCTTTCCAATTTTTGTATTTAATTAGACATATTTAATTAGGCAAATGAATTTACAAATTAAAACAAAAAAGATAGATAAACCACATGTTTGATTTTAAAAAATCTCCTCTCAGTTCCAGTGAGAAAGAAAAAAATTGAAATGTTTAACGGTGGGAGTGTCTTCAAATTGAAAGAAAACCTCTGCAGATGGAATAATTCAAAATAGATTAAAATATGGTTTTCTGTGTATGCAGATTTTCCTATACTTTCATGGGAAAATGAGTAGACAAAAATACTGTCTCAGACACACAACTTTTGCTAAATTAATACCTTGGTCTGACCTTCTTGGCTTATATTCCTCCTTGCCTTGGTTCTTCCCTTAGCATTTCCCCAGTTCCATTAATCTCTCTCTCTGGCTACTGAGTCTTTCACAGTGTTTGTGTTATGAGAGCCAGCTTGCCACTGGCCTTCAAACAGAGACACCACAGTCCTGGAGATGGAGCATGAAAGTGGCAGACAGGAGAAGAGGGCTGCATTTTGTCCTGTATTACTTAAGACAATTCAGTCTATCAGATCCCTTTTTATTTAGGTATTGTAAAGGACTGGCATTTACTTATTATGAGAAAATGCTTTAGCAGTGATAGGCTTAGCAAGTAAAGATGGAAGCAATATTCTTATTATTCATTCTATTTAATTTTTACTTTTCTTGCTGTTTTTAATTTCTCCTTTGGTCTCTTTAAGCATAACTATTTCAAGCCTTTGTCTTTCCTTTGTTTTGTGAAAATTTATTTTATGACAACATAAAACAGCTATGAAATATTCTCACAGCTATACAAAAATCAACAGTTGCCATTTAAAATGAGCATATGACGCGAAGTGCTGAAGTTATTTATTTGTGCAAGTATGAGATGCATTTCACATGTCAGGAAGCACTGAATTTTGGCAAACGTTGACTATTTAATGCAGAACATGATTCATGCTACAAGTATATCATGCAGCAGCCAGAAGAATCTAGGTACTCCAATGTACTCACACTTGATCTACTAAACAGTCTACTGGTGTCTGAGCAGAGACTGAATGACTCTGGAGACTGAATTATCCTTTCTACTTATGAGCCGGTCTTCCTATCCATCTGCTGTTAAAGCTGTTGAGCACACTGGAAAGGAACTGATTTAATTGACATGTTGCTCCCCAGGACTTCTACCTCAGCATAGACTTAGTAAAATCACATTTGACATTACATAAAGAAGCTAGTAGTTGAAAGTCTAACCATGTTTTATTTTATTCATGATTCATTGATGTGAAAATAAACACAATTCAGTTCATTGTGCTGACCTAGAAATCTAGTTGGACTATTCAATAGCAGATCATCTTATTTCAAAATAACCTGAAATATCCTGTAATAGAAACAAACCTTTGTAGGCTGGTTTTTCCAAATGAAGGATAAATGTCATGAGGAGAATAAACGTTTCCACTGTCAGTGTCTTAGTCTGTCTGATCTCTGAACCATAATTTGCAATATCATTGGTCTAGTGTCATTCTTTTCCACAATAAATTAAATGTATTTGCAAATAGAGCTTCTTGTTTAAAAGAAAAGGGACTAATGTACATGCTTATAAAAGTAAACATCAATATTTAAGAAACATTGGACAAGACAATATAAGATAGATGACTTTTTAATATATACGTGGTTATTCCATTTAAAGAAAAAAAGTATTTACCCTTTGCTAGTTAATAAATAGATCAGGAGTTTCAGACAATGACTGAATAGACTTGTCTACATCCAGCTGCATTTCATGTTTAGAGGAATGAATGTTACATGGTGGAGTAAACAATGACACCCAGTGGCCATACTGACTCAAGGCCTGTCTGTGTTCTGGATTTCCTCATCACAGTGATATTTTTTTCTTGGTTTTACATGGGGTTTTGGATGTTTCTCCTCTTTTTTCCCCTACGGTACTGATGACACCACAGATGTGTTCTTTGGAGCTGAATGGCGTAACAGTTTCGACACACAAAGCTCTATCCCTCTAGAAAGAGAAATAATAATGTTTTCATCAAAGGTAAGAGGCATAATTGTAAATCTATATAAACTGTGCTTATTGAAGAAACTTGCTGCAAAAACATTTTGGAGCACAAGATGTGCTAGATTGGTATGACAAGGACGAATAGTGGATGTTCATGCTGTTTTCCAGAAAATGAAAGGTTTTGGATTGTTGTATGTCATTATGTCAGCTTCAGGGGGTAAAACCTCCCCAAGGACCCAAAACCCAACAAAACCCCACAATCCTTCCCCTCAATCACCCCACTTCTCAAAAAAACACCCAACAACCCAAACTATATAAGACCAAAATGGAGCCTATATTAAGGACAAAAAGGATTTTAATGAGTTACGGTTTATCAGGAGATATGGGATATCTGACTCCAGCTGAGAGCAAAGCAAAAGCCAAGAGCAGCTGACTCTAATAAAATTGGCTAGAAGATGCAAATCTGGAATGCATTATCTGGTTCTAACTTGCATACCATGAAACCACATATTTATTACTTTTGACTTCTGAGGAGCATCAGTCACTGTGTGATCTGAAACAAAGCTAGTATGTAATTTCTGTCACAAGCTGAACCAATGTCTGGTCTTCTTACAGGCCTTCTCATTGATCTAGAAATAATGAAGTAATTTCTTTAATGAATTTTGTCTCATAAAATACTTATTTTCTGAATGATACAATTGTAAATAGGGCTCTTCAAGACAGAAAAACAGTAAGATGCAAATGAAAATTACTCTTTTCTACCTCAGTGTACATAAAAGCAATGCTTCTAATGATAAATGTAAGCCAGTATAGTGTTGAATAGACCGTGTGAAGAAGACCATTATGAATTAACAATGACATGTGGAATTGTTGGTGCAAGGTTCAGCCAGGATAATAATGTGCTAAGGCATTTCTCAAGGAACAGCAAAACTTTATTACTGAGGAGCACAGAGGATTGCAGGGGCTACTACACACGGGAAGGTAAAGATGTCCTTCTACAGGTGGTAGATGGGATACTCACAATAGAAAGCAGAGCCTGTTACAGACCCTGCTAAGTGTTAGTATCAATGGCAGAGTGATACTCCGTGCTGTCACTGTTCCGTGCCACCAATCCCCAGTGCACAATGTAGGTGTCATCCCAAATACAATAAAAGCAAAATAAAAAATGACTTAATGAAAAGACGAGTAGGTATGGAGGAACCAATTGTAGCTTGTGCATGGTTGAAGTATAATGAATAAACTAATACTAGCCAGTAAAACTTTTTAATACTTTACTATAATACTTTTCCTCTTAACTAATTTGTACCTGTATCTCAAAGTCCTTTTTCAGACTGACTCTATCTTACCAAATTAACTTGGCTAACTTCAATACCATTCTCTGCTCTGTCAATTTTTAACTATTTCATGCAATTTCTCTTCACTGTCAAATTTCCACCAAAACAGAGCATCTAGAATGTTCTTCATCATGTACCGTGCCAAGGTAGCAATCTGAAGACCTATGATAGACTAGCAGGATTTATTAAAACATCCATTAGATTACAAGTTAAAAGAATCAAAATCATTGTTAATTATTCAAATTGGTGAAAGAGAAGTAATACTGATTTCTAATTCATGCTGAGAAACTAATCTAGTGAGATGATTTCTGTGTATTTATGAACATCTGTAAACTCATTGCTAATGATGGCTGCTGAAAAAGCTTTGGTATGATTTCTATTGAGAAATCACAGAAGCATTAAAGCTGTGAAGGGGCCTCAGGAGGTCTTGAGTTGAATCTCCTGCCCAAAGCAGGGCCATCTCTGGGGTCAGTCCAGACTGCTCCTGCTTTGGACAAGTTGGAGCTTGAAACTCTTCAGGTACAGAGGTGGCATAGACTCTCTCTGCCATGCTGCCTCACTGTACTCATGGGGAAATAGCTTGTCTTTCTATCCTGTTCGGAACTCTCGTCAGTTTATTCCTGCATGCCAAAAAGTACCCTTGGAAAAAATATCAAAGGAAAATCATGCTGCAACACCAATCAGTGAAAATTTTGTGATTGGCTTCAATTAGGACATGGTTTTTCCCTTTTGCTTGTTTTCAATAATGTAATTACCTGTTCCTTACCGAGAGCAGGTCTCCATGACCTCAGTCTGCCTCAGAGTGAAAATGAATCAGATGAGTCTCTGGATTCATACACCATTCTCTTTGTTTATTCTCCTTTCTTTACAGCCGCCTCCTACAGACTAGATGTTAAATACTCATGACAGTAAAGACTGGGGAATTTTAGTTCTTCAGATTCATTAAACCATCTCCTGCAGGATACATTGGACAAGCTTTTCATTTGAAATGCAAGTGAAATCAAACTGTCAGTTCTGTTCGATAAGAATCAAATGAAGAACACCAACAATGACAACAACAAAATGTAATTGCAACAGCAACAGCAGCTGTGTCTTCGTGGGGGGCTGGTGAGACACTGTACACTGCTTTTCCGAAAGAAAAAAGAAAGGAAAAAAAAGATGACACCCC
>VZTH01018664.1:367193-390939 GCA_013397815.1 Aleadryas rufinucha
TCAGGGGGTAAAACCTCCCCAAGGACCCAAAACCCAACAAAACCCCACAATCCTTCCCCTCAATCACCCCACTTCTCAAAAAAACACCCAACAACCCAAACTATATAAGACCAAAATGGAGCCTATATTAAGGACAAAAAGGATTTTAATGAGTTACGGTTTATCAGGAGATATGGGATATCTGACTCCAGCTGAGAGCAAAGCAAAAGCCAAGAGCAGCTGACTCTAATAAAATTGGCTAGAAGATGCAAATCTGGAATGCATTATCTGGTTCTAACTTGCATACCATGAAACCACATATTTATTACTTTTGACTTCTGAGGAGCATCAGTCACTGTGTGATCTGAAACAAAGCTAGTATGTAATTTCTGTCACAAGCTGAACCAATGTCTGGTCTTCTTACAGGCCTTCTCATTGATCTAGAAATAATGAAGTAATTTCTTTAATGAATTTTGTCTCATAAAATACTTATTTTCTGAATGATACAATTGTAAATAGGGCTCTTCAAGACAGAAAAACAGTAAGATGCAAATGAAAATTACTCTTTTCTACCTCAGTGTACATAAAAGCAATGCTTCTAATGATAAATGTAAGCCAGTATAGTGTTGAATAGACCGTGTGAAGAAGACCGTTATGAATTAACAATGACATGTGGAATTGTTGGTGCAAGGTTCAGCCAGGATAATAATGTGCTAAGGCATTTCTCAAGGAACAGCAAAACTTTATTACTGAGGAGCACAGAGGATTGCAGGGGCTACTACACACGGGAAGGTAAAGATGTCCTTCTACAGGTGGTAGATGGGATACTCACAATAGAAAGTAGATCTACTAATTCCTAAGAGGGAATAAAGAACAGTTGAGAGGCAGAGCCTGTTACAGACCCTGCTAAGTGTTAGTATCAATGGCAGAGTGATACTCCGTGCTGTCACTGTTCCGTGCCACCAATCCCCAGTGCACAATGTAGGTGTCATCCCAAATACAATAAAAGCAAAATAAAAAATGACTTAATGAAAAGACGAGTAGGTATGGAGGAACCAATTGTAGCTTGTGCATGGTTGAAGTATAATGAATAAACTAATACTAGCCAGTAAAACTTTTTAATACTTTACTATAATACTTTTCCTCTTAACTAATTTGTACCTGTATCTCAAAGTCCTTTTTCAGACTGACTCTATCTTACCAAATTAACTTGGCTAACTTCAATACCATTCTCTGCTCTGTCAATTTTTAACTATTTCATGCAATTTCTCTTCACTGTCAAATTTCCACCAAAACAGAGCATCTAGAATGTTCTTCATCATGTACCGTGCCAAGGTAGCAATCTGAAGACCTATGATAGACTAGCAGGATTTATTAAAACATCCATTAGATTACAAGTTAAAAGAATCAAAATCATTGTTAATTATTCAAATTGGGGAAAGAGAAGTAATACTGATTTCTAATTCATGCTGAGAAACTAATCTAGTGAGATGATTTCTGTGTATTTATGAACATCTGTAAACTCATTGCTAATGATGGCTGCTGAAAAAGCTTTGGTATGATTTCTATTGAGAAATCACAGAAGCATTAAAGCTGTGAAGGGGCCTCAGGAGGTCTTGAGTTGAATCTCCTGCCCAAAGCAGGGCCATCTCTGGGGTCAGTCCAGACTGCTCCTGCTTTGGACAAGTTGGAGCTTGAAACTCTTCAGGTACAGAGGTGGCATAGACTCTCTCTGCCATGCTGCCTCACTGTACTCATGGGGAAATAGCTTGTCTTTCTATCCTGTTTGGAACTCTCGTCAGTTTATTCCTGCATGCCAAAAAGTACCCTTGGAAAAAATATCAAAGGAAAATCATGCTGCAACACCAATCAGTGAAAATTTTGTGATTGGCTTCAATTAGGACATGGTTTTTCCCTTTTGCTTGTTTTCAATAATGTAATTACCTGTTCCTTACCGAGAGCAGGTCTCCATGACCTCAGTCTGCCTCAGAGTGAAAATGAATCAGATGAGTCTCTGGATTCATACACCATTCTCTTTGTTTATTCTCCTTTCTTTACAGCCGCCTCCTACAGACTAGATGTTAAATACTCATGACAGTAAAGACTGGGGAATTTTAGTTCTTCAGATTCATTAAACCATCTCCTGCAGGATACATTGGACAAGCTTTTCATTTGAAATGCAAGTGAAATCAAACTGTCAGTTCTGTTCGATAAGAATCAAATGAAGAACACCAACAATGACAACAACAAAATGTAATTGCAACAGCAACAGCAGCTGTGTCTTCGTGGGGGGCTGGTGAGACACTGTACACTGCTTTTCCGAAAGAAAAAAGAAAGGAAAAAAAAGATGACACCCCCGAGACCCAACACTAGAAATGAGTAGTCTATGAAAGAGCCCGTATTTCCCTCCCAAATTGCATAAGGGATTTGTGAAACTGCTGAATCCTACTGCTGCTATGCTGTCATCTACACTTACCTTTTGTCAGTTAGGGAGCACAGCTGAGACCTTTGTCTCTCTATATGACCCGTTCAGTCATGCCATATGTTAATTTAATTACAGTACCACACTGACATGTCCTGAGAAAATGCTCTGCAACTGGCCAGGAGGACTTTCACTGTGGGAGGAGGAGAAATCCTCATCTTTCAGAGTTATAGCATTTTTTAGAAGGCTATTACTTACTTTTTAAGACTCGCCTACAATTATAATAAAGTATTAAAATTAAAATAAAATATATTGATGTCATAGGAAACCATGTGCATATATTATTGAATTTGCTATAACAAATATTATTATCAATTTAAATGGCCTATTTAAATATAAATAAATTTATATTAGCTTATAATAATTATTATTCTTTTTAATACACATTCTCATAATTTTATTTTATCCATCTGAAGGAGCAGAAAAATGCAGATGTCATCATTAAGTTTTCCCTGCTCTTTTTTCTTAGGATTCCCTTTTCTCATTGTCCAAACCTCCCCCAAAACCTTTTATAGACACCGCTCTTGTCAGCATAAGGTACAAATGTGAGGTTGAAAAGAAGAAAAATCAAGTTTTTGATGAGATACTGTGAGGGAAAGCCAAAAAAGACAAAATCTTTCAAGTAGGTTGCACAGGCTTCTGTTCAAAGCCTTATATACTGTACTCAGGGAGTTTATTCAAAGAAGGCATGAGAGCAGCGTGTACAGAACTGTGTATTTATCGCTGCTCCTAGCTGGATCTTCCAGCCAAATCAAATTTAGAAAGTACATATTGTGGCTTCATTACTGAGTCATATGATAACATTTATTTTCTTATTAATCAAAATTTGGAGTCTGTGAAGACATGGGCTAACCAAGGAATAGCAATTTTCTTTGTCAGTTGCAAGGGAATGTCACATCTTTTGATATGACAAGATTCCTTATTAGAAATATAAATCTTGATGTTATCAAACTTCAGAAAATGTAGGAATAATTAGGATGTAAATTCTAAAGCTATATGAAGTATTACTTATTTCTTTTTCTTTTTTGTGTGTATGTTTACTGTGGTGGTCACTATTTTCCTCTTCATTGTTAAAAGTTGTGTATACAAGACGGGACATTTGCACTTCTACAACCTGGCCACAACAACTTAAGACTGTAGACTTTGCTCTATGACATCAGCAATTTTTATATTGTAAACTCTGCTCTATGACATACTTCAAGAAGACTTATGATGTGTCACCACCTCTTTTGCTTTTAAATGAGAAAATGCTAAGATTTTTTTTTCTTCCAATAACTTAACCTGCTTTCTTTTTTCATGTTTTGCATTACAAAAGACCTAAAAGATAAGGTCAGTTTGTAGCAGCTGGGCATCAAATTCATATCATATTGAATACTAGCATATTTTGCTGCTAATTCTTTAACTATGATTCCAAAAGATATGTTAAATAAATTTCTTAAATATGTTAATTTATTTCATTTTCAGAAAGTTTTGGATATCCAGCAAAAAAATTCTTAAGATTTTAACTATTGTAGAAAATAAACTCTTCTAAAAGAGACCAGGATCTGCTACCTCAGAAAATGAATCATGCAAATAAGGGGTCATGTTGGAAAATGTGGGCTGTAATCATTCTCAATCAGTAAAATGTAGATAATGATTCTTGTCATGCTCCAAGGATGATGTGAAAATTAAACTCCTAACAAGGACAAGATAATGATTTTTGTCAGTTAAGCATTATGAAGCATTGACATTATTTTGCCTGTAAATCTTTTCAGTAATACCCTTATTCATTATTCTGAGATGGAAGACCAAAGTTTTTGAGATAATACATTTAGAAGAAACTCTCTAAAGCTTCATAGGACGCTTTCAGCAGAGGCCCTGCCCTCTAGACTAGAAGGAATTGCATTTGAAATTCTAAAGTAAACTTTTCCAAAAGTTGTACAAAGCAAACATTAGTCCCAGTGAGATCAGTAGATATATTTGCCTCATCAGCTATAAACCTAGAGGATCAAGAATGAGATTTTTTTGGAAAACGGATTTTAATTAGCTTCCTGGTTGAAATTTTTTGACATGAGAAGTCTGTGAGTTTAAAGCCACCTCAGAGACAGTGGCACACAGACCACAGGTCTCCTGTACTTCAGCCACGCGAGTGAAGACTGGGACAGGGATATTTACTCAAAGTTTGATGCAGCCATGTTAAGTCCAGGATCCAACCTGGAGCTGTGAATACGAAACTGGAGAAGTACATATCTACCTTCCCCACAGACAGGAGTGTACACAAAGAAACTCAGGTAACCCACAGGTACCCAAAAGCCACTGGGTAATTGTCAAAGGACCTACATACCCCTCAAGGTACTCTGCTGTCTGTCCCTAGTCACCCTAATACTTTAAGAAAAAGACTGACCTGTAAAAACACCTTCTCTACAAGAATTCAATCACAGCCCCTGCAGCTCTGAGGATCCTGCTCTACCAGGCAACTGTTGCCTTCTTACATGTAGTGACGCTGAAACCCTCGAAGCATAACTCTTAATTGCAGATCCTGATGTCACTGCCTGAATGGGACTTTAGTCAATCACTGATCCTCACCATTTGCTTCTAGGTATTTTTAAACAACTCCCTGCACAACAATCTGGCTCCCATGGATTCCAGTTTTGGTCATTATTCTCTCCATTCATTGTAGCCTGTTTATCCATCTCAAGCTAGGCAGCAAGTCATTTAAAAGTTAATCAGTGCAGTGCTCAGCATTTCAATAGCTGTCTCCTTTTATGTGTCTAGACATTAGTTGAGGAAACCAACTCAAAGAAATGAGCTATAGTTGTTGTCTGAAACCTCATACCTCATCCCTTCTGCATTTCAGAAATGATTCATCAGGAAGCCTGTGTTCCAGACGTTAAGATTATTCTGAGTAAAATGCAAACCCAAAAGAGATCATTTTCCATGCAGTTCACACCAATGACACTCTCAATAGAAGAGTTGAATTCATAAAATTTCCATCACATGAACTGATTGTGTCCTATTTTTTCCCATTTAGGATTAAAATTTTATGAGAATTGCTGAATTAGAAGACTTATTAAACTGGAACTCCAAACATTTTCTTAATCCTAATCCATATGTAGATGTCAGCATCATATGACTTGTTTTTAAACAACAGCAAATGTTTCTATGGCTAACAGAGAGTGTTAGAGCAAATAGGTTCTAGAATTTTATACCCCCATACACATGAAATGTATTTTAAATAAGGCATATAAAACATAAACAGTGATTTGTTTCCTGTGATCAGTAAAAGCAAATAAATCCAGTTAGTGTATTTGGGTGTTGCATAAGATACTAAAAGAAATTAGATACCATTTGTTTTTGCCTGGAGTGGAAAAATGGTATTCGTGATGTGTCTCACCTTTGTATTTCCTAAGCATTTTTTAGTTATTGCTTGTTCTGTCATGTGTGTTTGTTTCTGTAGCTCATGCATAATTGGTGTGATTGCTGCATAATGTTCATTTATAATTGTTTCCAGGAAAATTAAACCCAGGATTTCATTTTCTAAATAAATGTTTTATTAACCAAGGTAATTATATGAGAAAGTATTCAATTCTCCAAAGAAGGAAAAAGTGTCATTTCTTTAAGCTCTCTTTCTCTCATTCTATTTTTAACTTTTTTTCTTTCTTTTTCTTCTTTTTTTTTTTTTTTTTTTTATTAAAATTAAATTCAACTGCAGGAGGGGGGAAAAAATGAGTTTNTGAATTACAGCTGCAGCAGGGTGGAAAAATGCAGTCTGGTGTGCAAAAGCTCTTTATTGAAGAAAAAAAGAAAAAAAAAACCAGCAGCAAAAAGGCCCCCAACTCCTCAGAACATGAGAAAATAGTGTGCACAAAATCAATTGAGGCATACAACAACAAAAAAAAGTATTTTAAATGTTAGTCTCATAGAAGGTAATAAAAATTCTGTCTTTTTTAATTAGCTACTCCTACTAACAGAAAAATAATCAAAATACATGTATTAAGTATTTCCTTGTCAGTCCCTTAGTTAAGGGAATATTAGCAAGTCAATGATATTCTACTGTTATGGATTCACTGGCTTAATTAAGAGACCAAAACAGAAAAACTCAACATTTTTACTGTATTTAAGTGGGCAATCCAGGCCACATCTGTTTTTTTGGCTACACCTCAGTCTGGGAAGCAATGATGCTTCATAACATCTCTGTTGATTTTAAATTATAACTTCAGCTTCTTCAATTCTCAGACATCCAGTTTTCCTTCCACATATTCCATCACTTAAAAAGAAATACAAGCAGGCAATGCAGACAATAACCATTTATAATTACTGTGTCACCATTTTTATTAAAGATTTATTTATTAAAAAAAAATATTTTGGTTTCATTTTGCCATTATCTAGATGTGAGTTTTCTATGATAGAAAAAAAAGAGCAAAACAATGTGACATTTGTCTATGCTTTCATTTTTCTAACTCTGAAGTGGGTAGTGTCTGAAAATCTTCCATGGGAACTTTTTCATTTTGGAAATATTGTTTTCATGGAATAAAAGTAGTTCATTTGGAATATATTAGCTAGAATGCTTTCTTGACTGGAACACTGAATCACAGTAATTTGTTACAGTGTACTCCACAGAAAAACTGGGGACAATAATTTCAACCATTTGCATGGGGTTTTCTTGACGGTCAAAATTCATTATTTGTAAAATCTGAAATCTTTCACATAAATACACATTTAAATACAATTTTTGACAAAAACAACATTAAGGAAGAAATAAAAATGTGAAGTAAAATGTCCAGTCTTTCAGAAGGGATTCTGCCACGACTGTCTGGGAAACTTTCAAAAGGTTGCTTTTATTACTCTACAACGTAAGAAAACTCTTTTCAATATTCAAAGGTGTCTGGCCAGTTTTAGTGAAAACACTTTCTTAAAAAGCTAAGAAACAAAAAAAACACTCTTCATTACAAGTATTTCTGCACTGTCACATAATGAGTTTCAATGCTTTTAAATTTTTTTCAATTCTCACATAGGTCTAAATCTGGGTAAAGTTTCAAGTACAGACTTTAGTTTTATACTTATTTTACTACCTTGTCCTACTTTCTCTTAATCATTTCTAATTCACTTTTCTTTACTGAGTGAGATTGTCTCAATTTGCTGTCCTTGGGAGAGAAGCATTCAAACAAACAGGCATGCCAAAGGAAGCTAAAATGCTGAAATTTAAAAATTCGTTAACTAGTACCTTCACAAGCCTTGCCTGTACACCACTTAGCTTTATGTTTAGTGGATAGAGGGCAAGACCGCCAAACAAGGACATTTCATCTTGATTTATCTAAAGGAACATGAAAAAGAGAGAGTAACAGTTCTGGCTGCCTTTCCAGTGTCTCTCTAGCAAGACCTGGAAGAACCACCTGCAAAGATGACATGAGACTGAAAATTGTTTAGTCAATTTAGTAATTGGCTTCTCTATATGAAATTGCCAATTTCATTTAGAGGAACAATTACTGGCTTTTAGGGTGGTGGATTTGGCACATAAACAATGTCTACTAGGAAATGAGCTGAGCACAAGGAGTCATTTTTTCAAGGTATGATACAGGAATTACAAATAGCCAACCCTACACCATTCCTAACTTAAAGTGGGTAAGAGAGTGAGAACAAACACAGAGAAGCTCTTCATTCAGTTGAGTTGTTTGCTTTGCTGTCTTTGGAGCACCGGAACAGAAGGGGCAACGGAGCAGCAAGATTTGAGGACAATATACCACTAACTCATAAAGGCTGGATGAAGGTAGCTCTACAATTGCCACTCAAGCTTGTCATGTAAAATAACCTTTCACCTTCAAGTACATTTTTCTTAAAAATAAATTTAAATTTTTAACAATTTTAGGCTGGATTGTCAGCTTTGGATTTTGGAAAAATGCCATGGACAGTTCAGGAGATCTTCCAGAGACACCTAGAAAGTTGCAATTTTCATTATATATCTCCAGAATAAAATTTAAGTACCACTGAAGCCAGATGAAATTCTGGCATTTGCTTCTTTAGGATCAGATCTCATCCATAGCAAAAAGATATTTCTTAACTACAGTCTCCCTAGTTTTGGTTCTTAATTAAGTGCCTGTGCTTGTATTGCTACAGAAAAGTGTAAACTTCTGACCATGAAATCACTTCCTATTAATGCCAGATAGAAGGTGAGAGATAAAGGGATGCTGGGATTTGCAGATACAACAGCTTGAATTTTAAAGCAAACAGCTGTAAGGAAGCAGGAGGCTCTCCTCCTATGTGTTGTAGATGCTATCATTTCACATCTTATTTATCTGTACTTATTTATACAAAAATATTAACTAAATCTTTGTCAACTTATAGATGAGCTCAAAAGGCAAAGAGCAACAATTAAATTTACAACTTTTTCCTAAATCCATTTCTGCCAAATTTAGTAGAAGCTGATGCCTAACTCAGTTTGTGAAAATGCCATTTAGCCATGAGAAAACTGAAGTCTCTTTTGGAAAATTCTATTGAATAATTACACATGGCATCTAATTTCTTTCTGGTAGGATATTCTAATATATATTAACCATCTAAAATGTGTTCCAAGAAGACAAAAATTTTTTATTTTTTTAATTTAAAAATAATAAAACCACTTTTTGGTACAGAATGGTATTCAACAAAGACAGCTTTATGGTCAGAATGGCTTTTTGGACAGAACAATGAAGACTGCATTGATATTAATGTACTCTTAGAACGTGCAAACCAATGTTAAGCATAAAAAAAAAGCGCAGGGAATAGACTATATAACTCCTCTGTATTTTCCCATTGAACCTCTTGAAACTGGTATTTTTCCCTCAAGAAACTAGATGTTAGAACAGGTATGCAAAACCCAGAAGCTGTGAATTGGGGTAAAAACAAAGCCTATAAGCTCCTTTTCTGGGTTATGGGTCTCGCCATGTAAAACAGTAACAAAGTTGAAACAGTGATCACTTCCAGTGGAGGATTTATAATTTAAATGGAGATAACTTTTTAGATGAGTGATGGCTAAGGTTGACTATATTTTTTCTCCACAGGAAACTCTGTTTTGGCTTTAGGATTGTTCATGAGTGATTTACAATGTGTTCCAAAAGGCAATCTTCAAAATGCAGAAGGAGAGAAATTACACAGAAAGCTCTGTCTTCAGATCTGCTCAGCCAAAACTGTTGCAAGGGAAGTGGCTTTCTGGCCACTGCACTGCTCCCTGGACCAGCCTCAAAGACTCCCAGTCTTTCATCACTTTCAACTTTAATGTTCCCATATTTTTCTTTTCTCTCTTATGTCATCTGGAGGCAGCCAGAGAAGAGTAAAAATATTCCATTCTTTGTATCCCTTTTTTGCCTATATCCTAAGTAGCTGGTGAGAAGAGTAAAAACATTTAAAGGAACAGTTTGACAGTTCTGGAAGATCTCTTACAGGCACTCTGGAGACAGGAGGACACAACCTAGCAACCTAAGCTAGAAAAGAAGAAGTTTCCACAGATTATTTCCAGACTGAAAAATTTAGATATTCTGTCTGGTCTTTCTGACAGTGATTGAGTGCATATTTCAGAATCTTTAACTATGTTACTTCCTGAGCAAAGAATCATCTTTGAAGGTGACAACTTGAATCCTAAAGAAATGAGCAATTGGGTGGTTTTTAGCAAACATGGTATTCTTCACTTGTATATATTTCCTCAAATATAGTGCATGGCTTGAAGTGAGGAAAAAAGGTAGTAAAAGTCACAATATTTCTGACTGTATTAAAGTTTTCTCTTTGATGTCAGCTTCTCAGGCAACATTAAGCAGCATTTTTGTCCAGGCACAACATATTTGCTCAATAATTTCTCTGTAGTTGCAGCAACAGTTTGGAGATGGAGGTTATCCTGGTAGCTGAAGCATGGAGTATTAACAACAGAAGTTATTTCTGCAGGATACTTCAGAGTGTTAAAAATCTGATGACCCCAAAGACTTGGAATGAGTCTAAAACACTGAAAAATGATTAGAAAAATTAATGCATTATTTCATCTGTATCTAAAACAGCTGCAGAGTTCTGTGAGATTTGGAAACAATGCTGTGACGTGGGACTACACTTTAGTGTACACTTTAGTGATAAAATGTTCACTTTTACCTATTTCTGGTAGCATTCACTTCGAATACAATTTAAAATGAAAAGAAATATGAGAGAGGTCAACAAGAAGGAAAAGAGTATCTCCCATTAAAAAAACAACATTAGGAGCTGATAAAAACCAGCATTTTAAAAGTCTGACTGGGATATAAATTATTTTTAAAGTTCTTAGGACTACAAGATGAAGGTAAAGATTTGTTAATTGTCATTAATGCACCTGAATAAGATTCTTTGACAAAACATTTCTACTTGGAAAATGGTTAATCAATGATCCTAAAAGAGTCGTATGAAAGGGTTAGACTCACCCCATTGCATAATGTAAATAGGACAAATATGAAAAAAATTCGAAGACGTCAGAAAATTTTCAAAATGAAGAATACTGGAAGATACCTGCCAATATGTAAAAACTTTTAAATGAAAATTATAAGAGAACTACAATTTAAAACATCATCAATTATGATTTTAAATTTTTATCTGTAGAAGTTTATCTATTTATTATACAAGAACTGTTCCTCATAAATGATATTTGATTTATGAGATACAAAAGTTTGAATTAACAGAAATTATATTTTATAGTGAAAGTACACATTTAATATGCATTTATCAAATGGCTTTGATAAAATTTTGCAATGCCACACATTACATTTATCTGTTGTTCTTTAATTGTCAAGTTTGGGCTCAGAAAAGTGGGGCTAAAGTCTTTGGAAATGGCTGAAGAAGTAGGGCAGAGGGATTTGAGATGTGGTGAAAGGAAGACTAGTTTTAGAGATTATCTAACTTACAGCAAGAACTGTTGAAAGAAGACAGAGAGTCAGTCCCTCATGTGTAGATAACATTTGGTTGATAAGACTCCAATTAGCCTTAATCCACTTCTTCATCTAAAATGAAAGGATGTTTTTAAACATTCATCATGTTTGTTCTGGAAGGCAATTAAATACATTAGTCACTAAGGAATGTGAGCTTTATTTCAATGTGAACCTGACATTATATTTTTTAATTTCTGGAACATAGGTGTATAAAATAGGCAACAAAATGCACTGTAAATGACAGTTTGAGACAGATTTGTATTTTATGTGTAAGGACCTTGATAGCTGTGAGTGCTAACTGTTTTGGTTTTTTTTTAAATAAAAGTCTAAAAGCAGTTTTCAGCAGCATGGCTGGTTTATGTCAGACATCCCCATGACTTTTTCTTTAGGTTTAGACTTGTCATTGTACATGATGCCTTAGGTTTTAGCTTTTATATTTTTCAGATCCTGTACTGCCTAGTATGTAACTCTGAAACTTCATATAGCCTGTTAGCTACTGTTCTCACATTTTGGCTAGACATAACAAACCCTCTCTGGGCCTGAGCTCAAGGACACCTTGTTGTCCCAGGCCCTGAAATATGTAAACTGAGTCTCCGGATAGGGGGAGCAAACTTGGGGTAATGACATCATTACTTGAAATTATAATTGGAGAATTAGCCCTGATATGCAAATAGACCAAACTTACAAAAGCGTGAAAAACCCATGACCCAGTGTCCATCTTGGGTGCGGCTTCTTGGAGGCTTTTGATGGCCCAAGATGTACCTTTGAAGGCCCTTCAAATAAATACCTGCTTTTATTCTCTTAATCTTGTCTAGACTCTGTTTTCAGGCAGCCGCTTCAAGGTGTCATACAGCGCTGTGAATTTTGATGCAGGTTATTGTTTCTTTTTAAACTGACATCAACAAGATGCATTTCAGTGACCAGTAGGTCTTTCAAATACAAAAAATAACCAGTTTTGACCATGTTTACTTCTTTTTGTCATTGGCCTAGATGTCTTGTGAAAGAGAGGGATTCTAGTTCTCACATCCCTCTGTTTAACTACACAACAAGAATAAAGTTTCGATATTCTGCTCCTGTTCCAAAGAAAGGATTTGTTACAGAGTGTCTTGTTAAATCATCCAGTCCTAAGTGCCTGAGTGTTCATCACATGCATGAAAGTAAACAATCAGCTAAGACTATGATTTGTCTGATCTGTATTGTGAATGTTGATGAGTCAAGGAATTTAGATGACACTTGTGATTCACGTTATCCTTTCTCAGAGTAAAATACTACGTAAGTGCCTCAAGATCTCCTGCTCCGAAGTTTCTTCTCTCTTTTCTTACTTTGTCAGATGAAAATGCACATATTTCTGCTAACTTCAGTGTAAGGTTTTTCCTTCTTGTGTTCAAGTGCTGGAATTAAATTGGATTTTTCAGGTGTCTGTAAGCTTTGATAGCCTTTTTTCTGAAGCTAAGAAGCAGTGAAATAGAGAGCGATGAAGAATGCATTTAGTACTCATATCTTGGGAGCACTACTGACAGCATAATTCACAGTTCAAATCGCTACTGGTGATTTTCTTTTAATGCTTCTTTCATTTTCCTTTCCAGGGCCCAGACACGTCGCTTGCCACTCTCATTCTGGCTTCCAGTACAGCGTATTGCAGTAGCAGCTCTTGAAATTTTTTATCCTCTTGGAAATATTTCTTGAGAAGGAGATTAAAAGGGCAACTGCAAATTGCAGGGGCCTCTTTAGAACCAAATGCGCAAGCAAGGAATTCAAGGTAGACTAAGAGAAAGATTTCCGTTTTGAAATTGTTTCAGGCCATTAATAATACTAAAAAAGGAGAGTCAGAAAATTTCTTGAAGGTAATGGGAGAAAAAAAATTAGTACCATAAACTTTGGAGAAGAATCATTACCTGCTTCTAACCAATATTAAAAATACTCTATTAATACTGGTTATTTAAGAGTTCTAGTTAATTCCTACTGTTACTTAGTGGATATCTGACCAACACAGTTATTTATCCCCTGTTACCTGGCAAATAGTCAATAAAATCAGTATCTGGCTGAATAGTTCAGAAACTTACTCAGTGATGTATTTCCCTTCTTCCTGGTTCTAAAATTGTCCTGCTGGGCTGATGTGATTGATTTCCACATTTTATCTTAAATAAAATGGGGTTTGGATGCCTGGTGGCCCCAGGCTGGCTGTCTTTTCCTCTTGTTTCCTTGCTGTCACTTGAACAGCTAAAATTAATGTATTCTCTGCTCCTCTTCTGTTGGATCTCTGTGTGGCTCTGAAGGGCCACAAGTTGAGCAATAGCTCAAACAAACAAAATATTAAGAATTATCTCACTGAAACCATTGTTATGTCTTTTAAGGGACAGTTCATTTTCAACAAAGATAACAGAGATTTGTACTGGCAGAAATAAAATTACTGTTATCCCAGAATTACTCTCTATCCCAAACTGTTTAATCAATCTCAGGCAAAAATATTACCCACAAAATATCCATATTATAGAAACAGATATTCAGGATGTACTGAAGAGAAGGAAATTGATATTTGATGCATACAGTAGGAGAAAAGAAGCAGAGAATTATTTATAAAGTGAAATCCTTTGTAAAAATTATGTGGTGTGTTTTGCATTTCAAAATTTCAGGTCTTATTCCCAAGTGAAAAAAAGGAAATGTGAATCATCAGTGAGGAAAAAATAGAAAATTTTGTTTATCTTAATTTACAACCTTCACTTGCAAGATTTTCTGAGTTATTATTTATTAATCAAAAAAAGTATGCACAGATTTAGGTCAAATAAGTATACCAAGTCACAATATACTCTCTCAGAAAACATTTCTAATATATAAATAACCATCGCAGAAGTTATCTTATAGACAATGTGTTTTCATAACAGTGAGAGAACGAAAACGCAGTACTTGACTTTCCTCAACAGCTTTATATCTCTGATGGGTTTTTTGAAGAGTCTATTTTTTTTTTTATCAAACATTAAAGTTTACCAAGACTATTTTTATAGTTATTCCCTAAGAGCAATAGCTCATTCTGGTTTTGAATAAATCATTTTCTTTTTAACCTGACAGTATGCTTGAAAAGCTTTTGACCTTATAGGAAATATAACGTTCTCCTGGTTTATCTCAAGCCTGAAGTCTAGGAAAAGTCCTTTGTTCCAAGAAGTGAATTCTGCTAGTTTTTAATGAATTTTGAGACTCATCACTACAGCCTGACCACAAATGAGTTTATGAACAAATTACCTAATCTAACATTTTAAACACTTGCCAGTCAATGTCTTACATACATTGTCTGTACAAATGTCAGAGAGTGCTAAATTTTCTCAGGTGCTATTGATATTTCCTAAAATCTATGGCTTTGCAACTCTTACCTGAAAGTTTTTAAAGAAAACATATGCTCTTTAATAGGCCTGGGATTCCAGGTCATTTTATTTTACATTCTGGAGTCACTGCCGTTTAATCATCAGTTGATACTGAGAATTCACTGCCTGTTCTAATAGGGTGGAGTGCACTAAAATGGGTTAGGAGCAAAGTACAAATTTTGTTTTTAGAAATAAAGGGGTTTTTTTGATTAAACTCAGAACCTGCAATACAATCAATTTTAAAAGAACAATGAGGATATGCAGCAATTTGTTAACAGAATTACAAATATATCAAAAGATTATTTTTATTAACTAAGTAAAAAAATTGAATACTCAAAGTTAATATATTAAGTTTTTAATATTCTAAGATTCCTATATTCTATCAGAAAAAGAAAAGAAATTTGGCCTGCATGGTGTGTTTGGTTTCAATTTATTTGACAATTGCAATTAGATGTTGTTTCAAGTGTGCACTAAAGTGTGGAAATGTCAAAAGCTTGTTGATGGAGTTTTGTGGCATTCTGCACCGAATACTAACTAATCTTAGGCAAAGTGATTACCTCCTTCTCATAATCATCAAATCTGAGTTTCCAGCTTTGGAAAATGAGGCAAAAGTATTGACATCTGCCATATAGTTTTGTTCTTGCCCTCCTTTTCTCTCCTGCTCTGCACAGAGTGAAGATTTTTGGTTTTTTCAGAATCACAAAATCATAGAATTGTTTGGGTTGGACAGGACTTGAAAGATCATCTTGCTCCAACCCCCCGCCATGGGCAGGGACACCTTTCACTCGCTTGGAGTCCTTTCCAGCTTAAACATTTGCAGGAATGGGGCATTCACAGGCAACCTGTTCCAGTGCCTCACCACGCTCACAGTAAAGCATTTCTTTCTAATAGCTAAGCTAAATCTACCCTCTTTCAGTTTGAAGCCATTGCCCCTTGTCCTGTCACTAGGTGCCTTTCCAAATAGTATCTTTCCATATTTTCTGTAGGAAAGTAACTTCCAGTACTGAAAGGCTGCAGTTACACCACCCCAAAGCCTCTTCTCCAGGGTAAATAATCCCAATTCTCATAGCCTTTCAAAGAAAAACTTTTAAACTTCCAGACAGAAGGTTACTACAGAGAAAGTGAAGACTGGACATAGTCAAGTTTAATATGTTCCTCTAGGTTCCTTCTCATTCCTTTGAGAACAAATCACTAGTAATTTTTTTATGTGCAGGTGTGCAGCAGGTAAGCACTACTTTTACAACAGAAAATTTTAGTATGTTAGACAAGTGAAGCTGTTCCAGCACAGGGAACACAGTCAGCTTCTGGGTAAATGTTAAGACAAGTGTTGTCAAAACTATGGACACATTGAAAATAATAAGTAGCTGAAATAAAAAATGTGTTAGAATTTGTAGGTACAGTTTGAGCATCTGTTTTACACTGTTTTTGAAGTAAATTAAGTAAAAACATTTGAAGGCCCATAGGGTAGACCCTGAATTTGAATAGTCTCTGTAAAACCACTGGGAAGAACAAGGGTGTTTGCAGCATCCCACTCTCCCAATAGTAACATTATTGTAAACTTGGACTCTCCTAACCCAGGTGAATTCAGTTCCAAAATGTTACAAAATTAGAATACAAACTGGACAAAACAAAAGTGCATATGTGAAAAGGAAGCTCCCAGGCAAGAAGTTCTCCCGGCTTCCTTAGGGTCAAGGAACTGCAGTCTTGTTATCATGAAAAAAAATTATTGTTATCATGAAAAAACCTGACTGAGACTTCTTCATTTTGGAAAAGTAACACTGAGTGCATAGATGTCAAAACTAAAAAGGGGAATGAATATAGCCTAAAAGTACATGCATACTGAACTGATAATCCACAAAATAGTATAACTGTGTGGGTATCCATTCCCATTTATGTCAACACCTGATTATTTTTAAAAACTTACGTATGCTGGTGAGATTGAATATTACCAGAAGAAAATTACTAAATTAAATCTGTTGATTTATTTTCTAAAATCATTGTCTAAGATCTTTGAGACAATTACAGAAGTTCAAATTATTCCTAAGTAAAGGCTGAGAAACAACCCGTTTTTCATAAGTAAGAGACATAATTTAGCTAGAAATAAGTATTGACAATCTAACAAACAAAGCTGAAGCAAGCTTTTATAGTTTTGATGAAATATGCTTATCGACTGACGTAACAACTAAGGCACAGACTCAGACCATCAGGGAATCTGAGATGTTTATTCAAAGAAATTAGCCGGTTTTTCACACTTCTTCAACACCCAGTATTTCCTTAAATGGTATTTTTCACTGAGCGACCTACCACACATTGCCATGCCAGTAACACACTTTCTCAGTGTCCCTTTAGGGGGGTGATCACGCACTGCCCACCCGTCTGGCAGCTTCTGGCAGGCTCCTCTAGGCAGGGCTCTGCCCTGTGCCATCTCCTCTCACCAAGGTCAGGCAGAGACAAGCTTCTCTGTGCTGTCATGGTGTGCTGCAGCCATGTCCCACAGCCCGCAGCTCAGTTCCATCCTATCTCTCCCCGCAGTCAGCAATATTATTACTCACTTACAGTACATATTCTAAATCCCTAAAATATTGCCTAAACAGCAATTTATGTGAGAAAGTTGATGCATTCATGTGCAGTAAGGGGTAAAGTATACACTACTTCATGTTAGCTCAGTTCATACATATCTGTAAGCAAATTGTTTTGTCCACTTCTAACCAATAGAAAAACTTTTAATTTGATTCATGTTGACACTGCACTGTGTCTTCTTCCAGCTCCATTGCTCGTGGAGCTTTTGCTAGAAACTTGAGAGATGGACGGGTCTTTCAGCCTCTATGCTTTCAGATACATGTTTATTCAGTCTTATCAGAGAGATAGAGTCACAGATGTGACCCTGACATAGAGAGAGCCAGAAAGAACATCTTATTAGTGTTACACAGCTCTTTTAAAGGTAAATCACACAATAAAAACTTAAAACGAAAGATATTTTCACTTTTCTACCAATGTACAAGAAATCATTCTGTCATGCAGAGAGCAACTGCCGCATTTCTTAACCAATCATCTTAAAATACTTTTACTGCAAAATATGGTGTCGCTGAAAAAGAAAGGAGGAGGTCTAGAAAACAACAGCTGTCCTCCATTTTGAAGTTTTTGCTTTTATCTATTTACTATATTAACAAACCCAAAGACTCTAGATTTTTCACCCTGTGACAATCTTACATAATATTCTATCACCTAATTCACATGAGAGATGATTCTAATTCTTCCCACAAAGTTCGTAATTTCCTCCATGGACGAAGGTCAAAGACAGTGTTGTCCAGGGGAGTAGGACCCTTCAAAACAGGCAGAGAAATATTCTCTGCACTCTGGATTCCAACACATGTAACAGAAGAAGTTCCAGACCCTTATGAAACACAGTTTTTCATGCCATGCCTATAGACCCAGTTTTAAAAAGTGTGTTATAAAAACATGACTTCAGGGTTTTATAACCCTGAAATGACTTGAGGTACTGAGCTGGTTTTAACAACCACCGGGAGCTAAACTCCAAATAGCTACTCCCTATGTCTTGGGGGGACTTTATCATGTGTATCCCCTACCATCGCTCTATGCCCAAACGCGATTCCTGTGCCTTTAAACCGAGCCTGGGAGAGGAGAGAAAAGGCCAGATGAACTTTTCAAAACAGTCTGTGCTTCAAGGTCACTCTCCTCTGCGTTCAGCTGTGTGGGGAGAAGAGTGGAGGAAGCACACTGCCTGCTTTTCTTCCAGCCAGCTTTTTGACTGTTTTTCTTCAGAGAGAGACAGAGAGAAAAACTTGGTTTTGTTTCCTTCTCCTTTGGACTTGCTCAAACCACCAGAGCGTCTGAACTCCACCAGGGGACCCTCCCCCAGCCTGGAGTGGGGCACCCACGTCGACCCAGCTCCAAGGAAGAGGAGAGAGACCACCCTGCAGGAGGTCTCCAAAATCTTCCAGGTTTCCTCTCCCCAGTCAGAGAGATTTTGTTCTTTGGCATTGTTGTTGTTTTCCTGTGTGTTCATTAAATACATAGTTATTTTTTTCCCTTTTCACATTCCTCTGGGGAATATTTTTCTTTCCCAAACCTGGTGTGGGAGGGGCGGCAGTACCCTGCCTTTCTTTGAGGAGACATCCTTTTGGACATTCTCCTTGAATTTGGCCCAAACTGGGACACCCGTTCATCCTGCCTCTTCCAATAATGGAGGAACAATAAGGAGAGTTTCTAAATTGGAATGATAACTTAGTAAAATCATAATAACCACAGCAGTATTAATAGCAAAAAGTTGTAAAGTCATAAAGTTGATGTCATAAAATTTATGACATCATTTTGTGGATACTAAGTCTCTATCACTTAAAAAAATAATTGTAAGAAAATAATAGAAATAAATCCCTATAAAGGCCATTAAATGAAAAGACACAATTTCTCTCAGAAAAAAATCATGATTGTCAAGTCGCTGTAGACTGAAATTATTAGACCCGAGAAATTACTCCTATTTTCTTCTTGAACACATTCACTCTTCCCCAGGCATTTGATGTGAGGTACCATCAGGGACCAAACTAGATGGACCTTCAATCTGATATGGTAACAGTTGTTTTAACATGTTGCATCTTTTATCAGCAAGACAGGTGAAGGAGAAGAGGGGTCCAGATCATTTGCAGTGGAAAAATAATTTCTACTTTTACATCCTGCTCCATCTTATAAGAGTAAGAACGTTGATCAATTTGACCAAAGACAAAGAGAAGAAAGATTTTGAATCATCCAGACAGTTGAAGAGCCAAGTATGTGGGTGAGCTCTGAAAACTGGAGTTGTTTATAGAAGGACGTAATTACAACATGCAGAGTGTCCACTGCTGAAGCACCCCTGCTGGGTTGGGGTAAGAAATTGGTTTTCCACTCTCCCACTGCAGGGATGTGTCATTGTTTTGCATCAATATTCTTGTGTTTGAACCATCTAGGTTGGGGGTTGATGAAAAACAAAGGACCGCTAATCGGTGTTCTTAAAATGCAACGAAATAAATGATGACAAATTGGACAGAAACAGTTGGAGGTTCTTTGTATCATTCTTAGCTAAGAATTTGATTATGGAAGGAAAGCCAAGTTAAGATAGGAAAATAAAATATTTTCCCAACAATGTTAAACTGTTTAAGAGTATCTAGAGACTGAATACTAGACATAGATACAGAAATAACGGAACACTGATTAAGTCCATGTGGACTATTCAGAAGCTTAGAGTCAGAACAAGCATATTCCATTAAAATTTATAATTTGTATATAAATCTCATTTCCACATTTGATTTACATTTAAGTATAGTTTAGAAAAAGCATTCAGAAATGTGGTGAATTATAATGCTGCACAGATTCTATAATGTTTTCATGCTCAGCAGGAGACAAGGAATTTGCAGAAGAATTACTAATATAAGATAATTGGGAGGTAATAAATCCTAAAACTTTGGGAAAATGGGCATCTGCAAAAGTATCTCCAATCATTTTTCCAAATCCTAATAAACCCGGTTTACAAGGGCATTGCTGTCTCATGCATAGTAAAAAGACTGAATAGGTGATTACTTCAGTTGAAGGATATTGTTAGATTGCTATTATGTTACTATTATTATTGCTATATACTGATACCAATGCAAGCAAACTCCCATATAATGTCAAGAATAAAATTAGGCAGGTCATTATTTCCTGAGTTCATTATTATTATTAATAATAATAATAATAATAATTCTTTTTGCTACTACTTCCGCAGCAGACAGTATACTGATATTTCTCTAAAGAGCAAATTCTATTTGTTAGAGATCAAAATAATGCTTTTAGAGATCTGAAACTTTTAAAAAGATAGATCAAAGAAATTTTTGTATTTGAGTAATTCTATTTTTTTTTTCTATAATCAATTACATTTTACTGCTGATTTTGGTTGTGCTTAATTAACAGAATTCTGCTAACTCTTCATCATGTCTAATGATTACATACTTTTTCTGCTTCATATGTTATCTTTTCTTTCCAGCTTAGGAGTTGCTTTACCTATTTTGTGTATTCAAAACACAATTCTGATTAAAGCCTTGAGAAATGACATAAAATTGTCTACCACCAGGTGAATGCAGTCTTATAAAGTGTTTCTTTAGTGGTGCCCGCCTCATTACCTTTCTTATTTTCTCTAATGAGTCAAATAACATGCAGAGCTCTATCTCTAGACTTGGCAATTTTTGATGTCATTTCACCTTCTAATTCTGCTCTGCATGAAGTCAAGGATAAAATAAATACCTTCCCACCGACAGTGCAATTCCACTTGCATACCTGTGCATACCAAATCTCCAACTGTCCATTCTTTTAACAGCTTACTGACTTACTACTGAAGTTGCCTTTCCCTGACATTGTCAACCAGTGCAGTCAACAAGAATAAAAATTCCCCACTTCCCCCCACTTCCCCACTCTTCCCCACTCTTTTATTTAACACTGCCCTCCATTCTTCCTTCAATTAAAAGTGCTCTCCATTTGCATGTAAGTCACATTCTATGTGATGACACCCAGGAGAAAAAAGGAAAATGGTGAACTCTACAGAACCGTTATAAAAATTTAATACATTTTTGAAGGGATAATAATTAGTAGAATCTAAAAGCTAAAAACTTTGGAATGAATTTTAAATGGAAATCTTTCAAGTGATATTTGGGCAATTCTTTTTCAGTCAGGATGTGAGCTTGCTATATATGTCAATAATCTGATATTGATTACAGTTTAATAGCAGCAATGGAAATGAATGGAATGGAAAACATGTGACCCACACTTTTTTGGCTGTTAGAGCTCTAGCCTTATAATGCAATCACAATGAATGGCAATCTGTTGGGTGAGTGTTAGGTAAAATTGCTTGTCTTCTAGAAACCCTGTAACAATTGCTGATAGATTTGTACAGAAAAGCTAAATTCTTTGTCATCATGAATATATTTATTTTATAATCTGTGCTTTTTAAATCAATCTGTATATATGTAGTAATGTGGTAGGATTTGCCTTCATCTGAACAGTTAATATTCTGTACTAGATATGGGTTCCAAAAAATCGGTTTCACAACTTTAGAGGTAAAGCAAGGCATGGAAAAAAAAAAAATCCACAATCAAAACGTACAAAAAATAAACCCCAAAAAACAAACTACCAGAAACTATTGCTTTGGGAGTTATTGGGTTAAGCAAATGTGACATTTAAAAAAGGAACAGAGAGAGAGACCTCCAGTGATATTCAGACCTGGACATAACCCACTCTGAAGAACAAGTTTTGGTTCAACTCATTTGGCACAGGAGTCACTTCTGTTTTGATTTTGAACCCTTTGACAAGACATCACTTTCTTTAAATTCATGGCTCCCACACAGAAGCGATGCTTGTCAGAGTGGTCAATTCACAAAAGATGTTATCCATAAGATTTCATTCTCACAAATTACCTCTAATTCCAGTTACTCTTCTAGTTATTAGCTCTTTGAAATGTTACTGATCGCCCCGCTTAGGAAATTGAGTGTTCTTGAGATAGGCTTAAAAATGCTTAAAAATGTTCAAATCCCTAGTGGCTAGAAAAACACAGCTCAAACATCCAAAAAAGGGAGGGATGAAAATCATGAGCAGCCAAAGAATTTTTCCAAAACAATGAAAAATGAAGTTTAAAATAATAAAACTTATTTTAGAAGTTCTGTGTGAAGAAATATCTCAACTACAGTGAACACTGAGGAAAATATAGCATATAAAAGAGGAAATTAAGCTACTATAAAAATTTCAGAGAAGTAATTTTCTCAGTGGTCTTCCATTAAGATTATTTATTTCATACTGTAAATTGGCTGTATTTTTTCTACAGATTTCAGAAGTACATGGCCAGGTTTAAAAAAAAAAATCTCATTCTTTTCATCAGAAAGATAAAATGGAGAACATACTTGTCTCTAAATACAAGAAGGAATCTACTTCAGGGTATCTGCTGAATCTTTTGGTCTTTTAAAGTCTTGTCTGCTATTTACATTTAACACATTTATCTACAGGCTAACACAAAATGTACGTTTCTATAGCAGTTTCTTTCTATCTAAGCAGAGATGAGAGAATTTATTACTTGTATAGTGTAAGGACATCCACTAGATCAGATTTTCACAGGGTTGTGCTACACTGTTTCACTGGTTCCCCCTGCTCAGGCTAAATATTCCAGACACTTCAGTTTTGTTCCATTTTTAATATTTTTAGAAAAGAAATTGACAGTCATGATAGATTTTTCAAAAAAAAGAACAACTTATTAATTAATGTAATAATATTAAAATCTTATTAATTTCCCAATTTTAATAATTGTGTCCAGCTCTGAAGTCACAGAATCACAGAATCACCAAGTTGGAAGAGACCTTCAAGATCACTGAGTCCAACCCATGCCCCAACACCACCTCGACTAAACCATGGCACCGAGCGCCACATCCAATATTTTTAAAACACATCCAGGAATGGTGACTCCATCACCTCACCAGGCAAACGATTCCAGAACTTTATCACTCTTTCAATAAAAAACTTTTTCCTAACATCCAACCTAAATTTCCCTTGGCACAGCTTGAGACTATGTTCTCTTGTTCTGTCAGTTGTTGCCTGGAGAAAGAGACCAACCCCCGCCTGACTACAACCACCTTTCAGGGAGTTGTAGAGAGTGATAAGGTCACCTCTGAGTCTCCTTTTCTCCAGGCTAAACAACCCCAGATCCCTCAGTTGTTCCTCACAGGGCTTGTGTTCCAAGCCCTTCACCAGCCTTTTTGCTCTCCTCTGGACACGTCCAAGTGTCTCAACGTCCTTCCTGAACTGAGGGGCCCAGAACTGGACACAGCACTCGAGGTGCAGCCTCACCAGTTGTGATTCTTCTCAAGGGAAGAATCATTGCCCTGATCCTGCTGGCCACACTATTGCTAATATAGGCCAGGATGCCATTGGCCTTCTTGGCCACCAGGGCACACTGCTGGCTCATGTTCAGTCAGCTGTTGACCAGCACACCCAGGTCCCTTTCTGCCTGACCACTGTCCAGCCACTCTGTC
>VZTH01018666.1:0-201073 GCA_013397815.1 Aleadryas rufinucha
TGTGAGGAGGGCCAGGCTCAGAGAGGCAGGACAAGCCCTGGTGAGCACGGCTGTCCCGAGACACTGCTGCGCAGGGAGAGGGTGGACTCTGAATTAGGTGGCTTTTTAGTTCCTAAATGGAAAGTTTTATACTTTATTAAATCTACTCTTCCAGTTATCTAAAAGCATTAACGTGATTGTTAAAATTCACAGCTTCCAGTTACTAAAGAAATGTGATTGTTTTATCTGGATTTCTATTATATGAATAAAACGTAACACTGTCTGGATAAAATGGCCCCAGAGTTTCATTAAAAAATAACAGCCTAATTCCCTAATATGAAGTTATTTTAAGTGTTTTATTAATATTGTCTTCTAAATGCACATAAGTGTGATCCCCCTTTAAGTGCAGTATCTTTAGGGCTAGTTGTAATTGTATTTTTCTTATCAGTTGCTTGTGCTTGCATTTCAAATATTCATTGCTTACTTCAGGCACTTCACTCAGACAAGAAAGAGTGCAGTGAAAAACTATTTAATTTGGACACTATTTGAATATCAAACTTTTCAGTCTTCAATGCAATAGTTCTTGTCCCTATTAAGAATCTGTAAGTACCACTAACGAAATTCCTAGGGTGCCTATTTATTTTGCGATAAGTTTCATCTGTTAAAACAAACCTATAAATAAAAATGAATGTGAAACATGAAAAGCCTGACACAGGGAATGAAACTCTCATCCCAATCAAGTCCATAGAAAATTAAATTATGTGTAAAGGCTATGACTTGTCCCACCTAACTTTAGCATCTGCCAGGGGTGCCTGGTTTCAGACCCTGCATATCTGTGAGGCCTTCAGTGGAAAAAGGAAAGAGGCACCTCTGGTGGGAAATTCTCTTTTTATTGGGTGCTGGCAGCACTTCCCCTTAGCCAGAGGGTGCCAAGAAGCCTATCTCTTACCTGAGGTACATTGTTACCTAATATTAAAGTGGTGGTATTCAGGCTGGAGCACATCAGTTAAAGGAGAGAACAACACTTGTTTTATTTAACTTAGATTAAAGAAGAAAAGGGTGCTTTTTTGAGGAGTAAGAAACAGTTCAAGGAATTCCTGTTACACTTTTATCAATGACAAGGAAGGGAGAGAGCCAAGAAAAAAAAATAGAGAGGCAATCACTCCTTCCTTGGTGCTGGAAACAGAGCAGAGCAAACTGCAGCACAAACTGCACATCTTCACAGTTTCCAAGCCTGGTCACAGGCATCACATTACGTGATGTCTTTGAATTTGTCTTTGCAGGGTCACACATATACAGCTGAGAAACCACAGGAGGGTGTTGTGATAATTTCACAGCACAATTATAAAACAGAGATGTGTGGCAAACATAATTTTTCTATCACTATCCAAATGCAGCTATAATTAAACATTAATTTTCCCCAGTGACTCCCCTGGGAGCCCTGTATTCTTGAGAAACTTTGTCCTCCATATTGGAAACATAGTGGGTTGAAGAATCAGGGATTTTCTACCTTCTCCTCTATATGAGCTTTTCTGCATCTTGGTGTTGTTTCAGAAGGACCAAGTCACCTGAACAGAGAAGTCGGGCAGAGGAGTTCTAAACCACACTTTATTTTGTGAAGTTTTATCCTTGGCCATGTATAGTAAATTGATTGCTTATTGCTGAGTAGGGTCTTCCTTTTCCGGAGAGAATCCCAAAATCAAATTTACCAGGAGAAGGTGGGAAAAGCACAGCTCAGCATTCAGACAATCCACTCCTGTCATTGCTCCTGCCAGCAGCCTCCCCTTGCTCTGGATGCCACAGCACAGCCGTGGTCACCTCCTCAGGCTACCTGGAGCCCTGCAGGTAAATCTGTGCTGAGGCTGAGTGGCTGATTAGGGCAGGTTGTAGCATGCAACAGCATGGACAAAGCTGAAAGTGTAGTTAAAGGGAAACATAAGAAAAAATTATTTCATGGCACCTCCCACCCAGGCAGAAACTGTTGTTATTCCATTGGCTGTATCCCACAGTCAGCACTCTGCAACCTGAGGGACTCCCCTGCTTCCTGGTGAGCATCATCCAGCCTCAATCATTTCCTTTTAATCCTTCCTTTGAAATGACAAGCATTATTGACACCTTTTTCTAATGGTTTGCAGCATTTTCTAACAACTTTACAAATGTCAATCACACCCCATTCCAGAAGCCCTATTGATTTCCTCCCTTGCACTGTATCTGGTCTGCTTTAAAGATATCCCACATCACATCAAGCAGATGATGAACAGAAAAGCTGCTGCAGGACCTGTGCCATGGGGTTCTACTCATTTCTCAAGAAGAACATAGGCTCTTCTCTCCACCATGTGAGACTGCAAAGTCCATCCCTATCTCAAGGGCATTTGCAATAACTATAAAACATTCAGATCACAGATGATTTATTATGTGTGAGTGACATAATCACAAAAACCCCTTAATTTTATTCTATATGCAAGCTTCACAGAGCGAGCATTGCTGTGTGTTGCACACTGGGTTAAGGAAAACCCTTAGCACATACAGAACTTGAAAAATTAGCGTCTGGAATCGGGGCTTCCCATGGCTGCTTAAGAAACACACATGTTCCTTAATGAAAACAGGTACTTGATTTGTTATTAATGTTTCACATCCTTGGACAAAACCCAAAAATATTTCAGTAAGTATCTGTATGGTAATAGTCATAGCCAGAACTATTTCACACACAGATAGTTGCTGAGGAAGTTTCAAAACACTGGAAACTATCTTCTAGCCTACGTCCAAACTTCTATTTCTAACCCATATCTCAGCTACAAAAGTTGTTGTCTTTTTTTTTTTTTTTCCCTTTTTAAATATACCTAAACATTTGCAGAATTCTTAGTGGAAAATTTTGTATCTATTCTAGCAAGAGGAAAACCAAATTTCCTCCTGATGCAATTTGAAATGCCCCACAAAACTAGGTTTAAAAATGTGATGTGAATGCATGTAGCTGCAATGAAAAATGCTGCACTGCCAGTGCTGAAATGCACAGTAATTTCTCAGATACCTTCAGTATATATAATAACATATTTTGCACATGTATTAATTTTGATAAATCATTTACCTCCAGTTTAAGAAGAAAACTAGAAGTACTGCATTATTTCTGCTTTTTTTTACCACCTCATCCTTTTTTGTAATATAAACTTGTTACCTATTTCTTGACGATGAAAGGAACTCTCAAACCCCACATCCGCCCATTGAATGAGTATGGCCAAGACCTATTAAGCACTTTCCCCACACCAGCCTGATGAAGTTCATGTTAAAGAGATATTTTTTCTTTTGTGAGAATGAAATTCTCAACATTTTTGTTTTCCTCTGAGAGCAGTGTGATTTAAAATAAATGAGCTACCAATCAGATCCTGGTGTTTATAATTGGATTCCCAGCAACTGTCACCGTAATGACAGCAAAACACTGCACATAAAGATACAATGATCCACCACATTGAAAGAGTTAAATTTACAATGTCTTCCCCATTGCCAGTCCTTTCAGGAAAAGTAGAGGGGGTTTCTTTTGTCTGGAAAGGAAACTGTCACTTTGTGTTTTCAGGTTTGTAGAAAAGCCTTTTTTAATGTAAACATTCATTAAACTAATTTGAAGTTGTCATTACTCTCCTCCCCTGCTGCTTTATATCAGATTATTCCTAAGTGCTTGGTGAAGAGCCCCATAAACACACAGTCTATTTCCCTGCAGGGTATAATCACACAGTTTGCACTGTGATTTATGCTCTATGGTGCTGGTGAGTGTCCTAAACTTTGAAAGGGCTTAGTTCTTCAGCAGATGCACTACTCCCTTTATATTTAGACAAAGTTCAGCTAACCCTCCCAGTCTATTGCAGACATTGTTTAGCTCTTTCCCTTCACAATAAGGCTTGTTAAGTGCTGATTAAATACAAATCGGTGACACTTTTAATTAAGAAAATGGGAATTCAGAAATAATTGCCTTTAAGTTTCAATAAAAACGTTTTACAAGTGTTGTTTTCCCTTCCCCCTTACCACAGCATCAAGAAACATCTCTAATTCGGAAAGGAACAGACTAGAAATCTGATTTGGATTTGGTAGAAATACTAATTCCGACTCTAGAGGATCTCTTCTGACATCTTTTATAAAAGTCAGATCCCAGAGGAAGCTCTACAATGCCGACTTGAGCAGAGAAAGGAAGATCATTTTGCTCTGGAGACTTAAAACCTGAGGATAGCTGGTGCTATCAGCATCTGCTGTGCTCATGAATATCGGAGGCCTGAGAAAGATAAAATTTCCCTCTCAGATAAGATAACCAGTGATGATTTCAGTCTACTCCACTAACAAATGTTAATCTAGAAAATACAGCAATTACTTAGATAATAAAACACTCTTCAGTCGATCCATTTATACACTTTAGGCAGTTTGTGCGTGGAGTGTGCCAATAATGAGCTGGAAATTGAACACTTTCCTCGCGCACGGAGTTCCAACGGAGCGACAGCCACTCCAGCTCAGCTGAGGAACAGTGTCAGACTCCAGGATCCTGGAGCTGCTGCTCACACAGCGATGGGCTGCCCCCATCTCCCCCCCTGTGAATCCAGAGCCCCTGCCTGGGCTGCCCGAGGGGCCCAGCACCATCCAGCTGTGTGCCACCCTAACGAGAGAAGCCAGAGCTGGCAGCAGCCTCCTCTCTGCCACTGATGGGTTTCTTAGGAGAGCCCAGAGCTGCCCCCATGAGCAGAAAGTTCACCTCCCAGCCTGACCGTGCCATCAGCAGGTAAAGATTTCCCTCATCTGTTAAATCCCCCCGTGTTTTCAGGACTTGGGGACCAAGAGCCAGCAGCAGAAGTCCAGCTGCTGGCAGTCACCTTGCAGGCTCCTCTGGGCTCCAGAAATATTTTTGGCCATTACTGCAGATGTAATCCTGTGAAGTTCAGGAGCATTAGCAGGAGCACCATTTAGATGGCTATTTTAAAATAAAATTAAACCTTTTAGATCTCTAACCTCTCCCCTTTCTGTTATGATAGCAGGTAAATCGAAGTCATGCCACAAGGAGAGTACAAGGAGAGTACTCAGCCGAAACTACATTTTCTTTTCAGTAATTTAAACCTTAGTGTCACCCAGTTAAGTTAATTAAAGTTCTCTATTTTTCATTGTAAATAATGAATTCAGTTAAAGAAAGTGTAATTTGGAGTATATACACGGAACATACAAAAGTAAATCCCAAAAGAACATTTAAAGAGAGTAAAAAATAGGACAGACATTTAGTATGAAACATATTCCTGGCAATTAAAATCAGAATGTGCTTTTCTATTTACCTGCTTGAGACTAATGGATTCAGCTAAGATACATTTCACATTAATATCACATTGTATTTTCTAAACATAGTGTAGCTGTTAACATATTTATAGTTTAGCAGTAGTAAAGACCTGTACTTGGATGTAACATTTAAAAGAAATATTTGTCAGAATACCAGGAAAAGCTTTTCAAACAAATTAAGCCTAAATGCTAAAAAGAGCCAGTGACAAATCCAGAAGTGCACAAGTGGCACTTTAAGTTCCACAATATCAGCGTAAACTGATGTAAACCAACCCACCCAGGGAAAGGAAAGGTGAGAAAATAGCAGGAAAAACAACTAACAGAAAGGTGTAAAAAAGATTATGTGTGGTGGGAAAGTTTTATCTGACACCTCTCAGATGCTTTTCCTCTTAGCACACCTTTTCTCTCTTCTCCCTGTGAATTACACCAACTCATACTATGTAGAATTGATGAGCAGTTTAATTTGGCATATTCAATTCTAGGAGTCTTAAAAAAAAAAAAATCCTAAATTATACCTGTTTAGAGCCAGCTCCTCCAGTCACACGATGCTATAAACATTTATCAATCTGACATGGCAAGGCTGGGCCCCCATTATTATCCTTTTGTGACCTGCACAGCTGGTCCAAAAAACAGTTGTCTCCAATTATGCCCACAGATAATGGTGGGTAAATTCAGCTGTGCAGTATTAGCTCAACCTAAATATGATCCCATTTGACTAATTTCCTAATTCTTAGCAGGGTGCTTAAAGAACCTATTATCATGCAGACTCAAGGAACACAGAAGTCTGGTTATTTGCATCTGTTCTGTGAAAGGCATTTATCAACTGTGCCACTAATTTGTTACCTACACATCCCAATCACAGGCACTCACTGCCTAAAATAATTGCATCTGGAATTTGTTTTAACTTTTAATGTTGCATAAATGGGTGTTTGTTTCCAACCAATATATCTTACAATTAAACAGCTTGAAATGGGAAAGGTTGAAATTGGGTCAAAAAAGATATATTCCTTCATGAAATCATGTGTGTATTCATTAACCCAGCTGGAATGCTGTTATTGGCATGGTTGCTGCTACTTGACTGAACTGTGATCATAAAGGTTGTTAAATGGGTTAAAAATAAGGCAGCAGAAAAATGGAAATTACTTGCATATATAACCATGCTTTTTATGAAAATTGTGCACATGGTTTGTATGCTGTGGATCACAATCTGACGTGCTTTACACCATTTGGGTTTTTTGAAATCTGATTAATCTTCTCAGTAGCCTAATACAAACTCCTAGAGCTGCAGGCATATTGATATTTGGATTTTCTCCCTAAGTTTGCTTCTCTCTAATCGTCTTCCTGAACACATCTGTTACTAAATCAATCTTCAGTGTTTCTCTCTGCAAACCTCACACATCTATTTGGACTTTCTTTGACTTTCTCATGCCTTCATCTGAGTCTTCTCTGTTGTATAACATACTGGTGCATAGCAGCCCTCATCCCATGTCCTCTGCAGGGTCTAAAACAAATCTGGACTCAATTTTCAAGAGCCTTCACAGACACCATTCTGGTTTTAGCCAGAAACCTGTATGTGGATGTATTTCACTTCCTTGCATACCGCCATACTTCTCATCTTTCCTTCCCTCTCAATACATTTCCTACATTTCTCAACTAGCCGAACTTCTTTGACTCTTTTCCTCAGCTCTGTCATTATTTCAGGAACTTTCCATGTTCAAGCACTTAATTTTACTCCTACTTTATGAACTGCTTGAATTTTCATACCTCCTGACCGACTTGTAATGCTCTGCATCCCACTGTTTGTGCCAAGGTGACATGAACATACCAGAACCCCTCTACCCATGAACAGACCCCTGTTAAAGGCTTACTCTTGTTAACTACAGGTAATTGCTTCCTAGAAAAGTGATATTTTCCCAAAGTGGATCAAATTTCAGATTTTAAGGAGTACAATTTTCTGCAATTACAAATAGAGAAACTACAAACAAAAATCCTGAAGGCATTCAGGAGACAGAGGAAGTGGCAATAGGAAGGCAAGAACAAGCATACATTGAAGCATTAATAAAGAAAGACCACAAGAAACCTGGCTGAAAGTGATGGGAAACAGTAGGATTCATAAAAGAAGCTATATATTCAAAAAGGGAACCTAAATCAAATAGCCTGTGGCCAGATCCTCAAGAATAATCAATAGTGGTGTGGAAAGTGGTGCAGAGATGCTGCACATGCATTTTGTGATGCACAGACATGCACTATCTAAAATGAAGGTGATTCATTTTGGCAAGGTTCTACCTTCTTCAAACATCACAAGTCTTAAGAGAGAAAAGTAGCTGGAGGACCTTTGAGGTGGTAGTAGACACTTCAAATAATTTTTGTAGGGAGAGAGAAGGAAGGGGAGAAATCCTAAAACAAAAAAAAAATATGAGATTCAGTGTCCAGACGGGAAGGTTCACACCAGGGGAGATGGATGATGAGTGTGACCAGACACAAATGCAGCAGCCTAGCAAGGGAGCTGGGAGGCAATGACATTTCCACATGAGCTCCTTTATTACCCCCGCCCCACACATCAGTCTGGGCTGCTCCTTGGTTTCTTTAGTCCTACCTATCACCCTAACTCTTCAAATCTCAAATCTCTTTATTTTCTCCCTGGCCAGTGATTCTTATCCTTTTCTATGCTGTAAATAACCAAAACTTCACTGCTTGACCCCCAGCTTTACAGTCTTCAGCCTCAGAGTCTTGTAACTTGATCACTGAACCAGAGTTCACCCCTGCCCTCCTGATAGGGCAGTAGGCTTCACCTCATTCCTGTGCAGGGCGAGCTTGTAATCAGATATAAACCAATCTGTTTATTACCTTAAAAATTCTTTAATAAATAAATGCCCTTTCAGTGCAGTTTGGCAAACCTACTGACTCGGGTGTCCTGTTAGGAGCAGAGCTGTAACAAAAGCACACTCAAAGAAAACTTTTCATACTTATTCAGACATTCCCTTGCACGTGGGCACATTCCTCACGGGTTTCCATCCTGACCTGGCATGGAGATTAATTTTGCTTTGGTGATGATTTAGCCTTTGATCCCCTATTGAGCCCCAGGACAAACTGATAGTTGTGAGGTTGTTACTGGGATACGAATGCTCTGCTATTAGGAGATTGACTGACATCCCATCCTCGTCTCACATAAATCCTGTTCTCAATATTGATAATAGCTTTCAATTCCTGCTGGCGTGAGCAGGAGCTGACTGGATAACCAGGAAATGAAAGACATAACCAGCCCCTTGAGTGATCCTACCCCTTGGAAAAAAAAAATATAAAATTGATGAATGACAAAATGCAAATACTGTATTGCATCAGAGAGACCATTATCGGTGTAACCTAGAAAATGTAGATATATATCCAATATGCACGGGGGAAAATGCATTTTCCAGTTAGGTAGTATTTGTCTGGTTTTAGCAGTAATATTGCATTCTACCAATAATTTTCCTGCCAGTGAACAGGACAAAGAAAGGGTAAAATCTAAGATGCCGGTAGTGAAAAGGAGTGCTGGATAGCAAGAGGTGTTGTGCCCACACAGTTATGGGTGTCACAGGGCTGTAACAAGATCTTGGGTGGGATGACTGCCAATAAAACAGAAGGGAACCGGCCACCACAGAAATTCTGCAGTGACCTTGTCCTGCAGGGCACCGTGAGCAAAACAGGACATCCAGAGACACCGACTGCCCAAACCAGGGTGTTTGTACAGCAGCTCATCCCAGCTTTCCTCAGGAATGGTACAGTGTTCATAATACAAAGCATGATTCCCATAGCACAGCTGCCACTGAGGCTGGAGATAAACGGGATGGAGCACATCAGTACTAAGTGCAAGCTTTGAGGAATTTGTTTAGGTTAAATTCCACAGATTTTAGGATGGTGATAATAATGGTCATTATGGAACAAGCATTTTCCAGAGAAAGTGCCTTGAAATTGAAAACACACTAAACTAATGCTTAGTGAGAGCAGTTGGTAAAGTGTTACCTCTCGTGAATTACAGTTGTCTTCTTTCTTCTCTGATAATTTGCGACAATTGCATCCTAATGCTATTTCATTGATTTCTACTCCACTTCAGCTCCCATGCTGGGTTTAGTCAGGGTGACAATACACAGACATTAACCTGCTATGGGGAGACCTACTACACACACTTTCTTCATAGAAAAATCCTATGGAATTTAAAAGGAGCAGACTTTAACATAGTTCTACAGACACTCCTTTAGAGATCCATGGGATTGAGTCAGAAGTTACACCAGCCATATAACTTACCATTCTCTTAAGCTTTCAAGGGAATTCTGATACATTCATCTAAAAAGATAATGCAGATAATTTCTTGATATGTGGGAGCTGTTACTTTACAAAATGATCTGCCTCTGCTCTGCATATCTGCTGTTGCTGATAAGGCCTTTACCCTCAATTTACCAGGCCAGAGACAGTAACAGCATTAATCTGAACTAACACACTTTGACTGAGTGGCTGCTGTGATGAAGCTAAGAACCATTTTTCTCTGCAGGGAACTTCATTTGGAGAGTGGGGAATTCCCAAGCACCAAACAATAACGCCAGGTGTTTGAAGAGAGAAACAACGCAGGAAGGCTCCCAGAGGCAAGTGAAGATGTGGGAGATGAAAGAGGAACCTGCTAAACTGAGAGAAGAGCACAATGCACATTGGCAGGAAGGGTTATAGAACAATCCCAGTCAGGGCATCATCTGGTTTCAATGGCCAGTAGCACTGGGGGACTCCCAGGTTCAGATAGCAAGCAGTGAGTTACAGAACGACCCTGGCCCAGCTGACCTTAGCTCTAACATTTAAAAAATGCTTGATTGATGAGAAAAATAAAACAAATAAGCACAGAATTCATTTTTGTCTACATCTGTGCATCTCACCACTACAAATAAACAACAATTGTGTCTTAGAGTCCTCTGCAAAGCCCATGTTATTTATATGTTGTACTAACAGAGATAAACTACAAAAGAAAAATTGTCAAACTCTAGAAAAAATAAAGACCTGTGGGAGAGAGGAAGTGCTGGAACTTCCAGCAGTGGTACTAACATTTTGGGTAAATATTTGTTAAGTTCAGTCCCCTCATAGACAAAACCATAACCAGAGTTTCTACAAGAAGTTTCAGAGTCAATGTTTGTGCAGAAAACTTCCGTGTCATCATGAGCCTGTGCTCTGGCAGGTCCTGACACCCACTTCTCTTCTCCCTCCCAGCCTTGGTATGGACAATTCCCACCAAAATATTTGTACAGCTTCAAGATGTGCATTCCCAGGCCTCTAAACTTAGACTGGTTCCCACCTCTTCCCTTTATGCCTGATGTCACAGCCATTACCAGGGAAGTGGGGTGAGAAAAAGGCATTCCTGCTGGAGAAGTATTTATTTTCTTTCACAGTCTGTCCAGCTGGGTTGGCCACCACAATACATTTTGCACTTCTCCACTAGTCAAGCATGGTGGCTTAACATCAATAGCACAGGATGGAAAGTCTACATTTGTCCTTGTGAATGACAAATTCCTGGTCCCTAGGACACCAAACTAGGTAAGACATATGGAAATCTCATGCACAGGAAGATCAACATTTATATTAGTATGCATTTGTCTACAGATTTTCTATAGCTACTCTGTCCTTTTTCCTCAGCAATGACATATAAATACATCATAAAACAGTGAAGCATCATAAGGGAAAATAAGTCTCTAAGACCAGTGACCTTTCTTGAAAGCTCAATGGCAAACTATCTGAAACAAGAAAAATCAACAATCTGACTGAAATTACTGAGTTATGCAGACACAAGGGAAAGATTCTGAAAAAAGCAGGTACAAACCAGAGTGAGGTTTTCACAGATGTTACCTTACTAGGGTTCCCACTATATTTGACAGGATAAGCCGGAAGAGAGCCTATTTTTGGATCTTGGGCTAAGCTGTTAGAAGCTATTTTTAATTCTACAGTAATGATCAGTACTTTCATTTCCCTCAGCAAACCAACAAAAAACCCCAGAAGATAAAGTCATAAAATAGGGAATAGCAGGCTGCAGAGAAAGAGCCAAGGAGTTAGCTATAAGCTGCTAATTGTACAAACAGAGGACGATGCAGGCATTAAAGGAAAAAAAAAAAAGGAAATTTTTCAAATCACCAAGGAAATTGAAGTGATTGTGGATGTCACCAAAAATAGCCGACCGTAATAGGACAGATACAAACTCCTACACTTGTGATGATCTGTACAGGGTTTACATTTTCCACAAGTTAAGCAGTCAGCACTCCATATGCATGTCAGGCTCAGATGTATGCAAACTAGATAGCTCTCAATTTATCCATAACTGCGTGTTCGTACTGTATATAATTAGAGTTACACCAAAGCATCATTGCAGAGACATTGGGTTTCTGTCCCCCACCTCACAAAACACAGCCCCTGCCACACGCAGACAACACAAGATGCATCCCTCCAATTTTTGTTGTCCTTCAATCCACATCATAGATAAGCAGATTACTGGTTCTTTACAACATTTCCCTTTGCTGGGCTCGGGTATTTTAAAGCTCTTTGGTTGCTTGCTTTCCTTAACTGGCAAATTTCACTTCTGAAATTCAGGCTGTGAATTCACAAAGCACACCTTGAGAACCTGGTCACCGGATTAACTGCGCCATTTGCATAACTGTAAACTTAATGTCACACTTCCAGAGCTTGTATCCTCTAAATTGCACTTACTGATGAAATACAAAATCCTCTAAAAGGGTTTTCCAACCTAAACCAATTTGTAAAGTTGTTTTTTTTTTTTTATCTAAAACATTAAAGAAATTAAAGTGATCGGCATATAATTAGATTAATTATTCATATCTTCCAAGTTGCTTTAATTCTAATATATAAAAAAAGATTAAATATTCACTCAAAGGATTAAGAAAAAGTCAAGCAGCAGCAATACATTTACATTACCTTACTGTGCAAATTATAAAACTAATTAGTCTAAAGTTTCACAAAAATGAATTGGATCTTCATTCACACGCTGACACAACTTTAAATATTCAAAACTGACACCCATATTATTTTCTCATGTTTCTAGTACGACTCAGCCTCCTGCCTCTGCAACTGCCATTGTGCTAGAACAGCTCTGCTTTTGTTCTAACTAGTGAAAATTAAATCTTGACCTAAATTTATAAAAAGCTAAAAATGTTTCAGCCAACTGCATGAAAATGAGAAGTCCAACAGAGCCTCATTATAAATCTTACACTGGTACTGTTGAAATAGTCTGAAATAATTCTTTATGAGAATCTAAAGATTGTTTTGGTTGCTTTTTTGATGCTCCTATCTGATCTAGATTTCCTTATTCTGAAAGTGCATGTAATTTCCAGCATGCTGCACACTATTTTCTCCTCATCTCAAATCATGGGAATGTTCATTAAAAGTCCAAGGCTGTGTACTATAAACAACTCTACCCCTCTTCTTTGAAAATCACTCTTTTCTGAATAAAAATAGGTTTCAGAGGAGTACAATGAGAACCAAACAAAGAAGGATTTTCCTAGACTGCGTTTTTGCTGAGATGATGCTGTAGGGCAGTTTCTAGGAGGTAATGAGTACCCTTAAATATCAGTAACACTCTCTATGGTCAGATATTCCTGTTCTGTTAGAAAAAAAAATAAAGAATAATAATAAAAATATTTCCATTGGCTCATTCACCACTGAAAAAACCCCAACAACAACTCGTATCTTGAAGATAATGTCTGTTTTGATCTTGTGGGCAAAGAAACAGATTGTTCTAGTTTCTTAAGGTTGTTACTCACCCTTATCTAAGATACAATGAAACCCATTGCTTTTAGCAGTTTTCCAAAGAATTGCTTTACCTATTTTTGGCCACATAAGCTATGTAACACTACAAAAGCTGACGGTGCTGTATCAAAGAGCACTTTTTCATTACACCAAGGCCTGTAGGAAGTTAAGCAAATTACCTTTAGAGAACCCTAAATAGGATATTCACATCTGAGGCGTCCAGTGATATCCGAAGACAAAAGCCAAATTTTTCAAAACTAAACTCTCTGTAAAATGAAGGTCAGAAACATTCCCTGGACTTAAACCCTGTTGTGTCACGCTGATCCTGCTAAGGTCTGCAGAGCGGGGTAGCTGCTTTTCAGGAGCTGATAAAGGAGGGGGCTCCAGGCTGGGAGAGTTCTGCTCCCACACCTCGGTTTTGTGAAACATTTTCTGGCTGCTGGCTCTAAGTGTGAACCCACTCTGGCTCAGCAAAGTCCAGAGCTGCAGCCAGGCTGGCACAGACGCCAATGGCACGCCAGCAAAAACGGGCAGGCTTTTCCAAAACCCTTCTCTGCACAGCTCCGTTCCATGCATCATGCAATTAACTCCTTGATGGGGTTAGGAAGCAATATTTTGTTCCAGCTGATGGAAAGATCTTTACGTGATCAGACAGCAATCATCTTGGATGGGCTCTAATAGTTCATTTCAACATGGAGTGCCCGGCTATTAGGCATCTGGAAGTTCTGACGATAATAGGAAAGATAATTAGGCTGGTTCACTGACAGCAGAAGGAGCACTTGCCCTGCCATGAAGACAGCTAAAAGTTTGAAGAAATAAGAAAAACTAGAAGGAAGGTAAATTCACTAGAATAAGCAGTTGGTACTTTAGAGCATAATTATCAGAAAGAAAACACGTTGTTTAGCATACTTTATGTTAATAGAGGGCTAGCGTGGCCCACTGTGCATAATTTAGCTGAACAATTGATAAGAAATTTTAATACATATATATATATATGATTACGGCTACAGAAAAAAAAAGACAAAACACAAGAGAGATCATAATAGGCACGCATGAACTCTGAAGGCCTAATTACATCACGGGGGAGGGTAAGCAGTTACTGCTGAATCAAGCAGAAAATTGGGGTAATTTGTAAACAGGTAGAGCTGTTATCCAGGTGCGCCAGCATGTGTGTGGGGGCTGGCGGTGGGGCCTCGAACCCAGCGCTTCCATCTGCACTGCAGAGCCAACAGCACAGCTGAAAGCTCCCCTCGCCCGAGGAGGCTGCAGAGAAAGGGCCAAAGAGCCACCCCCACCAGCCCCCTGCCCAGGCTCCAGCCAGCAGCTGGATAACACAGTGCAGTGGGATGATTGTGGGAACAGAAATACTGTCTGTGGGTGAAAACTGTGCTGGTGTGTGTGAAGCACAGAGATAAAGCTCCCTGACTTGGTGTTCTGCCATCAGTACACTCCCTACTCCACCGATGGGGAAATATTCCAGACGTGGCTCCCTGACAGCAGAAGGAACTGGGCACAGGTAAGATGCTGCCAGCAATGAATGGTGAGGACATGGTCTCTGCCCTGGAGAAGACAGGATTTCTTTAGGAGGTCACTCATGGGATGGAGAAAGGGAAATCAAGCTGCTGGGACATCCAGCAAGAAGGATGTTGAAGGTACCTATTACTAGCATGGATGGATGGATGGGAGAAGCTGTCTTACAGCCAAATGTCTAACAAAGAGGTTTGAAACTGGTTTTAGACAAAGACACTTAATAGAACACGATATTTTAACAAGTACCTATTGGTCTCTTTTGGGGTGGGGTGGCAGAGCAGTTAAAACGTCTCCTGGTGCCTTCAAAACAGCAGTTTGAGTCTCACTCTGACCTCCACCAACAAAGGAAGCTGGTAGGAGCCACTCAGAGAAGCACTGCACCTGCATGCTAACCTGCAGCAGGACACTTTCACTGCCCAGACAAACCCCTAACCCTGATGCACTGAAAATGTGGGAAATAAAAAACACTTTGGAAATGCTACACCTCCAACCAAATGTTCACACATGTAGATTTTGCAGCCTGCAGGCTTCAGCAGAAGTTCATGAAATAGCTCCTGACAGCACTGCATGTGAGATATTCTTCATGTTTTCGGAGAGGCCATTTCCAGCTGTATTGCTGTGGTACATTCCTAGCAGATTTTGCTAAAAAAAGCAAGAGTGTGCAGACCTGCCATGCATGCACAGCAATCCTGGCAAGCCCAGGGTGTGTTTTTTCCCCCCATCAGATTCACTCATCTCACCAGCAAAATGCAAAGCAAAACCAAAATGAGCCTTTATCTTTAGAAAGAGTCAGGCCTGTCTGAGTCCCGTGGTGCAGGGACAGCCCCACCAGCACCTTCCCTGCAGGACTTCCCTGTGGCTTTTGGTTAAGGAAGGGTCCCAGGCGGCATTGTGTGGATGATCCCAGGCCATGCTCACAGACCTGAGGGAAGCACTCTAAGGTGTGTGAACTCTCTGAGTTCATGGATATTTATGTTGCATCTTTGCTGTGTTATGTTTTCACGAGTCTCCAGGATGACCAGCCAGCCCCAGCCACCAGATCCCATCTGAAGCTCGCAGTGGTACTTAATGATGAGGAATGGGCATTGCAAACTGCAGAAAGCCAGGACTGGTTTCTAACGATTTTTTTTTTACATCAAACCTCCCTCCATCTGTGCCGTCTTGTGCCAGACAAACCAGTAATTATCAGGAAATCCCTTCACTTTTAATCTACATCAGTATGAAGGCAATCTCAGAGCAGCCCACGGTGACTGGAAGCTATTATTTTCATAGGAAATAATAGTGACTGGAAGTGATAACTCACGGTGCTCAGTGTGTGTGTCATCATCAGATAACATGCAAGGCTGTACATCCCACCACATCGCTCTGTTGTAGGGCTGCGATGGCCTTTATTAAAGGGGAACGATTGAACCAGGCAGGGGAGGCTGTGGGGGCTGTACCAACATGGAACTTCCATTCATTACTTATGGTCATAAAAATTTGGGGCCTTGGAATTGGCAGCATGAGAAGCTCTTTTAATTTGAGCTATAATTCTCTTTTGTACTTTCAGTCATTGACTATGTTTCAGATAAACATTCATTCGGGAGGCCAAGATTACGGTGTGGAAAAAAAAAATATAACAACCCAAGGATATTTAGCTCTCCTCCCACAAATTCTTCCTGGAAATATTCTTGCAAAATTCTCTGCCCACTTGAACAGTATGCTTATGATTAACTGCAGATGAGCCCAGCAGCTTGCATATGTAGTTAATTTGCTCTAAATTTCCATGCTGTATTATAACACTAATGATCACTAATAATAGACAAACCCACAGTTTATTGAGTAAGTAATTTGAGACATGATGATTTTTATCGTGTGAATAGGATCAGGCTGACCAATTTAAACTGGGCAGAAAAAGATAAATAATGTGTAAATCAATCACGCCACCAGCACGCTCTGTTTCTTCACAAAATTATATGGATTGATTGGTGGAAAGAAGGCCCTGCTACTTAGTACTGCTAGGAAAAGGAGTCAATAAACTTCCCTGCTCAGGAGTAAAAGATCAGATGGGGAAGGAAGTTCAAGCCTAAACTACAGAAGTGATTTTTGTCACCTGACTGCACGGGCTGAGATGAAATTGCATTTTGTCCTGATGGGCGAGGCACGCCTTTATGGGATAATGAAGACAGATAACGTATCATGCAGCCAATAAAAAAGGAAACCATGCTAAACACAGACAAAACTATGTAAAAACCAGTTGTGCTCAGGGCTGTGGTCAAAGCTATCTTCTAAAATCATGTAAACAAGACTGCCATCACGTGCTGTCTGAGACGGCTACTCTGGAACTAAAATAGATCCTTCTGTTTGCTTTTCTTTCATAGGAATTTTTAGTTTTGATTGAAGCATTTATTTTTAACTTTAGAAAACACTGAAAGTTCATTAATTAAAAAGCCTATCTAGAACATTTGTAATTAATTGCTGTAAAAAATAGTTAAAAATAGAAATAACTAAACTACATTTAGCAACTTCAGGAGAGATTAGTGCACTGAAATGATGAGAACCTGCCTGTGGCAGTGGGACTTGTAAGGTACTTGGAGAATTTTGTTTAACAAAAAGAATATAAAGAATTTTTAGAGAACAAAGGGAAGCAGAAGAAGAAATTTCTTGGATGAATTCTTCTTTGGACTTGGCTATAGAAGACACAGCCTTCACTCCAGCAGAAAGCAGCTGTACATTCACATCTCCAGAGCCTGCTAATAATGCTTGGAGGTATAGACAGAGCAAAAAGTTTTAATATAATGTCTCCTCAGTACTCCTCTGGGAATATGAGTTAGCATGTGAATTGAACTTGCACCCAGTTATCTCATGACTGCAGCTTACCCTCAATCACAAGACAAAAACACTACAAAATATACTGTGGGGAACAATTCTTGATTGTTTCCAGGGCATGGATTAAGTGTAGCCAAATGACTCTTTAACTCACAGTCTTTCACGGCCAGCAGGCCAGTCAGATTCTTCATGTTTAAAGAGAAAACCTGGAAATGGATCACAATATATTCCACTTTCTTACACATTTTTACCACACTATGCTCAAAATACCCTTTTTTACTTTATTATTTTTTATTTAAATGCAACTCATTTCCTGTATGCATATGTAGTGTCATGTCCTGGAGTGAATCTGTACTGACAAGTCTAGCACATCAGAATCCATTAAATCTTGGAATAAAAACAGCCCAGCTTTGCCTATTTTGCTTCTCAGGAAAATGTTTTGTTGAATATTGAAAATTCCCTTCATTGAAGCAATGAGATGCTCTCTCAGAAAGGGACAGAAAAGAGAAGATGAACACTGAGCAAAAAGAAAAGAAGATAAAAGAGGCTCAAGGATGATTTAGTGGGTGGAGTTCCTGCCCATGGCAGGGGCATTGGCACTAAATGATCTTTAAGGCTCCTTCCGATTCAAACAATTCTGTGATGATTCTATACTGAAACAAGACAATTTGAGATTTCTACTTCTTCACCTCTCTTTAGACAAAATTACTTCTAGCACCTTCAGGAGAGCCTGACCTAGCTAACTCCCAGCTTTAACAAAGTATTAAATACTGATAGCACTATATGAAAATGGCCAGCTTGGTTTCCCCACTGATTTTTCTCTGGAAGCCCAGACTAGATGGAAACAAACCAGCTTTGTGCAGCCTCTGCTGCACTAGAGGGAAGGACAGGGAGCAGGACAGCCTGTGCTGAAAACCCTGCTGATGTTTCCCAAGCAGAGAAGGACTGGAATCGAACAAGGATTCCCCTTGGCAGCAGAGGAGGGCAGGCTCATTGCTTCAGCCCTGATTCCAAACCAAAGGGAAAAAACCTGAGCAAATTAAGTATGAGATACAGCAAACAGAACCAGAGTGGATCCACTACCAGCCAGCCCAAAGTGACCAACTTTGGCTGCAGCCAAGTCCTGCTTAAAACAGGAGAATTTGGCCATTAGGCTGTGGATTCGACCTTTGCTGAAATATGTGATATGTGAGCAATGTTCCGCTCACCCTGTTTGCTCTAAAGGTGGCTGCACTCCCACCTCTCCCTCTGCCTTATCCATCTGCAGAGTGTTTCTCCTGATGGGCAGCCAGGCTTAAAGCAGCCCCTTTTATCTTCAAGTGTCTATCTCCATTCATACAATTTGAGAAACACTTCGCACCTTGTAAACTTTTAGATGGCACTGCTGAGCCAAAATGGACTCGATATTTTTAAGGACTCATGGACCAAGTGTGCCTGAAGTATGAATGAATCATCTGCATTCAAGCCATAGTACTGGCTGTGAAATATCTACTGACTCAGTGCACTGTCAGCAGAATATGCTTAAGCATATCCGTTTTTTTAAATTATTTAACAGATTTTAAACATTAACTTTAAATGAAAAATACTAGGATAAAAAAAAATTCTAATCCAGAGTAAACTCACGTTTTATTAAAAATAATTAATTGATCCCCTGATACTTCACAGGATGCATGCAGTGTTTCTGATATCTGCCTGTAAACATAGATATGGATAATTAATCTGACTTGCCCATGTTTTCCTATGCCAGGTCAGAGTGGGATCACCTAAAGCCATGGGATATATCCATATTGATGTACAAGTTCAACCTCAACAGGGCAAGTGAGCTGCCCTACCTGGCCCCCAGACCAGACCTTCTGGATCATCACAAAGCCCTTCCTGCTCCACATCCTTCTCTAACAAGGCCCCAGCCTGTACCCTGGATTCACCTGGGCCCCACACTGCCAAATCCTCCTGAGAAACCCATGGAACGTTATCCATGTTCCATGGATACGTTATCCATGGAGTTGGTCTCAAACTCACTCACACCTTCTCCACCGCACCCTCCTGCCTCAGTTGCGCTGACCCCACTGCTTGGGAGGCTCCAGTAAAAACTGAGCCACCAGCCCAAGCCTGGACTCAGGAGTCCCAGGGAAAAAAAAGCAGCGAAACAGCTTAATTTGCTTGGGATAAGGCACTGAAGAATATCCAAGAGTAAAGCACCCCTCAGAAGCAACACTCAAGCAACAGGTTTTCCCAGACTGCAGGCAAACAATTTCCTCCAAAACACCTCTGAAGTGCAGCCTTTCCCTCCCTTTTAATTCCCTTAAGATATTAAGTTGAAGAAATGTCCTTCCCAAACTGCTCATTTCTCTTCGCACTGATTCCTGTATCATATCCCTTCAATTTAAACATTTTTAATGGAAGCTGGTTTATCTTTGCTAGCCTAGAAATTCAACCAGAACTTCAAAGTTCTTTTTTTTTTGTTTTCTTCTTTTCCCTCCAGCTGCAATAAATGATCTCGTAGGTGTAGTGTTCATCTCTCTGTCCTCCATGGACACAAATGGGAACAACTGTCACGGGCTTTGGTTACTCTGCTGATCGTTGTATGGGGAGGAAGAAACCCCCATCAGTCTCTCAGGGGGGTTGCCTATCCTATATCCACTGAAGTAAAGAGGGGCAATAATTTTATTTTAGCGTGAAAATAAGATCACTGGGAGCCCACACTGACTGAGCCACGACTTTGCACTGTAACTTCTAAGAATGAAAGCCTTGAAATAATGGCAATGTTGTACAAGCAGTGGTTCAAGACCTGCAAAATGCCTCTTGGGCTGGGTGAAGTTTCAGAAAGAGACAATAGATTTCCTTGCTGTATAACGATTCTTTGAGATACTCATTTGGAGAGTCAAGGTATCAGGCTTCCAAGAGTCTCAGCTCTACAAGTGTCTGTGGAAACAGTTTTTCATTCTTCATCCTTTTAGCACAGCTCACCCTTTCTTTATAGATATTTATCAGGCTCGGGTAAAAGCTGTAGATAAAAAATATAAAGAAAAAAATTGTTTTTAAAAACAAAAGAGCATTTTAAAATTTGTTTTAAAATTAGTCATTTTCAAAATGTTAATGAATTTCAGCTTGGCTTGTCCATCTTAAAACTCCAGGGCCTACATCCAGGGACTTAATACTTGCAATACACTTTTAAAGCTGCTAAATAATCTCTTTATGGCAGGTAACAGAGCACTGTTGGGCTTGGAAAATTGAATTAAAATTAACTGGATTTTTAGCAATGAGAAGATGTTAGAATTAGAGTTGTGAAGGCCGTTAAGTATATTAGTAGGATGGATAATTAAAAATTACCTTCCCAAAAGAGGAAATCCCATCTATTACACATTTGTCAAAATTTTGGATTGGACAAGTGAGATCACAACCTAATTCCACTTCTTTTTATATTTCTGCAGCACTTTGTGGGGTGCCCTGCACCAGAATCTGAGATGATGTGTCAGAATGTAAGTTATGCAACACTAAACATGAGAATATTTTTCAACTGGATGTTCCAAAACCTAATCTGAATTTATCGTGGTGGGTGGAAGCAAAGAGAATGCTAAACAGGAATCAACACCTCTGAACTGGCAGATCCTGCAATTCATTTGCTATCTCATGTTCATTAACTTCCCTTGTTATTCAGGGAACAGAGCACACTAGGAAAAAGTGGCACGTTTCATGCTTTCTAGACGTGATTAAGATCACATCTTTTCAGCAGCAACTGGCAGCTCGTTGGGCACTGACAACCAGAGTGGGACGTGGCTGTGTTGAATTTCCAACCAAGAGCTCTTGGCTCTCTGCAGAGGAGCAGCAGCAGGAACGTGCAGAGGCCTCTGCAAGCAGATGTTCAGTGCTACAAGAAGGAACCACAGGAGTGGGAACCAAGTCTCTGCAATCAGGTATTCTCAACAAAAACACGGGCTGTAATGAAATTTCCCAAACCCCTGTGATAGGAGGCATTCAAATCAAGAAGCCTGAGAACAATGATGGGAAAGGGAACCGAGAGAGGATTCAGGAGAGCTGAACCTATTCCATTTCCAGCTCTTTCTCTGTTTCATCTACAAACACTTAGTTTTCCTATGCCTCATCTGATCCCTCTTTAAAGCAAGGATAAAATATTCACGCACCTTTTTCAAGTTATTTGAGATTTATGTGGAAGAAACCTTACCAAAAGGCTGGGCATTATCTTGCCAGCTATGCTATTGCCTTTGCTTGCAGCTGGTTCTTCTGGAAAACAGATCATTCATCCTCAAATTTATAAGGAAATATTTGGCTTACATTGGATCTTTCATGTGGAACCAAAATAACAGAACACTGCAAACCTGTTCTACCAGAAAAAAAAAATCACGATTATTAAGTTGATGTGGCAGGAGGTGGACAGAATGAAGGTAATCTGGTCAATTTGTATCAGAAATACCAACATCTATTCCCTGTGATTTCAATATATTAATTTTCCTAACCTCAGCGATGTTGCACAGTCTGCTTATGGCTTTTTCAATCACAGCTTCATCTAAACGAGGCTGTCAGTGTGGGAATTATGAAGCTGCTGTTTCCTTCCAGCCTGGATCGTGCCATTAATTCCTCACTGCACCTCTCTGTGTGCATCAAAACATTCTGTCAAACACAGCCTCTAACACAAGAACATGTGATCCATCTCCAAATGGGAGGGGATTCTGGAGATTACATACAGCACTGAATAATCCACACCTATTTACAACAACTCCACCGTGAGGATCTGTGAGGTTTGTTCTCAGTGATGTGAATGGGGACAGCTCAGGAAATATCCTCACGCAGGATCTGGAATATGAATCCCACCACATATTATGTGGAAACAGCTGGCAAGAGGTCGAATAAGTTTGGGGCCCACTTAGAAATGCTGGAGAGGGTTGGTTTAGTACCTGGTCAGCAGTACAGTGATATGCAGAAAGTGCAGGCTGGCTCATATTGATGGTGGAGTATCCACAGCCAGTGAAATTCAATTTAATTAGTATATCGTATCTTCCACCTACAGCACTCTCTAAACCTAAAAAATTACATAAGTGCTGCAAAAGATCTACTGAGTGAGGAATGACCTTGTTGCCTGTGGGTTAATGAACCAAAACCATGGTGTAGCCAGGAGTGGAAAATCCTCTACCAAGCAACTGAGATTCTCAGAGCAGCTTCCCCCACAGGACTGAGGAGTAAAGAGCAGAGTTATAGATTTGGCCTTCTTCAGAGAGCTGGTGTGGCATGTGGTAGGGAATAATGGTTGGCACTCACTCAGTTCCTTTGTGGTGAAGCCTGTAGAGGCATCTTAACCTGTCACAGCTAATGGGTTTTGCTACAGATGCCAAGGCATAACATGGTGAAAGCATTTGAAGAAAGAAGCATAAAAATATCTGAAGCATTGATATACTCAGGGGCAATTTTAAAAAAATAAAATTTCCTTTTCTTTTTTTTTTGTCTGATTGGCTTTCAAAAGGTCTACAAACACTGGAGAGAGCGAAGATAATGAAGAAGTAATGAAATAATTGAGGGGGAAAAAAATGTACAAGTTTTTTTAAGTAATACAAAATCATTACAAAGTCCTGGCTAGACATGCATTTTTAAACAATGGCTGTGATAACGGAAAATTAGGCTCCATGACTTATTCATAGGCTTCTGGTTAACACTGTTCTCCATTGCAGGTGGTTCACTTTATAAATAGCATCTTTAGGTGAGACGTTATTGTTTTGGCCATGCAATATGAAAAGTGAATTAGAGATCGTTTGTCTACATTCTGTAACCAAGTCTGAAGGTACAGATTTCACTGCAGAAATGGAGGAATTGCTTCTGTTTGGAAAGGTAGAGAGAACCTCAAGCAATAAATATTGCACTTTCAACTCTAAAACTGCAGTTGCCTGTTTGATATAGAAATCATAAAAATTTAAAGGAAGAAAACAGTATTTGATGAGTCTACAATCTTTATACTTAAGGGATATTCAGAAGACCTATAAATCCTCAGTGGAATTAATAACTGAGACTCTTGAAAGCTCTAAAAGGAAATATTAAATATGCAAAATCTTGGTGAAAAGCATAATTAAGGCCATAAATGCCTAAAGGTTTAAAGGGCAGGCTACCTCTCTCAAAGATTTTCCAGTATAACATTTATATGGAAGTATAACACAATACATTTTTAAGCAGCATTCTATATCACCTTTTTTTGCACCATTTTTTATCTTTTCCTCAGTGTTAATAAGTACATTTTAGAATACAATTTCCAAGATCTGCTGAATTAAATGGTTAAATAGTTAAAAATTTCACTCCTCCAACTTCTCAAAGTTAATAGTGTCTTCTGTGCAGAGCAAGTGGCATTTACTTATAGGGCTGAGGTTTTCCCTTCTCTTTTATCATTAATTTTTTTCCCCTGCTCTTCTAATATTCTCAGGTTGGCTCTTCTCCAATTTTAAGCACAGTCTTAGTGAAGGAGGAGGAAGCCTCCAGCCCTGACACAAAAGTCCTAAGACCTACAATTGAGTCGGCCCAGCTGTCAGTGGAAGGAGATCTTTCCTCTTTGGCTCCAGGCACTGGAACATTTCCCATGAGCTCTATATGAGACCTGTATGTCCTGTGAGCTCTCCTGAATGCTTTCTCTTGAAACAAACAAAGAAATATATCATATATCCTATGAGTGATCAAAGACACTGTTTTCAATAGTTCTGAATACTTGTACTTCATTTAATTTTCTTAAAGAAAATAGGTGCTTGGTACCTTTGACTATCAAGTTTTGTTTTCCAGAATATGCTCACTTGAGAAAAATATTTATATTCAAGTGGAAAGGAAAAGAATCAGGGTTTGGGTTGTTTGGGGGGTTGTTTTTTTGCAATCATTTCTAGATAGAAAATATTTTCATTTTGCACAAAGTGGCTTGCAGAAAAATAACCATTCATTAAGGCACAGCCTATACACAGTTTCTCCTTCTCCAAACTGGCACTTTTCCTTGATGCTAACCCCACCCCGTGTATTTGGAACACCTTCCCTCTTAGCAGGGATTTCTCTTTGCTTTTACATCTAAGCATTTCTGCTCACAGCAGGTCATGAAGTAATAGAAGTTAATATCACACAATTCTGATAACCATCTTGCTTTTCCTTCCTCAGTTCCACTGTGACAGGAATTTAGCAGCTAAAATACCAAAAAAAAAAAAAAAAATCTGCTAGATTTAAAGATTAGTTTTGTATCATTTGAAAGAAGTGCTTCCAAGTCTCTCTTAGGTGGTTTCATTGCTTTGTAATTCAAGAGCCTGACAGAGTGAGGCAAGTGAAGTGGAATAGAGATATTCACACGACAGAACTCCAGCAAAACAGAACAGGGCCCTTCCAATTCTATAAAGTCCAAAGCTGTGATTTTTCTCCTGATATGTTTATTCACTCAATGGGCCATCCCATGTTTTTTGACAGAGTCCTGGGACTAATCAAGTTGGAAACTTCAGTCCAAAAGCATTTGTACTATTGTTGTAAAGCCTATTTTGCACTGGAGAGCAAATTTCAGGATAAAGAGAGAGGAAATAGGGCCATCCCAGCTCAAAGGTGGGATGAGTTACAGGCATTAATTTTCACAAATATCTAAATTACTCACTGCCCAAGTTTTATGAACGATATATTTTAGCACAGAAAAACAAAATTAAAACAAAATGAAAACAAAAATATCAGTGATGAGGCAATTTTAAACTGCATCCTTTCAGAGTAATTTTGTTGTGAGCATCACTAGGAAGCCTGCACTCTGTCAAGACAAAACAGATGATATATTGGTTGATAAAGGCCTTTTAAGAATGTCAGTCTTTTAACTGCATGCTTTGTTGTCATAAACGCTCAGCTATGTATGTAAATATTATATATAAATGGTAACCAAACTCTTAAGAACCACTTTAGCCACGTATGCACAGATGCTTAAGTAATACAGGAGTGTATAGCTCTGTCTGGATTAGGATTAAAAAAGAAAATAATGGTACTGGATATCAAGAGAGCTCTCCCCTATGACCTTCCTAAGGAGGGGAGGAATTTTATGTTGCCACTGGGGGATATTTCGTTTTATACAATAGTTACGATACCCTGGATCACTGGACTCTCACAACTATTTAATGCCAACAGGAGCCTGATTATCAGGTTGTTATTTTTCTTTGCACAGCTGCTGTTCTCCACATTTTACAGGTTTATCCATGAAGTAGTGAAACGGGACTCCCTGGACAACTTTTGAAGAACTGGGCTGTGAGCTTGTTTGCTGCTTCACAACACCTGCTGTTTGGGCATTTAGCTCCCAAACTTTCCTCCAGCTGTTTTCAAGCTTCGGTTTGCTCTTGGTCTGGTTCAGAGCATGACTTAAAATGCAAACCTGAGCAGCTCAGCTCCCCGTTAATGGATGGCTGTTCTTCACCCACATGGCCAGTGTACATCATTCCAGCTCCAGCACAGCTGACAGATAAGGCACAGAGATATGGGAGGCCACCCTGGGCCTCAGATTTAGAGCATGTATGGAAAATATGGTATTTCTGACACTCTTTTAAAAGGGAAAAGAAATATGTGAAAAATGAGGGATTTTTGACACCTTTTAAAAATAAATAAAAAGGCAATGAAACATCTGAGCTGCCTCAAACGTGGCTCTGAAGGCTGCAAGGGGATGAAACATGGGATATCTCCCAGCAAAGTCAACTCAATGGCATGTCAGATGGGCTGGTGAGAATATGATATATCAAGCTACTTTTTTCATATTTAGTCTTTTTAAAAAGAAGCCATCATAGAGCATGCAATAGGTATTTCTGACCAGGTATTCTTAACAAAAGCCATTGAACTGTCAGCTCAACTTCACTGCCTACAGCAAAGCATGTCAGACAAGAATGATGCATGGCACACTCTTCCTTGCAGTAAAAAAACCCCAAATCCAAAACATTTGCCAAAAATTCAACCACCATAAACCAGGATATAAATTGTTAATTTACTATTTTATCCTATTCCCATTTTTCTGAGAGACACAACTGAGAAAGTAAAAATAATCCTGACCAGATTCACAGATGAGGTGATAATTACATCCCTCCTACACAAAATCCAGCTAAACAGAATTTCTTCAGGAAAGGAAAAAAATTTATACTTCCACTTTAGCCCATAGGGCTTTTGTGTGATGATTCTGCAATTATTATAGAAGCTGGAGGAGCAAGTGTTACCACTCCTAACACATGGAGTCTCGTGGGGATCATGGATGTGCCACACACTCCTCCTCTGATCCCCACCATCTCTGGTGGAAGGCAGTGAAGTGCCAAATGCAGAAAACACGCATTTCTCCCCTGTACACCTTTCTACCAATACATAGCCCACTCAAATCCCATTTCAGAACCAGCCCCAGGTGAGTTTCTCTCATTCTCTACCCATTTAATAAGCCTGACCTCCCAAGTTCTTTCCTGGTGCAAAGAATATAATTAATAAGCCACTCAATCCATCATATTGACCTGCATTATTTTAAATTAAAGTTAATGGCAGCAATGAGAAAAGGATTATAAGGTTAAAATATATGTACTGAATATCTCTGTACCATTTCTTTTTGGTCGTACAGATAAAATTTACATGAAAATATAGCTTTGCCATGGCCAAATCATCACTAGGTACATACATCATGAAGGCCAAACGCTTTCTTCCATGCCAAACTTCTGGTACCTGGTACTAACAGATCTCCAAAGGTCTGCAATAATGTTGCCATCTTTTAAACAGCTACCAAATCAATCATATCTCTATTTTTTTTTTTTTTTTTAAATAGCATCTATTTTTTCCCTCGTGACACTCAGGATTAGGAAGAGGACCTCTCTCATCAGGTAGGAACATTTTCCTGTAGGTAGGAAACGAGTCCATACAAACCACAGCTTAGTGCTCAGCTCACAAAGTTACTCATCCTGTTCAACGTGGAAAAGGTTGTTGATAGCACATAAATAAAAAGTACAAGAGAAAACCAAAACTGAAAATGACAGGCAGTGAATATGTGATGTATCTTCCCTCCTTAGGGAGCACTGATATAACAGACAATAGGCTGTGGAGAAATGCTTTTATTCAACTGTTGCAGAATAAATATCTTCTTGTGTACAAATAGTACGTCATAAATCCATTGCAGGAGTAACCAACGCAATGAGCCATCATAGGGCAATTGCAAGTAAAGGATTACTGAGGAAGCTGCTGAAAATCTCTCATGCTGGACATGGCCCAGTGATTCCTAAACCCAGCAAATGATTTCTGAGACAGAGCTAGACCTTTGCGAGACTGGAACCCCAAATGCCAAGAGCAGCACATCAGATGATGGCTTCATCCCCAGTGACCCCTGCAGGACTGACAGTCTCTAAATGACTGCCTGAGAAGCATTTCAGGTGCCATCTGACAAAAGAATGAGCAGGGAAGGCAAAAACCCTACAGATGGTGTAACATCGTCCACTCCTTGGTTCAGCCTTTCACTTCTCTAACCCAAGGAACCAAATGAAAAATATGTAACAACAAACAACCTGCAAACAGCACCCCATCTATTATACAACTGAAATCATAAGAAATGAGCTTGTTGAAATAACAAATGAACTTGCAATTGCTTTGCTTCGCATAACTCCCATATGTTTTTAGACATGTTTTGAAAGACAACTTTTTGAGATTAATAAATGCCATGCAATACACTCGGTTCTTGTCCACTGAGGACCGGGCCCAATCACAGCTAAAAGCTTTTGCCACTTAGAATATGAATGGAGAACATCACAGCACAAATGGAAAAAATATATGTTTATGGTTATGAGAATATGTAAATGTGCTGCCTGGTCTCCACAATGTCCTTGCCATGCTCATAGATTTGAATTTCTCACAGGGGATTGAGTTTTACAGAGCAGAGGGCAAAGGTGGAAGACAACCGAAATATCTTCCAAGGGAAAGGCAATGATATTCCAAATCTTCTCTCCCTGACTCAGACAAAATAGGACCTACCAATTGTTTTGTTCCCTGATTCATAATACAGCTTATGATTGAAACCTCACAAACTGAACAGTGATGTTTGGCTACTGCAAAGGGACTTCCTAGAAATAAAACAAGGATGTTCTCATTCACAGTTGTTCCCCTTAGTTGTGGGGAATGTGAATTTTCTTTCAGCATGATTTGCATTTTGTTTTCAAGACAATCACTCTTTGCTCATTAAATGATCCAAGGATGACTGGTCCAATGGGTGTGATCCAGTTGCAGCACCACATTTACCAGGTGTGTTCATCACTCAGCATGGAGGCTTGCACAGTACTCCCCAGTTTTCCTTGTCATTACTGAATTGCATGGGTGTAGCAGCTTTTATGTGTTGTTTCTTTTTTTAAAATAATATGAAAATGGTCTTCACATTCTGTACAGAATACATGAGTAAGCACTAGGTGAGGGTTAGGGAATGCTCTGCTTGGCCTGCAGTGCAGCATGATCTGGGATACAGATCACACCCCTAGAAAAAAAGAGCTTTCAGTGTAGGGAAGCACAGGTTGTGAAAAAGATCAGAGGGAAAAAACAGCTAAATGAATAGTATCTCTCACACATTTGTTTTTATTTAAATTTTTATGATCTTTGAAAAACACTTTTTGAAAGAGACAGTTTGTCTAAGATACTATTTTACTGCCAAGCCATCAGTGTCTGCTGCAACAGAGCAAAAAGAGGAGCAAATGATGTCAGATATACTTCACAGAAACTAAAAACACAAAGATTAAATTCTGCATTAGAATGATTTTACACACTATATTTGTAGTATACATAATAAAATTAAGTCTAAATGATGCAAGTGTTTTGTTTTATGACCACTAAATTCAATACTTCTCTGCAAGTCTACCTTCTTACCCAAGTGCTTTAAAATCCCTGAGCCTCTTCTGTACTCATCAAGTGTCACTTGTACCTCATAGCATAAATATGAATTTTTCAACCAAGAGCACTGGAGAAAAAGAACTGACTACAGAAAATAATGACCACATCCGAACCATCTGTTAGAAAAAAAAGAATGATTCAAATCAAAATGATGAGAACAAGAGGAGACTACAACTAAAAACATATAACTTATCACTAGCACTTCTCTAAAACCCTAAAAGCAGCAATTTGAGCCACAGTAAACATATAAAGAAGTAAGCAATCTGTTTGTCTATGTTTAGAGCACAAAAAATATTAAGAAATAAAGGTTTAAAAGCAATAAGCTCTGACAAAAAAAAACCAAACATATCCCTAAAGCATACCACTGAAAAGGCTTCTTTAAATCTCTTGAAACACATCTATTGAGATCTGTGGAGATCAACATTTTCTCTTTTTTATTGCATATTTTTTCCACCATTAAAGAAGTGAATGAGAGGAAGGCTGCCTGAGAGAAGGAATAGGAGGTGGTGTAGAGGGACTCCCTGCTGGAAAACAACCAGTTGTGGAAAGGACTGAACTCCCAGCTGCTCAGTGATCACGGGAACAAACCAGAGACTATAATTTTAAGGCTGATCCCATGTTATACGCCAATTTTTATTTCACAGAGCAAGCTCTAACTATTACAAAACTTGTAACAAGTGGGCAGCTGATCCCTCACTGGTGGGGCTTTGCCAGCACAGACCTGGAAGTGTTTTACAAATGCTAGTATGTAAATATTAACAAATATTTAGAGTGAGCTTATTGGTTTTGTTGGAGAGTTTTTGTTGAGTCTGGGGTTTTTTCGCTTGGTTGATTGGTTTGAGTTTTTTGAGGTGGGAGTTGTTTGTTTATTTGTTTGTTTAAGCAGGGAAATATGGGTAAAAGATGAGATTAAGAAACTCTCTAAATCTCACATGACAAGTAAATGGCCACACAGAGCAAGGGAAGAAGGAAGAACCTATCTGTAAGCAAGGCTGACATCCTGTAACAAGTTCAGTGGTAAATTATCCTTCTGCATACTGGGCATGAACAGAAATTAGATGATACAGAGTGGAAAAAGCGGATATTCACGAACAAGTAGTAAATTATCTGATGTACAAAAGGCACTACTGGAAATCACCATGTTCTCCTAACTGTTGAATTCTTCTTTAAAAATTTGCTACCCGTTCTTAAAAGAGTTTGCAAATGATCAGTTGGAATTTGCATTTTAATTTCATTTGTTTCTGAGATTGGCCACTCTTTCTCCCTTTTTATGGCTTCCCAGAGCTGGAATTCACAAGCATTCTGAATGAAATCCCTTTGGGTCTCATCACTGGAATCAAAGGAAAACAAATGTCTGGGGGAAAAGGTTATTCTGGAAATCAGGTCTGTTGAAAGGAGCTGACATATTGCACAGCACTGCAGCTTGATTGGTTGTAGCTGTCATTTTTCTGTATCTTATAAAGGAATACAAAACTGTAACTTAGCAATGGCAGCCAAAACAAGACTTCTTAAAAATAAATGGTCTTGAAAACCATTTGGCCAATTTATACGTCAATTAGGTGAGAGTCTTATTCACAGTACACTTCTTATTTAACTAGTAAATAGCAGCTAGAATAACTTGGCTGTAGACTGATAACCAGCTTCTGAAGGCTGAAGTATCACAGCTCAAGCCTTTCTCCATGCTCAAGGAAGGCTTATCTTTAATGACCTCACCAGTTTTATTTCATAACATCTCTGCATGGCTTTTCTTGATGTATTTTTTCAATTTTTCCCTTCAGAGAGAAGATCACTATTAATTTAAGTGAGCTGAGAAATGGTTCAGATGGATGGTTTTGGTTACTCTCCAGTGACATCCATGCAGTTTATTACATAAGCAGTTTACTGCAGTGAAGTCATTACACTGCGTCCAGCCACAGAGCAGCCTCTATTTGTTTGACTCCTCAGCTCCTGTTTAACCACTTCCCTCCAAGCAGGTGAGTGTGCTTTCTTGCTATAGCAAAGCTTTACTTTACCATTTGTTTCCAACTGACATTTCCTTTCTTCCTTTTTTTTTAATTTTTTTTAATATACTGTAGATGATTACATAAGCGATTTATTATAGGAACCTTGCTGTATGAGGGGCAAAACTTGTTTAAAAGAAATCCAACAGCTACACTAATCCCTTAGGGCAAAATGTACTTCCACTTAATTTCTCTACTGTGTATTACACACCATATAATTGCTTAAAACAGAAGCTACACATACAAATTTTGCTTGGCACCAAATACCTGGCTTCAGAGAGTACACTCAAGTTACATGCTGTGTTTTGCTACAAATCCATTGCACCACCTAAAGTATTTCAAAGAGATCACTAATAGAAATATTTTGAACTACCTAAAATAAATCAGCCAGTAAGCAAACCACAGTATTTTGCTAAAGGTTATATTAAAATAAGCCACAGTGTTCCTGAAAGATATTTTATATGTGCATGGCTTTATCATTCCTCATGCCCTTTTTCCAATGCACTAAATAAAATCATGAGACAAACTTCAGAGATGGAAAATATCTGCTAGATCATTTAGACCATCCTAGTGCCAGTTCAGGATTGTTTCCTTTATTTTCTAGTGTTTTGTCAAACCTACTTTTAAATACGCTGTATGTTCCAAGTAATGAGATTTCCACTACTTTCCCCTGGGAAATACATTTATATAACAACTTTCTTCCCCAAGGATCCCAAAGTGTTTTATAAAAATATACATACAAATCACTTCCCCACTGGAGTACAATCACTTATGAGGCACAGGGTGGCAGCCAGGAGGGAAATGATACACAGTACTCTGCAAATTTATAGCAGGAGGGAAAATCCTGCCCAAGGACAGAGGGGCAAATCCCTATCCTGATGACAAATTCCAGGAACTCATACACATCCACAGACAGCAAATAGAAGCGTGGTTTCAACCTGCACCTGCAGAAATGAGCTTGAGCACTTTCATAGGCAAAGGAGATTTTGGACAGATTTTGAACACACGGTCACAAAGACTTGGAGTAGGTTAACAAAGTAAATATGTTATCCTGGTAGGAATACCAGAACAGGGACTGGATTCCTGAAACAGCTACTGACTTGAGGACTGTGCTTGGACCATTCCATCAAACACACACTGACACTGATGTCAGGGCAGTCCTGGCTGCTCCCAGCTATCCCAAGTCCACTCACAGCCCATGTGTCATTTATTTACTGCTTAACATCGGCATAGCAGAGCCCACCCATAAACGCACCAGGGACTGCCTGCTGCTACCCCTGGGCAGCCAGGGAAGGCAGGGGAAACAGGAATCCAGGAGGAAGGAAGGATGGCTTGGTGCTGCTAGATTGCTGTGTTTCAGACTGAGTGCCATTGTGCATTAAAAGATCAGAGTATTATAAGGGCTAGGAAGCAAATAATTCCAGAAACTCTACATCATATTTGGAAGGTTAACAGTTTCCAAGTTCAAACCCCTTGGGTGGAGTTCAGGGATTTTCAGTGCAGATGGTTTGTAGGCAGAGGTTGAGGGTAATGAGAGGGTCAAACCTCATTATCAGCATTGTTTTAGCAACCTTTGCTCATCTTAGGGGGAGAATGAGAGGAAACAGGACAGCCTGTGCTCTGAATCTTCCTTCTGTTTGGTTTTGGGCGTGAGACTGTTAACAGACCTCCAGTCCCCTTGCTCATTTCCAGTGCTCAGTTAGGAACTAGTCATATACAAGACATAAGTGATATGTACAAGTGATTTAGAGCATCTTCCTCTCACTAGACAGGCCACATGCAGCTTCTTGGGTTCTCTCCACCTGGAAGTACACAGGGTATTGGTAAAACTAGACTAATAGATTCTGAAATAAACCATCTTAGATAGCTCTGAATCACAGTCCTTAAGCATACTTTCAGGATAGATGAACAAAGGAAGCATTTTCCACCTCCCCTAAAAATGGATAATTTTCTGCACTCTCATGATGGGACACCACATCAGGCAATTGACTCTTAACTAATGAACTCACATCTCTAAGTCTTCTGCCCTGCTCCATATGCATTATTAACCTGACAATCAAACTCAGCTGTTGTGCACAAGCACTCCCATTCTCCTAGGCTTCAGTACAACGTGCCAAGACTGACCATGGCTTGGCAACTGTTCACCTGCCCTTGCCTTCAGCCTCCACTAGAGATGCACCCTTCCTCTCCCTTCACTGATGAGCAGCACGTTACTTGCACTTAAAACACAGAAACGAGGTCTTATCCTAGAAAGAGAATTTAACAGGTTCACGTTAATGCTCCTCGTTAGCAAATCCCTGTTCCATTTGACTCTCCATCGTGCCTGCAGCTGCACAGACAGTGACAAGCCATTTCATCCAGTGCTACTGAGAGTCTTTGTGCAGAGGTGAGTCTTTGATCCTTCCCAGTGTTGAAGGAACACAGATGTGATTTCCGAGGGCTTTGCATAAGTTTCAAGCTTGTGGGATTATGGGTGCACAGTACAGTTCCTAAATGTCTCCACGTGCTGCCAGGACGGCATTGATAATGGGGGTATTAGCAATGCAAAGGTGGGGAGCTGAGTCATTTTCCTGGGGAGGAGTCCAGCTCTTCCAAAGCCTGCTCTAAAGCATGAGCTGATATTGCCAGATGAAAATGAGCATGAAATATTTTACAGACACACAAGGAGACACTTTGGTCACAGGGACACAGAGGAGGCTGGCTGTGGGTCAGAATGGCTCCAGACAAGGTCCTGATTGCTGTAAGCCCACAGCTCAAGCAGGTCTGAAACAGCAAAAGAGTTCCTTTTTCTGAAAACACTGGATTACAACACTTTTAATCCTGACAAGCAGATACCAACATATTAAACTCTGCTGCAAAGACAATATCCAGGCAGACAGAGGGCTGCAGGAAGAGGTAGAGCGCTTCAGCAGTTTTGCATGACAACAAAATGAACAGCACTACATTCAGGGTACTATTGAGTTGTAAACTATTACTGCTCTATTTAGGGGTTAGAAAGTCTGCAATGTGATAGAGCCGAGCAATATCATTTTTCCATGGGTAGAGTCATGCAGATACACACACCCTCTAAATTAATTTATTTACATCATTTTGTTTCCAAAGATCCTCCACCATGTGTATGCTGAGAAGCTGCCCAGGCCAGACAAGCAGATGTTCTACAGACTTTGGATCCTGACAGCCCATTCTCCAACCATTTCTGACAGTTAAATAATCAGTCAGTGCCAAAGCAGCATATTTAACTTAAGGGCTGCCAGAAATCAGATACCCACGCCTTTCCTCTTAAGGAGTACAAGGATCTGAAAACCAGGAGAAGTAGCATCACCCACTGCCAGATACACTTACATCCTCCTCGTGCACAGAATGAATATCATGTGAGTCCATCGTGGTTATTTGTCATTAAATTAGACAGAAGTGATGAAGTAGGCTGTGGAGAATTGTAAGGTATGCAAACACTTACAGTGTTCCAACTGCACACATTCATATCCCATATTGTTTCGAGGAATATTTTATTTTTTTAAAAATCAAATCTGGTGTCAATTAGATCACCCAAGTGAAGAAAATCATGGCTCTTCGCTAAAAAACAAACAAACAAACAAACAAACAAACAAACAAAACCTAAAAATTTACCAATCGATGGAACAAAAGAAGAAAAGCAACCCATCCAACTGATGAAAACTCCTTCTCTAATGCTTAATTTATAGGGATTAAATCTGCTTCCACACAGAGAAATATTTTCTAGATAAAATGATAAATATGTAAGTGGAAATGGGCTTATTTCCATTGGAGAAAGCATAGCTACAGCACAGAAAGATGATTCACTCTTCACTCAATTTGGACTTAGAATCATAGAATCAATAAGGCTGGAAAACACTTTTAAGATCATCAAGTCCAACCATCAAGCCAGCACCACCACCATGTAAAAACCTAAGCCACATCCTCGAGTGTCTGCCTTCATCCATGGTGGACTGAGGGATGCTGATCTCTTCATCCAGCACATTTTTTCTATTTAGGAGTTTCACAGCAGATGACTGCATGGAGCAGCCAGGAAGAAGAAGGAAATCTTTGCTACTTTGCCAATAATTTTTCAGACAAAACCACTGCTTTATACATTTTTGAACCCCCATGGCCTTCCACATTACTTGTAGGTGAACAGCAAACTTGGCCCCAGTGCCTGCCAAATTAAACTGCAGCTCCTTGAGAGCCCCTGTGAACAGCTCCTGTGAAGCGCAGTGCTCATAAACACCTTCCTGCAATTCACAGAGATCTCTTTAATAAATTAACAAAGCTGTCACAGAAGTATAAATGGGAAATCATTTTTAAAAATAGAACCATTTAAGATCACACAATTTCAGAAGCCTTTTGCAACATTTTATAATTCCTTTAGGCCACTGCAGGTCTCCTTTACACTTGTGACGATGCCCCTTTCAATTTGCATTTAAAAGACAGTAAATTGCAGGGTTCATAAACATTTTTATAGTGATTTATTGAAGACTAGAATGTCACTCCTGTTCTTCACACTTTAGCAGTCCTGGGAATCGGCTGCAGGGCTGTATGTGTAATCTTGCTTTACCCATAAACTATACAAGAACAAGCCAGTTCTGAAACCTATTATTTATTTATTTTTTCTTGCTTAAAAGACATTCATGGCACTATTTTACATCTATATTTATCTTTCAGTTATAAGATGACCCATTTTATTCAGCCTTCAAGTTATAACCAGGTTTCCACAATTTACAAAGTACTTGGTTTGCAAATTAGAACTGTTCAGAGACAGGACTGCATTATGCCAAGGAACAAAGGATTCTTTCTCTTCTCTTTTTAATAAAACACACAAAATCCACAGAATATTGGATTTATTATCACCACTAGATAACTTTACCATACAGGAATGTACTGAAATTCTTTTTTTATTTAAAACCTAAACCACAGAAATGCACTGTGAAACTTCAGCTGGAGAATATTCTAAGGTTCTGCTCCTTCAAAGACAAAAGGGAAAATGTTCACTGCAATTGGACCTCTGATACTCCTATCCTCCTTCACAGGCAACAAAGTCACAAAAGAAGGTAAACAGTGCCAAGAAGTGTTGTTTATAAGGGCACTGTGATCTTTCCTGCATCCCAGTGGAGCTTTACCAGGGGGAATCTAGAAACCTCCCTGCACAAACAGTGTAGGGAAAAAAAAAACCAAGGGAAAAAAAAAAAAAAAGCCTGCACCTCATTTGCCCTTCCAGTGACCAGGAGGGAGTATTTCTTTCTACTTTTTTCACATTACAATAATGGCTTCACAGCTCTTGAAAAGAGCGCTAGTGCACCAGCAAATGGTGCATGACACGCTGAAGCCCTGGTCTTTGTCGCAACAGCTCCGCTCCAAAGAAAGTCCTTCCTTGCCTTCTTTTCCTTGCCATTAACTGTGATGAAATGAGTTTTTCCCCCTTTTGATTCCACCCCCCTCGCTGTCTATTACAGTCTGACCTGATTGCACTTATGCACAGATTATTTCATAGAGACATCCTTTTATTCAGGTTTGCGAGTTTGCCTGCAAGGTTATCTGTTCACAAAGCAACGCCTCATTCCTCGTACTCATTTTTTTTGAAATCTGATCTCATTGATAAGAACAAGACCATTCGCATTGCATTTGTCAGATAAGTAGCTCCATGCCAGAGTAATAATTTTTTGTGACTATTGTCAAGGCTCCAGTTAAAATACATCAACCGATAAAAATGCAAGTATTGTAAAAATAACCTTGCATCAGAAGTGTTGGCCCTCCAGTTTTTCCAAGGCACGTCATGTCCTTTCCCTTAATAACAACCTATTATAGTCAGAGCATCTTCACTTTTTCACAAGAATTATTTTTAAGAATTATTTTAAAATATTCCTATTGTGGTGCTGCCATTGGTAGAACCGAACTTGAAAGGAAATAAATAAGCAGAGAGGATCAATGTTGCACTGGTTGAATTGGGTTTTGATTAATTTTAACCAAATGGGTTATTCAATTCTGATCTGTGACCATTCCCAGCAATAACAAACAGATAAATCTCGTCACCAGCACACACTGAGCGCGCAGCAGCGCGGGGAGGATACGGACAGAGCTGCAGCTCAGCTTGTGTGATCCAACACTAAGGAGACTTCGGGATTGCCAGGAAGCTGATTATCTCCAAGTTTGTTTGTGAGAGAGCGCTCTGCCCCAGTGCAGCGGAGCTAAACCCGAAGGGGCAGCAGGAGAAGCACACATAGAGGTCAAATCCTCCGGAACACCCTGGACAGGAGCCCGGCTTCCCGCATCACCTTGTCATGGAAAGCCATGGAGGCACCAGCACACCTCCTCACCTGGAGAGCGGGGCAATGTTTTATGTAAATATTAGCAAAAAGCGAAGGCGAGGAGCCCCGCTCTCGCCTTTTATCCCTCGCTCCCGTGGCGGTGGCAGGCGCACAAAGGAGCGGTGACGGCCGGGAGCGGGCAGGGCTGGCAGCGGGAGCCGCATTGAGCAGCCCCGGGCCCGTCTCGGTCTCGGCGCGATGCTGCCGCACACGCGGGCCTGCAGCTGATAACACTGTAATAGTCCTCCTTTGAGGACCGGGGCTCCTGTGTGCTGATTACCCATTTATCACACCTGGCAGCCCTGCTGAACTATAATTACTCTTCTCTTATCCTGCTGCACTGTCATGTCCGAGAGGAGAAGAGAGGCAAAGGCTCCTGCTAATGACACATTACCCTCTTGACAAGCACTTGAAGGTTTTATTGTAAATATTCAAGATATAAAACATCTGAGATTCCCTTTTTAATTATAAAAAGCAATTTTCCGTGCCTCCCGTTCGCCCCCTCCGCCGCCACCAATAGTAAAGTTTAGGCGCCGTTATCCTTCGCTTCCTGCAAACAAACCCGGTTCCCTTTGTCGCCTTAACTCATTGCCAGGAGGGAACTCCGGTATCTCAGGGAAATTATCAAATGTAACGCCTGGAAAATGTGCCATTTGAACACACATCGCTCTCCTACAAAAGTTACGTTGCTGCCCCCAGAAAAAGGGGGAAATGTGCATTTATATTAAAAAATTAGGAAGAGGGAGAAGGAGAGAAGTCCTGAGCAAATGGGTGGTGAGCGACTCTTTCATTGGGTGGCTCTTGGGAAATGTGCCTCTTATTGAGAGGAAAGGTCTTCCATAAACTAGAAATTAAAGATATGTGAGGTGCTGTGGTAAATCCAGACTATTTGTGGGTCTCCAGATGGAGGGCTATGAAGCCAAAGACTTATTTCCCCCTTGCTCTCACTATCAGCTGTGAGTTGTAGAGGTTACAGAAGCCATGAGATTCCCCAGAAGAGTGGGGATTCCTAAACACTGGGATGTGATGTGGAGAACTAAAAACCTGAACAATCTTTAATCTGAGATACACAAGACAGTCATTAATACTCCAGCCTCTACAATGATGGTACTAAGCATTATTATATATGTTATTATATGTTAATTATATGTTCATTGCCTACAACCATAACATCATTGTTATGATGTGCTCTAGCAAAAAAGAACAGCAGAATTCCTGGAAATCTTGGAACTTGCCTAACCTACTAGTTTTTCACCCCAGAAACTTGATAGCTAGGCTGATTTCACTCTCAGCTAAAAAAATGCCCAAACAAATAGCATAAAAGATATAGAAAAAAATTAAGCTGAAAATGGAAATGAATCCATTCATGTGCATCCACAAGTCCATTGAGAAAACCAAATTTCAATGTGTAACAACAAGGAGTCTTTAAGCATTTCAGAGGGATCTGAGTCAAGACAGGCCACTGTGCAAAAGGAATCCATGGACATACCATTCCAAACCTTCTCATTACACTTCTGTGTAGCAGCAGCCTGCTCCTACTTGGCTTATTTACTGATCTTCCTTGAATTCTAAGAGTTGCCCACAGTGAGAGGAAAGATTATGTGACAGATACAGGAACTGTCCATTAGAAATTGGTGCTCTGGGTTCTTGGCTAGTTTGCTTAACAAGTGTAATGGCTGTGATGGCCACCCTGACAAGACTAGACGTGGGTTCCTTGTCAGGAGCACAGCACCACCTCGGTGATGGCTGGGGAGCAGCAGTACATGACATGCTGCTGTGGAAATTGCAAACATTTAATGAACATAAACGTCCTACCGAATAGACAGACACGAGGATGGAAAACAGCAGCAGTAAAAGTCGCTCAGACTCACACATAACAACTCAAGGCTATGCTTGGAGCATGCACACGATTTAAAACAATGGATGCAGCAGCTATTTTCTAACAAATCACACGGATTTTTGTATACTACTGACTGCTCTGTAAAATACATTGAGATAATTAGCTAAAAGTTGTTTGGTGCTATTAGAGGCGAATGATTCAAACTGATATTAGACTACAAATTACTGTACGCCCAAATGCCCGATCTTGGTATATTGGGGTACCTACTTTGGGGTGAAACAGTCATTAGCACTTCACACGCTCTTAATAAAAGAAATTGCAGCAGTCAGGCTTAAAATGACCGTTTTCTCCGTCTATTCATAACGATTTGAGGTTCCTAGACTGAAATATTAACAGCCTTGCTGAACCAGAATTATTCTGCTTCTCTCGCTTTCTGCCTGCTTCTGTCAGAAAGCCACGGAGCATAGAATGGCAGCGCACAGCTAACCAGATAATTGATATCTCCCCAGCCTATTCACTGTGGGAATCTGTCAGTTAGAGTCTAAAGACACATACACACGCTATGAAAATGAACTTACATAAGTCTTCCTGTGAACTGAATGCAGCCAACATTTTGATGTTTAATTGGCTGGGTCCGGTTTACCAGCGCACACGTGTATTCCAGGGGCTGCACGCCGCACTCCTGCTCTTCCTGACAGATCTATTTAGTCAGGAGGAGGTGTATTTTCCCAAGGTAATTGCTCAGAATCATGCTTCCAAAGTCAAACTGATTCAAACTTTGCTTATTCACTCCTTGCAGACACACAAGTAGGACTATTTGAAAGCAAATGAAAAATCCATAGATCAATGTACAGAGCCTTCCCCACACAGTGCCACGGAGGGAGTCTATTTCAAACAGGGCTGGTTGTCAGTGGCAGTTACTGCCAGCATCTTTTTAAATATACATCTTTCAGAGCAATGCAGGTCTTTGAGATAATGAAAGATTTGCAACTACTATATTATCCACGGAGAAGAAATACACAGACTCAAATTGGGCACACTCCCACGCATAGGTCCCTGCTAAGTATGAGGAAAAAATAATTGACAGTTATTCAAGTATTTGTGAATATTTTTTACCTAGACTTATCCCCCTAATTAATAGGGCATGTCTGATAAAGTGTGATTTTTAGAGACTTTTTCCTGTGGGCTTAGTGGCTCGATGTGAAAGCATTTGGAAATCATTTTCCTACACCTGACATGGCATATACAACCCCAAATTACTCATTTTGCACCTCTTTGGCTTCAAATCAACAACTTAAAAAAGGTTTAGACTGTCTCATCACATATATGTCACAAAGACTAGGGACAAAACTCATGTTTTACTTGTCTACACAGCAGAATGAGTTCTAGGTCTTTCTATTGCTGAAGCAAATATCTACTGAGCATTTCCAAAAGTTTCTCATCAATTTAGACAATCAAGACATATTTGACTTTCTTTTCACTCTCCCCTCAAGACTATAAAGAAACCGAATGATTTCCAGAGATGTTGGTCTCATTCTGAATCCAAAACACAGCCCTGTAACAGCTACTGAGAAGAAATGAACGCTATCCTAGCTGAAACCAGGACAGCAAGTCGTGACTCAAAATCATTTTGATAGAGAGGCTTTAGCACTTGCGCTACTCAAGGAAGGACAGCAGCTTACAGAAAATTCTAATCACAGGGGGAGACAAAAACCGTCTTCACTGCACCCTTATTAGCACTGGCCAGTGTGGGCTTGCACTCCTGTGTTACACAGGGTGTTTGCATCACAACATCCACAAGCAGCTTCCTCCCCCCCAAAAGCTTGGATCAGGACAGCATTCCCATTGTGCTGACAAAGCCTTTTATAACTGGCAGCTTTGAGAGGCAGTAAATCTTGGACAGGGAACACCTGCAACTGTGTTGGGGAACTGAAACACAACCTCTTCTTCACCCCCTGGGTTACAACCCTTTATGGTTTCTTGGTTGTAGATGTTACTGTCAAATTTTCCCACCACACCCTATCAACTTGTCTTAATTCACCCAGGAGTTAAAAAGATGACACTGTGACACATCTGGAGGGAGAGCTATAGGGACTATAGGGAAGGATCAGCTCTGTGCTCCCAGAATTAAAGCACTTCTTTCTGACACTATTCCCAGAGCGTCCCTTCAAGGCCTTCCTTTTCCAAGACAATTATACAAAGGACTGAGTGTCACTCACAGCTTCATGCCTTCATCTCCTGGAACACAACATGCTTCAGAACCTTTAGGGCCTGCTTACACTTCAGGTAAACATAGGATAATATTTACAATTTATGTCTTTTTTTTTTTCCTCTTCTGAAAATACAAGCTAATGGAAAAAATATTTTTACACATTATTAGTGCACATTAATGATAAAACTAGTGAGCATTAGCTCCAGAAGGGCACAATTTTTATAATGATGAAGAACGATGTATAAATTAATGTTAAGAGCTTCACAGGTCCATTTCTGGGCCAACCATGATTAAATTAACTACAAAAAGACACTTGACACAACCAGTGCAACACTTGACTGAATTTTGGAGTAACGTAGGGATCTCACTGAAGACCAGGAAGTTAAATAAATCCATCTTACAATAGTGACCACGTTCATGTATATTATTTAATACAGTGGGGTGCTTATTCCATTTTTAATGTTTCAACAAAACAAAATAAATTGTGCCTTCACCTCCATCGTTTTCCCAAATGCATGGCCTTGAAAAAATAAACTCTTAAGCTTTTCACAGAACCAGTTTTTAAGAAGGCATAGCATGTTTTAAAGATGCCAGCTACTAGTCACTTAACACTTATATTAATTTGACTCATCAGATACTCATATTTCACCACCTGATCTGGAACACAGAAAAGCAATTAACTGGTTTATTCCTATATATTCCAGTACATTTTACTGAATTCAGTAAATGACTACTTTATCAATTCATTTTGTTAACAGGCTGGTTTCTTCATTGGGCTTAATTTAATTTGATTTCACTGTAACAGCCGACATAGGGGGATATTAAAAAAAACTAGGGTACTTCTGCACAAAAGCAACTTCTTGGAAGCAGGATAAAGACATTCAGAGAGCTATGCTTTCTGCTTAATTTTTTTGCCTCTATAAAAACAAAGCTACTTGAAAGAAGAAAGTTAAGAGTAAGTTAATTGCTTAACAAACCATAAAAAAACACAGAAAAGAACTAAAAAGATAATAGGGACACTTAAACTAGTGAAAATTCAGGACTATTTTTAATAATTGGAGTTCTTAGGGGCATAAGAATTATATATCAGTTTAAAAGCATGAGTTATGTTTTGAACTTTACAGAAAAAAAAAAATGTTTCAATTCTTTTCTCCCCTGAAAAGATAATTTCCCCTCAAAGGCCACAAGCTTCCCATAACAGGTTTTCAGAACTACAGAACTGAACACTCAGAGTTGAAAACTTTCATTTATAGAGCAAAAGGCTCAAGGAAAAAAAAAAAAAAAAAAAAAAAAGCCAACACCCCATCCAAGAAATAAACCTGCCATTGTCATATCCTTGTGAGACCCTAGGATAATAAAACCTCATTGTTTTTTGTTTATCAGATGATATAAGTTATGAATTTTTAAAGCAATGTCTTTTACACCAGACAGGTTATTTCTGTAGGCTAATTTTTCATAGCCACTTTGCATTGAAACCTCCGGCTTCACGAAGATGATATTTCTAGAACAATTCTATTTTTCTTTTTTTATCACCTTAGTAGTCTTTTCCCAGCTGTATCCACAAGGGAATGGAAATACCCAATTGCAAACGTGACAGCGCTGACTTCTGCAAAGTAGCTTAATTACTCATTACGAGATTCCATCAACAGAAGCTCCGGTCTGTGGTTTTGTAATAAGTGCTGTTATCTTTCCTTGGATTTTCATTCCTTCACAAAGGGGGATATGGCAGTGATTTCCACATCCACATTTTATATGGAGAGGAATGAGAGAATTTTAATGCATGAATTTGATGTCATTAACAATGCTGACAGCTGTTTAATCCCAGAGGAAACAACAGCTGAGTCCCAACTGCACCAACAAAAAAAAAATTAAAAAGTAAAATAAAATAAATTAACTCTTCAGTGCATCTCACTGGAGGTACACTATGAATCAAATCACACCCTATCTACAGTGTTTGTCAATTCTTTCGTTACAGAATCAGTAACCTCTACTGATAACAAAACTAAAAGCTACTCCATCCTGACTGCTAGACTTTAGTTCCAAAACCACATTTATTAAATGGTCCTGTTCTAAATTTCTCATTAATTAAAATTTAATTCACCTCCAAACACAATGTGAAATAAACCAGCACAACAAATAGTAATGACAATAATATAAATTACATATATAGGTGAAGCTGAGTTCTGAAAAATAATGTAGGCTAATCCAAAAGAGATGTTATAAAAATACATTTAAAATGGATCCTCCAGCAGAAGTAGTAAATACAACATGGGTTATGCTGCAACTCTGTTACTGTTCAATTTAAAATAGAACCTTTAGGTACGAGCCAATGACAGCAAATTTGCTTTTGTTCTGTTCCCCCCCTACACACACACACAAACACACACACTACAAGGACTTTTAAAGGGTATGGAATGAAAAGGAGTACTTATAATATGTATATTTAGGATATATACCCATACTTCTTTAATCCACCTATTTTTCCATTGGTTATGGCATCGTTTGCCATGTACATATTTTTTTGAGTTTTGCTACTGACTCAAATATTAAAAGACCCAAGCCATAGCTGATTAAGACACATCTTTACAGTCTGCAGTCCTCGTGTGTAACAGATAAAGCTTTGCAAACCCTGCTTTGGGAAGGCTCCCATCCATTTAGAACACTAGACTTTAAACAGATGTCCAAAGTATTCACGTTATAAACAGCAACATTTTATGAATTTAAATCTCACTCTTTGTCTGACCATCCCCTCTTTAACAGCAGCTGTTTCCCTTCATCTGGGAGCGGGGCTGCCTCTGCAGCTCCCCTTTCCCGGGGACGGGGCCACCCCTCTCCTCCCACGCCCGATCCTGATCCCAGGGAGGGCTCTGGGGGACGGGGATGTCCGAGGGTGACAGCACGAGTTGGACGAGCTCTGAGAGCTGGGGGAGGCAGCGTGTCAGCAGGTTGATGAACTCCAATCCCGGCATCATGAAGAATACAAAGGTCTCCCTATTGACTAAACGAGATGACTCCGGCAAATGCGCTGCTCAAATGCTTCGTAACAAGACGTGCAGTCATATTTCCTTGCAGTTAATACGGCAGAGGGTGAGGGAAAAACAGATTTTTACCTTTTGATGTTCAGAAACAGTTCGTTCTCAATAGGGGAATATTAAGTGACAAATGTGCCAGACTTCTTTTTTTGTGGTAATATTGCTCTTTGCAAATGGCACACATCCAATCCAATTGAATGTAATAAAATGAAACAATCTGTGCCATCTTCAATGGGTTTAATCTATACCATGTTAATGAATCCTTAAACAGACGTGCATGATGTTTTCCTGAAATACATGTAGTTATACTGTGCTCAGTATACTTGTCAGCTTGAAAATAATTTCTGCTTGAGAGACCACCTGCTATCATCACCCTATTTAGAAGCAGCTCATATTTATTTGGAAAAGAGAAATAATAGTTAAATAAAGAAGCGACTCCTCTTACCCAAGCAAGGACAGTAAAATGGCTTGGATCCTCTCTGCACACTCAGGGATATTTTTTTTCTTTCTTTTTTTCCCCCTTTTGCACCAGCTGCTTCCAAAAATTTCTGTTATATTTGTACTAATGCAGCAAACGGCAAAAGCTGCTTATTCTCATCTCCCAGTGTTCCCCCATTTCCTTTCTGATACACTAAAATATTGGAGTTGAAAAGATGAAGTGAGTTATGTGACAGGTTTCAGGCACTATGCAATATGGGTTGCATTACACTGTATCCTATAATTTTAAGTTATTAAATATGCCTGGAAAGCATATTTGTACTTGATGAAATACCCAAATACTAAGTACACAGTATATTTTTTCTTGTATTTAGACTCTGCAAATGGAACAAAGAAATGTTATGCTTCTACTCCCTACCATTTATTTGCTGAAAAGATGGAGTAAATTAGATTAACTTTTCCTAAAAAGATACCCAAAATAAACCATATTTTTCTGGCAAATGCTAGCAAAACCACTACTTTTCACCCACAAGAGAATAAAAGAATCAATCAATCAATAAGGTTGTGAGAAACTTCATGAGCACCAGCACAGGTTGTATAAGAGGACACCTAAAGAAAGTTTAGCCACATAAATCCAAAATCAACAAACCCACCAAATATCTGTGCTACTTGAGGTGTACAACCTGTCCCACTGATTGTGTGATGCTAACGGGATGATATTCAGGCTAATTTTGAGTTTATACAATTTTCTGGTTTAGTAACACAAGTGTAAAAAAGGGTGAAGCTCAGCACCATGCAGAGGAATCCAGAAATACAATTTTCACTCTTTAGACCAACAGCATATTAAAAAAGAGAGACAGGAAGAAAGAAGGGAAGAGTTCCATGGCAGGGGAATATTTCCATGCCAGTTGTGTGCTAATCAGAACCACCAACTTTAAAAAGTGAATTTTACCAAGGCACAATAAATATTTTTCTATAGATAAGCATATTTAAAGCACATACTTGGTAAAAATGTAATGTGTGGACTGTATGTTTGTGGGGTTCCTTAGTTTCAGTGTGTGCTAGAATGTCATCATGTGCTGATAACGGACTAAACTGATATTGGTTTGAACATGAACAGGTAAAAATAAGTTTTTCACTGCTGAGGAATCCGTAACTGATACTGGTCTCCAAACTTCAGACATTTATTGTTTTCCTTGAGGTATAACATTAATTTTATACCAGCCTGCTGTTGTGATCAGGTTCATCTCGTTGTACATATAGATGACATTCAGTATCTTTGGCAGGAAAGCCCCTCCTACCTGACAGCAGAGGTGACAGGATTTAATAGATGGTTAGATAACTTTCCTTTATGAGTAACTGAATTTTCTCCCTGTTTATATCCTCATATTTGTGTATAATTTTAAAGGTGAAGAGAAATAATACCACAAAAAAATTCCAGCTGAGAAGACACTTCAGTAGCAACGTGGCAGAGCCTGCGTGCTGCTGTTCTCATGGAACAATTTTACATGGCACAATTTTTATGGTCAGCCTGAACACATTATCTGCAACAGTTTTTCTTGGGGGGAAAAGAGTTTTTAGGGGTTTTTTTCTCTCTTAAAGAGTACAATTGCTCACCTCTATAATGGGTTGCTGCCACAACAAGCTTTACATCAAGTTATCTTAAGAAACCACATGGAAATGTCAGCTGTGTTACTGCTAAGTGGCATTTCTGATACAGCACATCCGAGGAGCTGGACCTCAGAGACATTGTTAATTTGTTTCCTGGTGTAATTCCAAGTGTTGGTTTTGAACAGAGAAATGCTTTGTTGTGTCTTCTGTGGTGACTTTTGCAGAATCCTTCTCTGTGTGTTCAAAGGTGGAAGCTGGGACTATTGAACTGACAACACCAACGTTTGTGTGACTGGGAGTAAGGTTGTTCTCATCACAGAAACTCTTCCTTCCCCCATATAAAGTCCTGTTTTTCAGGGAGCAACCCCAAATCTAAATCCACGCTTCCTCCAAGTTCATGACGAAAAGATTAAAACATCCACAGAGCCATCAAGAGCTGATGCAGTGGAACATCACAACCCTGGAGACAAACCTGGGACACTGAATTCCTTGCTAAGGGCGTATAGCTCACAAAAGATGGTGGGTTTATTGTCAGGATTCACTATTTCAAAGGATAAGGAGAAACTTTGAATTAATAGACAAAGATGCCTAGTCTATGCAGACAAACAGAAACATAAAAAATAAAGGTAAAATACCAAGAAATCTTCTGAAGTTCCAACAAAGTCAAACACTCAGAAACTTTCTTAAAGCCATCAGACACTAAACAGTGGGACAGAAATCTTTGCTGTGGTCTCAGTAGATTCTGATAATCTCTTCCAGACAAGATTAAAATAACTAGATGTGCTTTTTTTGTTGCATTTTTATATTTCTAGTACTATTCCTGTGCAAACTAAACAGACACATTGCTTAAACATGTAATAATTTGAAGATGCCTTTTCAACATCACCAACTGAAAATTTACTTTTAAAAAGTTTGTCCCTGCTAAATGCAAAACAATTTTCCCTTCCTTCCTCGGCAACAGTGATTACTCCTGCTCACTGTTCCCCTCTGCATTCCTCAGTTTTGCGAATTACCAGTAAATTCAGCAGAGTTGCATCTCATTTCAGGAATTCTTTGAGTATCAGAGATTATTTCTGGTTAGGAATGATAGAAAGCACACTGCACAAAACATTTCTGCATCAGTAATGGAATATTTTACAAGGAATAATTCATATTATTTTAAACAGGAAAAAAAAATCCTAGGATTTTGATGAGAATTATCCAGAAGAAAGAATGCTGGCCATGATGGAAGTTCAGGCTTTCAGCAGAGGTCACAGAAAGGGACTCTCAAATATTTCTAAATCTTAAATATGTTGCAACCCATCAAACTTTGTGTAAGATTCTAAAATGAAAAATAAACTTACATCAAATCTTAAGGTACCTGTGCTAGAAACTAAAGTCAGTTGACTTTCAATTCATGGATACAAGTATTCATCCAAGACCCATGCTTTCAAAGGGTGGTAGACTAACAAGAATATTTCTGTGACTGTGTAAAATGTCTTGTTCAGCTTACTTTAGAACTGGGCAAAGGAATGATAATTTGAAAATATCAGACTAAGTTGGTGGGTGCTATGGGTTCTATTAAAATGTGTTTTTAAATTATTTCAGACTCATAAAATCTTTCCATAGAGAGTGCTTTGAAACTGCAAATTAAATATAGAGCTTCTATGAACTGTATCCATTTTTCCTGGAAGCATAGATTTCCATGGGGGTTCATACTATCTTTTTGTCTGTTACACCAGCTAATAATGCAGTGAATTTGCAGTAATAGGGTAAATGTTATTTTCATTACATTATCTGACTAAATTAAAGATGACATTAAAAGGACCATTCCAATGGGAATCAAAACCTCAAAAAGCACCTGTGGTTGAACACTCAGTTGCTCTGTCCCAGACTTAAAAGAACAACACAATGTTTCACCCACCTAAATGAAAAATAAATTCAGATGACATTTGACTTTCAGGAAGGTACATCTTCAAACTATGAAAAAATAATGGTTTAGAACTTGTGTTTTCACATGGACACAATTTGAATCTATTCACAAAAACAGTTCATACAGCAACAAACATAAAAATATGCAGCAAACAAAGCTAAGACAGGATTGAGAACTGAAATTGCATCTGCTGGCACAGTAACAATAAACCACCAGAACCAAAGAACAAAATCAAAGATGGAAGAATCAGTCACCTTCCTCATCGTGTAATTTTACAAAATTCCTGAAGTGATGAGAAGTCAACTTATACATGACTGAAGGGTGCAGAACAGAAGAAAAAGAACATTAAGGGAGTTAAAATTACTGGAAGGTTTCTGGTGCATAGTACTAAAGAAGTTGTAAAATAAACTCCTCTTACGAGCTACATGTTCACATACATAAATCAAGTGACTGTTTGAAAATCCCTCGACTTAAGCTCTCAGAGATAGAATCTGTCTAAGGAAACATTCCTGAATAACGTGACTGTGTTATGAATTACAGAGGCTTCACAGGAAAAAGATACAAGATTAAAGGTATGCAGGGCTTGGGCCCCATCCTTGTCACAGCCAGAACGCTTCCTGCAGTCACCACGAGCTGTGACATCTCTGTTCTGCACAGACAGATCCATGGGCTCTATGAAACGACAGGTTCAGGGCACACCAGGATGGTGTTGCAGGCCAGGGTGGCTACCAGGGAGGCATTTGAGGCTGCTTTTCTCTGTGACCTAAGGAAGCATCTTTGTGCTGTACAAAGTGTGAGGGTGACGACTGTGAACACACTCAAACACCTCAGCGACTCCATTTGCCCCAAGGTCTCATTGCTCAAGTCCGGTTACAGATGAATTCTGCTACACAGCACAAAAGTCTTTCTATTTCAAAGACTTCCTCTCTACTACAGATACTCATAAACCTGAATTCTCACTTTCTCCATAATCCCCATTTTTAAAAGATGACACTAACTGTGGACAAGTGTCCATCAGGAAGTGGCATGAGGTTGAGCTATCGATCAGGACATCAGCAGAAACTTCTCAATTTCTGCAGCACTTACTAAAAATACAATTTAAGCCAAATTAAACCCTAAAACAAAAGCTTCAAGGAAGCCAAGAGAACATAGATCCTTAAAACACTTCTCTGAAAAAAGCCTTTATAAATTCGTAGCTTTGCAGGGACATCCATGAGAAGAACACATTCAGGATTCAAGGGAGTTGCAGGGGAAAAAATTCAAGAAATGACAAACACAATTATAAATAGCTGCCCTTGCCCCCAACCTCAGTGGAAAGGGAGCTATCAAAAAACTGCCAACAGTCACCAGCTGTAAAGAGACAAAATATTTGTAGTGTTTTGAATACTACTTCAAGACAATTATTTGCAAACAATGACTTTTTAGTGGATAATGCTGGAATGTGTTCATGTTCATTACATTATACTCACAAAAAAATGCACCACTGTAAAAAACCCACACACTCACACAAAAAAACCCCAACAACAATAAAACAAATTCAACCAAATAACCCACCCCCCCCNNAAAAACAAACAAACACCAAAACCACAAACAACAGAACCCCAAGCAGAACAGGTATTCTTTGACACACTGGCACATAATTTATAAGTCACAAACTTTTAGGGCATGAAGTGTTATGGACATCATAAATCTTACACTACTACATAACAACAATTATTGTATATCAAGACATTCTGCCACAGAAAACCTTGAAAACCACAGGCTTTGACCATTTCTAGATATTTGTTGTCAGGGATGTGTTCCCCTATGTTCCATCCAAAGTGAAACATTTGATGCCATGTTTCCCAAAATACTAGAGAATAAATTTAAAAACTGGCAGCAGTCCCATACAGTAAATCTAGGGGTATACTTTGAAACAGACCTGTCTGTCATATAGATTAAGCAGATGATATTTGCACATATGTATTTTCTGGCACTCAATGAAGTAAATAACATAAAATTTTTATTCTTAACACTGTGATAAAGTTGTTGGCGAGGGGTTTCTGTTAGAATCATTGGGAATAACATTCCTCATAAACTTAGCTGGAATACAAGCCATGAGCAAAATTGCTTGATTCCAGTCTCTCTTCTTCTACAGTTACTGATATGTAATTTAGAATTTTAGAGTGGGATAATTTTTGATGACATGAGAAACAAAACCCTTTAGTGAATTTCCCATGGTTTTTATTGAAACAGTGAAATAATTTTGACAGTATTAAAACTAAACACATTAATCAGTTGAAAAAATAATAGAAATTTAAAACATGGGATTTGCTGTGCTTTAAGAGGGCAGGCATAAAAGTTAAATATGAATATGCTGTATATATTTTCATGGGTTTTTTAAGGCACAACACAACTTTAACATAAAAGTCCAAGTTTACCATTCTTTCTTGAACAATGAGTACACATCAAAAAAATCAATGAAGCAACAGAATTATTACCATGGTCTTTTGGACTTACTTCACCAAGGAATATAAATAATTAAATGTCACATTACTTCTATCTACCAATTCCACATCCACAAGAGTCACTCCCTCCAGCTCCTAGAGCTTGTACTACAGATGACATTAAGGAATTCTAAAGACAGAGCAACAGACTTTCAGAAAGGACATCCTTGTTTCCCTGAGCATTCCAGCAGGCACAGCACAGGTCTCTGGGACACATTTAAGATGGTGTTTAATTAATGAGTGCATGTCCAGCTCAGGAGGGTTATGATGTCCCAACTACAATTTCAACTGCCAGTGGTAGAGCATGCGTAGAAACTTTGTTATACTATCCATACTCTAAAATAAACTCTTTAAACATAAAAATCCATCTCTCAAATGACCACTGACAAAGAGAGAGCATTGTCATCAGCATAATCAATTGAAAAATGTTGAAATATGATTTAGAAAATATTGATGTCCATTTTGGGGAGAATAAGTTCACCTTACTTTGTGATGAAGAAAAAACTGCACTAGATTAAATCCAAATATTTTGTTAGGATGCCATATGCCAGAGATATTTGTACATCTTGAAACACATCTCCAGAGCAGACCATTAGTAATCAAAAGCCAAATAAACAGGCTGAGGAAAAAACTACACAACTTTGCAGGATTGGTACTAAAGTGGATTCTCCTTATGACTAGAAAACCCAACTGAGCAGCATGTAAAATTTTAAAAAAATAAATAAATAAATAAAGGGGGATTACCTAGAATTGGACAGATTATTTCAGGAAAAATCCATCTGAGCCAACACTAAGCTGTTTAAACTGTGTCTCTGCTTACAAAATTAGTTATCAGACTTTCATCTGTTCCATTCTTAGCAGCAAAACTGCTGGTGCTGCCTTCACCAGATCCAACGGGTCTGTCTCATCATCTTGGTGAATATCTGACACCCAGGAAAAGCCCAGGAACACCAGCTCCACTTTTTATAGGAAATAGATAGTCAGCACCGGAGGGAGAAGCAGTTTGTCTATGTGTTTCCAGCGATATTCCCCAAAGGATCATCCAGAGGTACTGTCAGTAGCGCAGGTCAAACACCTTGCATGTCCTCCAGATGGAGGAACACAAGGCTTGGAAAAGGGGATTAGAACAATAGAAATGTGTTCAGCTGTGAAATTAAAAGTAGGACAGCATGACATGCAACATTATGTGTTGAGCTGAGTCAAGAGCAGTAATTAGGCTAAGCTAAAACACGAACACAATTGTAATCAGAACAAATGCGTGTTTTGTGTCCATCGCGTTGACTCCTCACAGCAAAAGTGGTCACCTACCCATCCCCAAGCACCTCATTACCCTCCCCATGTCCTCAACCCCATCTGCAGGTCCTCCAGTCCCTCTCCAGCCACTGACTCTGCCTTTCCTTGGAGCCCCCACAGAGCCACCTCCCCAGGCCCTTATCTCCTGCATGTCCTCCCCTCCGTGTTGTCCCAACAGCTGGGCAGGAGGCAGAGCGTGCTGTGTCCTGGAGCTCTGCCCCAGCTGCCCAGGGCACACGTGCCAGCTGGCAGCCAGCAGCCACTCAGCAGATGTAAAAGCTGATTTTCTCCTACTTTCCTGCAGCAAGAGCACTAATTTGAGTCTGTGTTTGCTGCTCTACCTGCCAGCTTTCTGCAATTTGGGGAGAACGCAGCTATCTGGAGACTTCAGACCTATTTGGTTGGAACAAGCCTGAGTTCAAAAGTTAGTGGGAGGCACTGACTGACAAACAGGTCGGCAAACTAAACAATGAGCATGAAAACACAAAACCAGCTGTCATAAAAGCACAGATGTGCTATTTACAAAAATAGCACCCCAGCAGCAGGTTCCAGGCTGAAGTACAGTAAGAAGTGCACACAAGCATTGCACAATTCAGCTAAATAAGCAGTTGCAGTGTAGCTATGGACCAAAAAACATAGGTATGTGTCCACATGGGTGCACATTTCAACTGCTAATAAACTGTCTATCCCAAAAAAATGCAGTGGATACATAGTGACCACAAATAGGAAGACTAACTGACTTAGAGAATAACTAGTTTGTAAAAATGAAACAACCTGACAAATACTCTGATCTCATGGGTTTTCAAGGGTCTACACATTTTCCCTGCCATGGTCTGAAAAACAGCAAACTCTGTTCATTTCTTTGACTTCTTGCAGCCTGTCCTTGGTCACAAAACTGTAACTTAAGAAAAAAAGTTATTTAATTGCTGGTGTTTTGTCGATAGCATTATTGTATGTCCACTGTGAGGCAAATCAACCTGAACTTTGCCAGAGAGCCCTGAAATGGCTCTAAGCATTGAAAAGCAGCCTAAGATATTATTTTGGGACACTTAATATACTTCACTCTTATAGTTAGAAATTACAATTTCAATTTAGAATACACAGGAAGTAAAAGCTCTTATAAATAGTTGATAGGTGAAACATCACTTTTTATAGTGCCAATGCCTGTAGGATACAGGGCAGACCAATTTCTACACTGAGCAATGCAAAGTATTATCCTCTGGCTTTATTATAATAACAGGTTATCTGATTACAGCCCGTGCTCTGGCCTCAGCACGGACTACACTCTCCCACACCACTGGTGGTACATTTTAGAAATCCATTAACAACTAATTCACCCAGGAAACTTGAGATTTCTGTATTGAGGCATGAAAATTAACATTCCTCGTGCAAATGCCCAGTTGGAGCAGCTGTGCTCAGTGTCTGCTCAATAGAACCTTCCAAAGGAAAAGGAAACACCTTTTCACTCTCACCCGAGCTTATACTGAAAATCCTCAATGCACCTGTCCTACAATAGATGCAGAAATTTAGCTGTAGGATAGACATAAACGCAGGAGACTTTTCATACCCATTTTTTTCCCTTAAACTTTGAAATATTAATGTTTCTATCTTTATTGTTTCAGGAAAAGGCAAGAAGTAAAAATTTAAGTGGCTTCCGAAAATATAATATTTATCAAACTCATTTGCTAGGCATGAAAAGGGTTTGGTATTTCTTTGGACTTTTTCCACTTCTTTTCTGGACATAGTAAGTATTTAAGAGAAGGCTAATTTCTTGACTTGTATATTGGACAGGTTAATTCAAAAGACAGATTAGATGTCATTGGGACATTGAACCCCAGAAGACTCCTCCTTGTAGATCCACCCTGGCTGAAGTGTAGCACTGGCACAGTCCAACAGCAATCACCTAACACTGGTTGGAGCTATCAGGTTTCACAGACATAGCACAAATTTCTACAAAAAACTGTGACATTGGTCAAGGAAGTCAAGTATAACAGCAAAAAAATGCAGCTTTCGGATGAAAAAAATAGGTTTCTACAAAATTTTGACCATAAAATAGAGGTTTGAAAATTTATGGTGTGTTGGTTTGTGAAGGTCATTGGAGGGAAGGAAGACTCACAACAGCAGCAAGAAAATAAGTAAATTCTCGCTGATATTTTGGAGCACTGCTTGGTATTGCTCAAAGTAACTTTTTACAGCTGACTTGCACAGCAGCAGCCCTCAGCCAGATTCTTGGGACAGTACCAACCAAAATGCCTTCATAATATTACCTTTTCCCATAAGCTGCTCCTTTACTTTCCCACAAGAATGTTATGTGAATACAAATAAAAGACAATGTGGTCCTGGTTTGAATGGGAAGTGAGCTGTGTCCTACAGTCATAATTAGGGAGGGCAGTGGCCCATGAAATCTTTTCACCAGGAGAAGATCCACACCATAAAAATATCTGCAATCCTGCGGTATATGGTGCACTGTTTTATAATCAATATTCATTCATAACACTCTATAAATGGGTGTTTTGTAACCCAATGCTGAATTTGAGCTGCACTTTGTTTAAAAAATGATTTTGAGGGTAATCAAGGACAAAGGGTGGAGGAGTTTAGAGCTTGCCTACTGATAAAAGCCAACGTAACATGGATAACCAGCAAGAAGGTTTTCTGTTTACTTGAAGAGTACTGAAACCTTCAACTGGCCTTTACACAATGAGGTGTTAAAGAGGAGATCCAATGCCTTTGAACTAAATTAGGTCAATATTATATGCAGGACAGAATTTTATGAGGGTAGGGGCAGAAAGCTGTCACTTTCTTTTAATTTCAATAAACCATACACAGCATCTTTTAAAAATTAACTAGCTCATAAAAGTTCATCAGTCCTGAATTGTAATTAATTTCTGTGTGCAGAAAGATCATTTGCCCATAGGTGTTGCTTACTCATTTAAATCAGGGGCACTGCAGCTACCTGACAATTCTATTAAAACAGTTCTTGATGAATCCTGGCTTTATTTAACAGCTTTAAACACTGAAGCATTAAAACAAAGTGGTGATACCCATATACTAAACGGAGGTAAAACTGCTACCTGCCATTCACTGGGCAGGTGTTGAGGTAGAAGAGTACATGGGGAATTCCTGACCTCAGCTACAGCATAAAGATCTTCAAAACCTGACATCAGCAAAAAAAATTCACACACCATGCCCTCATAATGGATGTCAGAAAAAAAAAAAAAGGACAAATATACCACACATACACCTCAAAACAGGGGTGACAATACTTGTCTCTCCTTATCCAGGAGAACCATTTTTATCCATTACACACAGTACTGTTCAATACCTCAGCTCAGTTAGAAAAGCAATTCTTCTGCCGTAATGACATAACCAATATTATTATATATCAAGCCTTTTAAGAGATCTAAAGAAGAAAAGATTCCATTATTTCCCACAAGAAGTTGCTGCTAGCTGTATCCAACAAACTCCTGTACAAGGTTCCCACATGTGATGGGAAAGTGTTTTTCAGCCGCAATCACCCTCCTGTTTACTCATAAAAAAATACAGTGTGGCATATTGCAGAATTGAATGCCACTTACAGCTCTAATACACACTTTTGGCATGGCTGATAAACGCTGTTTCTCCCCCTCCTCGCACATCCACGTGCTCAGTGAACACAGGAGCTGCCCAAGCCCCAGCACAGCAGCGCCCATGACCAGGTAAGTTTGTACTCCTGGTAAGAGTTTCTCAGCCCTCAGCAAAACACATTTTCACTATCACAGGAACAAGTTCTCCTAAACCCTGAGGAAAGTCAACATCTAAAATGCCAAGCCTTCAGATTCAGGGTTCAGATACCCACGTATGTAACTGGAGCCTCCAAACTTAAAAGTTCAAAGCTTTTGTATCTTTCCAAACCGGATCCAAGCAGGGCTCATTACACCTAAATAACAGTGTCTGCAGAAATTTCAGGAATAAATAGTGAGTTTGACCTTGACTTGATCTCTCAGTTTCCACTGCAGAGGAAGCTCTGAGCTTCATGTTGGCAGCAATAGGCTTCTCTCATCTCTGCTCTGGCCTTAATAGAGGCTTTTGTAAGCACATCCAGGAGAAAAAAAAAGTAATGTCTATAAGGAAATAAATACATTTCATTCAGTATTCTAGGAATTGCACATTAATACAATAATGAAACTCTTGTCATATTATGATGGGCTCTGTAAAAAAATATATGTATTAAAAACACTGAGTCACTTGCTCCTTCCCCACACTCATTTGTCCAAAAAAAAAAATGCCAGGTAGCCAAGACAAACATTTCAAGTTCAAGAAATGTCACCCTTTGTCTTGCTACAGTCTGTCCTTTGTTTTCAGTATGATATGCTTCCACTGGGGTATAAACACATGGAATGGTGTAGAAAATAGAAAAAATAGAAAAAGAAAGAAAAAATACAAAAAACAGTTCATAGAAAAAATGAACTTTTACAGAGATCCATGAGGAGGCAGAATTAAGCTAGTAGAGACAAGCATGGAGTCTGACCTTCCCCAGCTTCAGTTTGGGGGGGTTCAAACTAGAAATTATTTAATATAATAATTTTTTTTTATTTCTAGCTAATATTCTGAATTTAACACATACTTCAATATTCAGTTCATGCTTCTTTTTGTTCTATTCTTAAACAGAGGCAATTTTGCTTCACTACCATCACCTTTATCTTTCTATCAGTTTTGGCCCAAACACGTTTCCCAAAATCAAGGCTTTTCTCCTTGGCTCATTACAGGTAATGACAAGTTGCTCTCCTGGAGCATTCTCAAAAGTTTCCTCTCCGGAGCAAAGGGATGATTTCAAAGTATCCACACAAATAATACTGTGTAATAAATGTTGACTTTTCACATCAGGCTAGTTATAGGTTTAATGGAGACCTGCATTTATCCCAAGTGGTGTCAGACTCACTGGTAAAATTATTGCAATGTTGGGTTGTGAGAAATACAGAAAAAATACTGACAACACAGAAAAAATTCTCTTCCCACCTAGTACAATGTATAGGTGTTGGTGAGTTCAAAAAGCATCAGAGACAGCTTTATTAACGCAGCAAAAATAGGGTCTTTGAGCTTAAGAAGCAAAAATACCCATAAAATAGCACTAACCTTCCAGCCTTAAAAAATAACAAGTTTTTTTGTCTATACTTTAACTCCCCTTCCCAGTTGACCTCCTGCTACGTAATGAGGCAGAGAATGCCCTGCAATATTGGAAGTGTGTAAGAAATAGTTGGCTTCATACCCAAACCAGAAAACTGAGTCTCAGTGTGTCTCTGCAGCTAAACAAAGGTAAGCTAAAAATTCATATTGTCGAGCTTGTTCTGAATTTTCCTGTAATTATAAGATAAAAAGCACTAATTATTAGGGAAGAAAAAAAATGCAAACAGAAGATTCTCCCCCATCCCAAGAACACATGGTGGAGGATGCAAAAACAATATATGGCAGGAATAAAAAATGCTTTCTTTTCCGAGTGCTCTCCCATGATTTATGAAAGGTGTTCCTCACTGTGGGAAGATAATGCCATTTGAAATGGTCCATTTCATAAATCTATCCTCTTCATCCCTAGCTGCGTACAGGACTACTATGAGCTCCTGAATCCAATAATGTTTTCATCCTCTATTGACAAAAAAAAAGGACTTTGTTTGGAGTGAGGTAATGATGCAGTTACAGAGGAGCAGCGGCTAAAGCTCGCTCTCGGGGGCTTTCGGTGGCACAGCCCTACAGCTGCAAGGGAGAGGAAATAGTATAAACAGAAAGAAGAAACAATCAACACATCCCACATCCCTGATGTCTTTTTAGCACTAGTGGCATTAATTATAATGTTTGACTAATCCTCTGCACTACCACATAACCAAATGTTTTGCCTGAATTTTCTCTTCATCGCCACAATAGATTTGTCACTGGGAACCCAGCTATTTCCTACTCATCTGTTCACCAGCCCAGCATATCTGCTTGTTTATCTGCAAGACTGCTTCCAGAAGATGTTTCCATGCCAAATGTGGTGGTTGCTGTAGACAGGGACTAATCATAAACATAACTGAAATTCATTTTACTGGTTGTTTTTATGTTGCACACAATGGCAGAGGCCGAAGAGGAAAATACTTAATATCCTCAGTATTATGGAACAGTTTTGAGCTGGGACTGAAAACCATTAGAAGCAATGCTTGGAGAATGGGAGTACAGGGAAATCAAGAGGTAAAATATGAGATTAAAGTGTTTCTGGGAGCATTTGATATGTAAGGCAGCCAACAGAAACATTTAAAAGAGTTTTATATTATTTGTACCATTTAGGAAAGAGGAGATGGAAGCCCCACAAGTTTCTCATTTCACGTTGGAACAGTGAGCAGTCCTGCTCATTTTGCCTTTTGTGACACTCTGAACAGCAGCAAAGCAAATGTCATTAAAGAAAATTAGGCATAGATCAGTCAGTTTTAGATACCAGCTTAGTTTTCGCTTTTGTTAGGGAGCTGGAAGCTCTACACTGCACTGGCAGCACAGTCACAGATTTCATGAGAAAATTTTGGCAGACTTCTCAACCTGCTGAAGTGAAATTGTGTTTTGACCAAATTTCCCTCTGAGTGCTTGAGCAATGCCATTTTTCTATACTTTGCTACACACAGTTTCAGAGGCAGATGAATGGCCTTTGTAGAACATGAAATTTCCATGGCTTTGGCAAGAACTTTACAAACTATATACATGTTTTGAACTGTCACTTTGAGATCTTAATTTACATATTTTGACTTGTGCATGAAAAGCAATTTCAAGGTCAGCTTCTGTGGAGAAATACAGGGTAACTCCATTAAAAGTCTACTGGCACTTTGCATATTTATTTTTCTTCCCTGTAGTATGCATGGGATCTCATAAATCAGGATAAACAAACATCAGAGGTCACTCATAGGTGTGCTCAGTGCATTTCCACACCTAGCAGGAAGGCGTTCTGCAAATACCAGGTTGCCCCCAGAGTAACAGCGAAGAAACATTGCTCCCTAAAATATATATTTATTTCCAGGGGTACAAGGTTGTGATGAAGTCTGTTGGGAAAGATGGAGAAAAAAATTAAAATCTACAGTCCTTGCACATTTGTGGAAGGCACAGTCTCTCACAAGGCATGGAGCCCTAACTGTGCCTGCAGCACAGATTATGCAAAGAAAACAAAACATGAACCACCAAACATATGAAATCATAAAACAACACACAAAAATATCCCACATGCTTTCAGTTTTCATCTCTCTCTAAAGAGATAAGATTTTATCAGAGACTGTGAAAGTCTTATTACAAACACTTACTAGATGATATTCTGAATTTTTCTGGAAATGCCATCAGGCTGTATTGCCTTACCAACACAACCCATCGTCTCCAGGATTGCTGCCTTGGCTGTTGACTCTCCATCCTTTCAGAGCTGTATCACTCTTGGCAGCAATGGAAAAACCCCAAACTCATTATAGTCATGAGCTTTTATGTCACACCTGAGGCTCCAGATTACAGGAGTGGAACTCTAAAACACAGTAGAGCTGTAAAAGCAGCACTGCTTAGACAGTGGAGACAAGAACACCAAAACTAATTAATTTGGACAGTAGAGATGACTGCTTTCCACCAAGAGAGGTGACAAACTGAAAAAGACCACACATCTCTAGGCAAAATTGTTGCCACCTTACCATGCCATTTCACCATTTGGGGTTTTCTGAAGGCTGTGACCATGTGCACAATATGGGATAAGAATACTGTATTTAGGGGAGTACTGAAAATTGCTCTATTTTGAAGTTTATTTTTGCAAGTGAATCTGTAAAAAAATGGCTGATGTTTGTTGGAGCACCAACAGTATAAAGCCACTCTTAAATGTAATTGTAGAAACTGCCCTGAAACTTAAAATCTACATCAAAGATTTTTCATATAAAGCTATGATTATACAGAAATATAAAAATATGGTCTTTGACTTTGTGCAGCATATAAATCCTCCAGTCAATTGTGTGCTTGGATGTTTGTAAACTTGATTGCTCTAAAAAAGCCCCAAACCCAAAATCTTTCTATGGTAGTGTTAAAATCTGCTTTTCCAGGAGGAATCACAATGGGGTTTTTTTGTTTGTTTCTGGGTGAAACTACCAGCATTCGAGAGTTCAGGAGAGGACTCTGCTGAACATGAAAGTGCAAAATCTTAAAAATCTTACTTATTGGGAGAAGCTGCAGCCCACCGTTCATGCCTTCTCCAGTTGTGGAAGGCAGGAAGGAGCAATAACTTTGGAGTCTGTGGACACCAATGGAGATCTATTTGCCCTCATTTCACAAGAGAGAATCTCCCATCATGAAATACAGGCTGCCTCATTCTGTAGGGTTGGAGGCTTTAATGGGTCACCGCTCCCAGTTTCCCAGTGTTTCATAAACCAAGCAGACTTTGATACACAAACTGCCTTGATCATCCTGGCTGACAAATCCCCTGTCTTAAAGAGTGATTCGATGTTCGTAATGATCAGATTTCCTCCCAACATGAGTTGGGATGAATACCTTCCAACAGGATCATGGCCCCAAGGAACCATGGTGGGGAGAAGAGGGGAATTCTACAGGACAGTAGTTTATCACTACAAATAACTCTCCATCACCCAAATTACTGTGCTCCAGAAAACACTCTGTCTCCTTTTTGACCGAGCCAAGACGAAGAAAGGCCAGCCCACGACTTGGCACAGAACAAGGCACGAGAGAACGAGCAAGCTGAGGATCAATACAAACAAAATAGAGGTGACATTAATTGCCTGGAGCATTAATAGACCATGTGAGAGAGGAGAAACCAGCTTAATTTTGAAAGCCAAGGGTGTTTGCCTGCCTTTTGTGCTCAGGTTTTGCTAGAATGGACATAAATGTCACTTTTGTCTGCCGAGCTCCGCACGGGCTCCGGCAGAGAGGCGGCGGCAGAAGGTCTCCCCGGGGTGTTCCACGGGGGGTAGATGCAGCCTTGGGCACCCCAGGATGCAAAAGATGAGTTAGTTGTACCACGTTGTTGTTCCATCATTTTTTAATACTTGGCAGGATGCTCAAGTGCCTCTTGATGGGTTCATTGCAGTTATTCTAAACTAAAAATAAATCCAAAACAACAACCAACCACCAAACCCACCCAAGTCTAAATATATAAAACTTCAGTTTTAAAAGCTTGTTTTTCCAGGGCTACTTGATCTGTTACTCAGGATGAATCCCACTTAGACCACGGCTTCAGTGTTTTTCTTTCAAGATCAGTGATTGCTGGACACTTTGTGATTCTGGAGGAATAATAAACAAACAGATAAATAAAATTCCATAGGAACATCTTGTGCTGGCAAGACCAAACGTGAAGCCTCAGCCCTTGTGAGTGGCCTTTGAGAGCCCCCTGTAGCTGTTGACTGGTAAAGATTGAAGTAGTTTTGTTAGTCTTACCACAAACATTTACCTTCTGAATCCTCGTGCTAGTGAAATCAGCTGGCAGAGCTTCAGTAAAGTTTAGGTAGCAAAGTGCAGGCTCTGTGCAGCCCTGCTGCTCGGGGCCCCACTCACCTCCTCTCTACCACGGCAGTATATTTATTTTAACGTTTGACAGTATCTATCAGATTTTAGAGAGCTTGTTTAATGACCTTTTCCAAAATCTTCCATTCATTTCTTCAGTTTCTCACTTTCTCTCTCTTTTTCTTTTTAAAATAAATTACTGTTGTAAAAACAAATCCAGCAGAAGGGAAAATATTCAGTGCCTAGAAACTGAAAAATTGAGTATTTGCTTTTTATGGGGCACTGGAGTCTTCTAAAATACAGAACTGCTAGAAAACTTAAATGCTGAGGACAAAAAAGTTCACTCAGTAGCTATGCAAATACACTACAGTTTTGAATCTCTTTGAAAAATAATTTAAATACTTGTGTTTCAATTTATGGTCTTAAAATGCCTGAAAAACACATTCCTACTTTTTAAATGGATTTTTTTAAGCGAGTCTTAAATACACTTTGATTATTTCCATTCTTGACATTATGCCTACTCAGGTATTTTGTACAGCAATTTGAAAGCAGAAAGGCAATTCCTAGCAATACCAACAGGTATATATATTGATTTAACAAACACCTCCTCTTAAAGATGCACTTTCTTCTTTCCATGGAAGAGAAAATGTGAATTTAAACTGAATAAAGCCAAAAGCTAAAACACATTGTCTATAATGATTTCTTTGATGGAGAAAGCTCAGGTTCAAGTTCATTATCTTGGTATTTTCAGAGGAGTTTGCCTGCAGCTTTTAGGAACAACATTTAACTGAATTTTATATGTGAACATTAAAGAAACAGTAATGCACAGGTATAAAATAAGTGATCAAACTGAAAGTAAAGCGTACAGCTTTCTCCCTGTTAGCCTACACTGTTATTATCTTTTCAGAATATGTCAAAACCTTTTCTCAGGAATTCTCATTTTTCATACATTTTGGAAGTAGGTACAATTACTTTAACAGCTCTCTATAGCACTAAGACATCTGTAGCAAAAACGGTTATTTACTTCAAAGCCAGAAGATTTTGAAGGCAGAAAGGAATGACAGGCAGAAACAGAGGGCCAGAGACACTGCTACTGAACTTCTGTGTTTAATGAAACACAAATATAAAGAATATTTTATGTAAATGTGTATTTACAAAGGACAAAATGCATTTGTAGGCATGTATACTACATAACCAGAGGCCAGAGCAATTAGCAGGTTTTTCTCAATTCCTGACTGGAGCTGTAGTGTAAAACACAGACTAGAATGTGCATTACGTTATTTCATCCAAGTCTGGATACTGACTCAGTTTTAAGCACATGCCCCTGGTCTCTCAAAAGTAGGAGTTCTATGAAAAACACCCTGAAGTCCAAGCCTTGCAAGACCCAGGGAAGCACACACATCAACATCTATCCCCCGCCCATGCAGGGCAGGCTCAGTGGGAGGGGTGGTCAAAGGTACTTGGGAAAAAAAGGGATCATGTTGTAAAGAGAACTACATTTGGAGGAATGCAACTCACAAAGGGCACGACCATAGGAATCAGCTTGGAGATTAGACACTAAAGTCATCACAGCTCTGTGGCAGCCTTAATTTATGTCTTAAACATTTATGTGCATCCTCCCCTTTTCCTCCTCCTTCCCCTCCTGCTCTTAACTTTTTCAGCTCTTCAAGAAGCCAAACCTCTCGTGTCGCAGTGGTCCCTCCTGCAGCCACAGCAGCACCGCTGAGAGCCCCTCAATGTACCAGCCCAACATTGTACTTTGAAGTGGTTTTAAAACACACAAAACAAGGCAAAGAAAGTTTGTTCCAGGCTCAAATTCAAAACATTTTATGAGAGTCAAAGTTTTATGCTGGCAGAGGTTAAAGTGGCAGAAGGGAGTCCTGCAAGCCAGGAACAGCATCATTCACATCAAGGACTGCAGTGGCCAGGGAGCAGCAGATGCTCAGGTGAGGGAATCTGTTTATATTTATTCTCCTTTAGCAGCATAAGAACAAGGCACACCTGGCTTTGTCTGGTGTGCACAAAGCAGGCACCTCCCTTTACTGATCCTGCAGAATTTCTGTCCCAGTTTGTCACAAGCAGGGCCACAATCTCCCAGGTCCCCTCTGGTCTGACTGAGCTGTCTCAAACCCAGAGCTTCCTCTTGGAGCTATATTGATAATTGAAATGTGTTTTGATTTGAAGCCAAACTAGCCCAAAGGTCCTGTTAAACTGAAGAAAGAGGAAATACAACAAAGGTGACAGATTAATCACTCAGAGGTTTAGAAAAAAATGAACATATTTGGTGGAAGTTTAAAGCACTTGTTTTACACCTGAGCTGTACTTGGATACTCTTCTGCCTGTCAGATGTGCAAGAAAAGCCAATATGTTGTCCTATTCTCAATTTTTATACCTGAACATTGCTGATTTTACACAAAGGTATAGCATTACACAATTTGCTGTGGCCTTTTTACAAGTTGAACATCAACTCAAACATTGTTATCTAGTCTGATCACTTCACAAACTGGTATCTAAGATACTGAAATAGATAGGATAATTAAAATAACACCTGTATCTATGATAACTTTTCCCTCCAATGTTTAGTCCCCTTATGTTCTATGATACATTTACAGCATTTTCATATAAATACCATTTTAATTACTTAGTGAACAGAAACATTACCTTTCCACAGCAAAACACAATTTTGCTGTGTTCTACTGCAGCTAAAAAAGGAAACCTATAAAACCTTGGGCACAGACAGTTAATCAAGCTTAACCAAAGCCTAATAACAAAGAAAGCAAAATGGAAAAAACATACATGCTGGTGTCCCACTGTGTGCTGCCACACTTTTTATTAAGGTACAGCCTTATTTTTTTTAGGATTGTAGAAGAGGCTGCATCGCCAACATTCCTAACAAGCTATTGAGTCAGGAATATTCTTCACTCTACTATCCTACAGGAATCTACTTGTGAATTGGATACAAAATTAGCTCGAAAGTTATTTTTTCCTACTTCACTTCTGTGTTCAGGGTTCAGCTCCCAGTGACACCTGCCAGGTCAGGAGCAATCAGGTTCACAAGCCTCATGCTCCATAGAGCCAAACGAGAGAAATGGAGAAATAAGCCTGAGGAGGAGAACACTTAGGAGAGCCACCAAGCTGCTAAGCTACAGCAGCACGGATTTCCCTGGCAGGAAGCCCCCCAGGGGCAAAACATGGCTTTGGAGGAAGAGACAACAGCTTCTTAACCTGCCAGGATAAACACCACACTACTACTGCAAATACACGAGATTTGCATAGAACAGAATCATAAAACCAATTCACTTGGAAAAGACCTTAAAATCATCGAGTCCAGCTGTTAACCCAGGACCGCCAAGGCCACCCCTAAGCCGGGTCCCTAAGTCCCACATCCACATGTGCTTTAAATCCCTCCAGTGGTAGTGGCTCACCCACTTCCCTGGGCAGCCTGTTCCAAGGCCTCATGGTCCTTTCAGTGAAGACGTTTTCTGAAATATCCAATTTAAACCTCCCCTGGCATTGAGGCCATTCCATCTTGTGCCATCACCTGTTACTTGGGAGCAGAGAATGACACCCACCCTCAACTCCACCCTCCTGTCAGGGAATTGTAAAGAGTGAGAAGGTTTCCTCCAAGCCTCCTCTTCTCCAGGCTGAGCTCCCCCAGCTCCCTCAGCTGCTCCTCATCAGGCTTGTGCTATTTGCACACGTCTTTGCTCTTTTTGGCCTAAACTTGAACTATTTGTATAGTTCCAAATAAAACCCGTCTAAGGAAGGTGGAATATTTTCCTGTGAAGGAGGTAACAGAATTTTATGTACTCCTGGAGAATTGTCTTTCCAAAACTGTCACACTGGGGTCTTACTGCCCTGTGAGAGGCTCAGCAAGGCTGGCAAGAAGCATCTGTGCTGCATTAGGATGGAAGCTCAGCACCTGGAACACGACTCAGAGGTGCTGCAAAGGTATCAGGGAACAGTTTTGGTTTGTTTTGTATCTAGAAAACTGCAGCTGCTACAACCATGAGCTCTCACTCAGAGCAGGAGTGAGGCATCGACAGAAAGGTCAAACAAATAGAAGTGTCACACGAGAATTTGGGAACACAGCTCATGGTTCTAAGACGCAGCCACAAGGAATGATTAAGATAAAAATATTTAACAGATTTGTATGGTACTAGATTTTGCTAAGAGGATGGTTAAAAAAGCGGTTTGAGGAGATGCTTTAAAGGGCTGAATACACACCAAGCATTGCAAATGCTGCTGACAGCGAAGTTGCTCCCAGTGAGATCAGGTTTATTCTTCCTTTATCAGATTTGCCTTCCAAGTCTCCTTAGAGCAAAAGCACCACCACATACACACAAAAGTCTCATCTTTAAAACCTAGGGCTCTGCACTAAGCTGTCCTCTGGAAAAAAAAATTAACAACAACAAAAAAAAAAAAAAAAAAAAAAAAAAAAAAAAAAAAAAAAAAAAAAAAAAAAAAAAAAAAAAAAAAAAAAAAAAAAAAAAAAAAAAAAAAAAAAAAAAAAAAAAAAAAAAAAAAAAAAAAAAAAAAAAAAAAAAAAAAAAAAAAAAAAAAAAAAAAAAAAAAAAAAAAAAAAAAAAAAAAAAAAAAAAAAAAAAAAAAAAAAAAAAAAAAAAAAAAAAAAAAAAAAAAAAAAAAAAAAAAAAAAAAAAAAAAAAAAAAAAAAAAAAAAAAAAAAAAAAAAAAAAAAAAAAAAAAAAAAAAAAAAAAAAAAAAAAAAAAAAAAAAAAAAAAAAAAAAAAAAAAAAAAAAAAAAAAAAAAAAAAAAAAAAAAAAAAAAAAAAAAAAAAAAAAAAAAAAAAAAAAAAAAAAAAAAAAAAAAAAAAAAAAAAAAAAAAAAAAAAAAAAAAAAAAAAAAAAAAAAAAAAAAAAAAAAAAAAAAAAAAAAAAAAAAAAAAAAAAAAAAAAAAAAAAAAAAAAAAAAAAAAAAACCACAGATATATTTTTCTGTCCCTATGTCTTGGAAAGAGGAGATTTGGCACAGAAGCTTTTCCTCACTCCCTAAAGGTGAACACTGGATATGGTCATGCTCTCTCCACTGAGGGCATAAAGTTGAAATAAAGACATATCTGCCTGCTGCCCCCTGCCAGAAGAAAGGGGAGGGGAGAAAAAAAACACAAGAAATCAAGATGCAAACATTAATTCTCATTTTATAAATAATCTTTCTAGTACCTTAATTGGACCGAATGGCTTGATACCATACAGACCTATTTTGTTCAGTCTATTAATGTCTGCACAGCAAAAAAATAAAGAATCATAAATTATGTAAATACTTTCTTAAGGCTGTTTCTCAAACTTCTAGTTCTGTCTAAACCTTGATAAATACTTCCAAACTCTTCTGAAATTCAAACAGCAAGAATTAAACTAGAACTTTCAGCAACAGTGTTAATCACTGAAGAAAAGCAGTAAAACAAATGAGGCTATTTTGCCTCCTGAATGTGGCATTTCAACACAGCACATTTCTGCAGATGTCTGTTCAAAAAGCAGTGTTTTTCCTGCAGACCTAAATATCCTCATTATAAAGTTTAAAAAACTAAATCCTTGCTTTAAAAAAACCAAAAACAAGATAGCATAATTCTTCAAAAATTATTGAATTGTGTTCTTTTATTACCCCTCTGCTAAAAAGGGTTTAAGGGGAGATAAATGCAAATTTTAGATGGAAACAATGGCCTGTTTCTCAAGCTGTAGTGATTGCTAATCAGATTTAGAAATCTGTATGAAAACAAAAGGGGAAAGAAAGAAGGAAAGGGAAACAAGGAGGAGAATATGAATGAGACTGAGAACAGGTATGAAGCAAAACTTCTTTTTCCCACTATTAAATAACAACAACATAAAACAAAACTAAACCATGTTCCCTGTAACTGAGAACAAGTCTAGCATCGTTTGACAGTCAGTAAAAAATAATTGTACAAGCTTTTGTTAATATGTTCCACCAGGATTTCTCTGAGCACTGGAAGCTGCTCACTGGTTTTGCATAATAAAGCCAACCTGAGATCAGACACAACAAAACTCCATTATTCCCACACGTATTCCAGTACAGAAGTCAGAAAGTGCTCTTTGGAATTACTGTCATGATCAGCATAGAAGGATTTAGAGATGTAATAAAGCCAAGAGAAGGCATCACCAACATCATCTCTCCTTTGTTTTCTTCCTACAACAAACTTTCAAAGAAGGAATCATGAAGATTAGTGGGATAGAGCCCTGATGGGAGCCCAGACTTTTATCACATTATTAAATTTAAATCATATATGTATTTATACATATCTATATCATGTATATCATTGAATTTACCAGATTTGCTGAATTCCTAAAATCTGGCTGATATACACTAAATGGAAGAGAGCCCAACAAGCTGAGAGTGCTCCATAGAAATTTGCATATAGTTTCTCAAGGCCAAGTTAAAATTTACTTATGCAGCAGATGCCCAAAGAGTCTTTTGATTTTAAGAGCTCCTTGAGATGAGAACTGCTTTAAACCTTTTTAAATCAGGCACAGAAACCCCTTCCAATTACCTAATTTTACCACAATATCCATAGCAAAATAACTGCTTCCCTCTTTACCCGTAGGCCTCACAATACTTCAGGGATTGTCTCTTTTTTGGGGTTTTGCTTGTTTGTTTTTTGTGCTATAGTAAAACAAAAACCACAAACTCTGTCTTGAGTTATCTGAGGAGTCTCCAGAACTGTCTGGGATGTTCAGCTCCCAGAGGAAGAGGGGAACCTCCAAACATAACAAATTCTACATATCTGACTCTTTATCACTTGACCCCAAACAGTAAGTGCTGATAAGAGAGCACATGTTCACATACCAAGTGTTTTATTTAAACCACTTTTTCCCAGTTCTTCAACATGGCACTGCAGCATCCTGGGAAAAGCAGCAAATTATTGTTTTTATTATTATTTTTTAATATATACTTTGGGTCTGGGTAATAAAGGGATATTTCCTATCATAGGAAAGACACAATTTCTTTCTTTAATCTCCTCCTGTTGAAACAAGACAATGTCACTCTAGAGTGTCAGGTGGAATTTATTTCACTGAGCTAACAATGCTCATTTCCTTACCCTGTTGTTCCTTTAAAGCTTTGAGAGTCTACACACAAATGTCTCTGAAATGTAGTTCATTTTGAACACAAGGAGGGAAGGGAAGAAGAGGAATAGACAATCTTATCTCACCAGAAAATCTTCATGAAAGCACATGTCCCCGAAGAAGAAAGGCTTTATGCTCATAATTTCATTCAATATTTCTTTTCAAGCATTTGAATAATGGGCTTTACAGAACACCTTTTTTGATACTAACTGATCTTTATAACTAATAAAACCCTCTTACTGGGCTTTGGTACTTACATCTAGACTCCACAAAGTGCCTTTTACAAATAATAACCCTAGCTAATTATACATAGTAAATAACCTCACCTCTCAAACCCCCCCATATATCACCTTGCTAAATATTAATCACAGCTTTAAGCTGTCTAAAAGTGTGACATTAGAGTGGGGAATCTCTCTGGTAAAGGATCCCAAACTATCCATCAATATCCCTCTCATGAAAAGCACTGATTAAACCTTCCTGGCATGGGCTTTCATGAGTTTGGATGTTGGTTCTCCACTTTGCCAAGCCACGGAGCCATCACACCCCAGCCCATCCCCAGCAGGGTGGGAGCGCCCTCAGCACCCCTTATCTGCTGCCAAGAGCCTGATGTGGCACGGCTGAGCCTGGGCAGGCAGCAGGAGCTGCACTAACTCAGATCTCCTCTTTCTTAATTAGGGCTTGAAACAATAGGTGGGGAAAATCCAGGACCAACGGCTATTATGTATTAGCTTTCATTTCTGTGCATTGATTGAGCTTATGTTGTTTTATGTGTGCGATGAAAGGGCAAATCAAAACCCATTTCTCTTTCTTGTCAATTCTCTTTCTCTTTTTCAACTATTTATCTTCGTATTGTATTGCAGCAACAGATGGCACATTAAAAATGAATTCACTTTTTGGGAACTGTATACTGTGCAGCTTATTCTTACCATCTAAAATGACGATGTAATTAAATTTCTTTTGGGAAGGTACCTATAAAATACAGTAACATAATGCTCACTTAAGGAACAAGACATTTTACAATAGAAGCACTTGGGGAAGAACACAAGTCTTCTGGGGAAGAACACAAGTCTTCCTGGCATAGAAACTCTTTTGGCATGGCTATTTTCATATGAATTGCTGACCTAGTTAAAAAAGTGTGTGTATATATATACATGTGTGTGTGTGTGCATGTATAAACATATATCACTCAGCTTATTTCCCCCTCTGATTTTCATAAAGGAATAAGTTACAAGTGTTTTCTACATTAATTTCGCCTAGCACATTTACAAACAATTCTCTCAGAGAGGATTCGCTGGATAATATTGTCATTCTTTAAAAAAATAGCTCCCAATAAATTGAAATAAATAACACCATTGCTAGCAAGCACTGTATAGGTCAGTTCACATGCAATGCTATCAATGCACACCTGGCAAGGTGCTTAGGAAAAATCTCCCAATCACACGAAAAATTGTTTACATTTGCAGGCTCATAACATTTTAAACCCTATGCAGGAGATCACATTTGAGGAGCAACAAGCCAGGATAACACACGGGTGAGAAACTTTCCTCACCAGCACTAACACATTTCCCACAAATAGAAAACAATAGGTTAAATTCCTTCAAAGCACGGTGCTTAATTTGGAGGCAATTAATCAGCTCAGATAGGAGAATCATAGGAATATCAGCTTTATAGGCCCAGAATAAACAGCAGCATGAAATACATGCCTTTCCTATGATCAACAGCACCTAACAATTACACTGATAGTCATTAGCACGCTGTAGAAAAAAGGAAAGTGAGTGTGTAGGAGGAGGGATAGGTCATACTGAAGCTGCCTTTTTATTAATCATCATTATAGGAAGGGAAAGAAGAAATATTAAGTTTCCGTTCATGTGAAATCTATTAGTCATTATTTTTTAAACTTGATTATCTATTTTCCGATCCTGAAATCTCTTTTGGATGCTTGAGTGAATAAACAAACAAACACCAATATATATTAAACAAAACCAAACAAAAACTGTTCAACAGAGCAGTTACCCACAAATCTCAGAGAAATCAGCAATATCACATGATATGATAGTGTCTGATAAGTAATTTCTACCCCAGGACAAAGTTTCATTTATATCATCTTTATTTTCTTTGGTTTCCTACTGCATCCCCACTTTGCTACATTAGCCTGAAAATCAATCTGGGGGAATTTACCTTTTAATAGAAAAAAAAAAAAATCATCAAACATCACTGCATCTTTACCTTTTCTTTAGGTCAAGAATATCACAACTAGACAGTACTTTCAGTACTTTCACCTACCTTAAAATATTCCATTAGATAGGACAGAACTAATAATCTCTGGGGAAAGGGAATGGATGGCTTTCCCACCACCAAAGGGGTGAAAAAAATACAGAAAACCCTACCAATATACATGTTCCTCCGTCTTTAAAATATTGCAATATGAGTTTGGGGGATTTTTTTTAAAGTGCTGTTGTTGGAAATTTCCTGTGCTTACATGAAAGATGGTATTTAAACTGTTGTAACTTGGCCAAGTCAAAAGCAATTTGCAGGAGGACACTGAAAGGCAAATATATACATACAAGGGACAGGTCTGCTAACATGTTAAATAAACCACACTTACACACAGAGCTTGACAGTTCCTTTCTCAAAATAAATACATCTGAAAGTAAATACACTGTCCTGTTGAGTCAGGCTGTATTTAGCATCTCTGTTTTCCCTCCTGCCACCCCCCAAGAGTGTGTCAAGGATGTTTTCATCCCCTTGTTTGTCCGTCTCCCCTAATCAGGAGGCTGTTGTTGTACTGAGCAAGTCGGGGTATTTAGTGGAAATCAAGATGGATTTAGTTTGGAATTAAGTAGATCCCCGTGACAGGAAATATTAAGAGATGATGGATGTCTGACAAATATTTAAATTTTAAAAAAAAAATCAACTCCCATTTCAGAAGGCAGTCTGCAAAGCTAGATTTATGAAACTGAACTTTAAACTTAAAGGAACATATTTTTCCAGGCTTTATGTATTAGCAACATTGCATTTAATTTAGAGATTAAATAAACACTAGTTTGAGGCAGTCCACCAGGGCTGAAATGCTTCATGGAGGCAGGCTCACAGTTTTGAGGTTATGAAATATGTCTCCTGTTTTGACACTATTGTAATAGCATAGTTGTTCACTTTCCTTGTTTCCATGGGGTTTATGGTCCATAAAGTTTAATAACAATCTTAACAGCTGAACAGTGAGCACACATCTCTGGGAGGCTTCTGAAAGAAACAGGATCTGAATTTTATCCATGTAATTTTTAGTGGCAGCATATGTCCTTTCCTCGCCACTGTCCACAAACACCCACATCATTAAAGAAGCCACCAAATGACACTGACTCTCCTCAGAAAAGAGGCCACACACCCTCAGGTCCTCCAGGAGCTGAGTGAACAGCACTCAAAACACTAGTTCATATTATGAAACTGCTGAATTTCAGAAAAATTAAAGAAAAAGCTTGATCAATAGGTCCTATAGGAAAAACATCCAGGAGCACCCACAAAGGGCAGTGGCTTTCTTCCATCTGAGCTGGCACCAAAAACCCAATGTCTTGGGTACATGTAGACCTTCTGCCCCTCACTAGACTTCAGTTCCTCACAAAACTGGCCCCTAGGATGTACCTTGACTAATTGCTTTCCATAAAAAGTGAGTGGGAAAGGCCCTATTCTGGTGCAAAGAGAGAACGCGGGTCTCCCCAAAACAACACTCAAGCCTGTAAGCATCTTTTCCAGAAAAGACATAGGCCCACCTCTGGTTTTTTCCTCTGAGGTAGCCCAAAACAGACGGAAAAGGGCCAAACAAACCACGGAAGGCTCTTCACCAGAGGGCAGGTTCCCAAAACCACTGCAACACACCCCAAACCTCCATCTCACTCAGCTTCTGACTGCCTCATCTTTGAAAACTGCTTTCTTTCCAGCTACCACCAAAAAAAAAAAAAAAAAAAACCAAAAAACCAACCAGCTAGAAAAGCTGGCAAACCTGAGAGCCCTAAAACTAATGTGGAATTCACCTGCATCTCCCCAGGCATCAGGCTCAGCAGATGATCCAGGAGTTAGCCCTGCTGGCTTTGCCTGGCTTTCACCTTGGCTCATTTGGGTTCTGACCTGAGTGTATGGATCTGCCACATGGACTGGGTTCTTTCCAGGGCAGGGAAAGCAGCACCAGTGATTTGTGGTCTGGATCAGAAAGTAAAATTTGCACACAAATCCTGTAATATTGGTCAAAAGTTAACCTGAGATCTCTTTCATACGGCCTGATGGAAAGTTTTAGGTGATCAAAGGCACAGTGGTAGAAAGAGAATGCACCTTCTCCCATGCAGCTTGGCTTTAACTTTGATTAATTTGTGACTGCCTTGGACTGGAGTCACAAATGCTGAAGAACCCTGTTGGTTCAAACCAATCAACGATAAGGCCCTCTGTCTGCTTATAATTCCACCATTTCCACTACCTTCATGGTTTTTAGGAGTCTTTTGAAAAATAGAAGTAAAAGGGAACATTCAACTTTCAAACCTGGATTTACATAACAATTTGTAAGGAGGAGCTCTATACTAGTACAGAATATTAAATTAATTCCCCCTTTTTAAATAATTGAATAGATTTCAACTTGATTTTGTCTCTTTAACATTTCAGTAGACCATTTTTTTCAATGAATTTGACACATCAAGTAATATCAGTAAATCTACCTAAAATATTTACAATTACTTGCAAGATATTTTTACATGAACCAGTAAATTGAAACTTCCTCTCAAAGGAGAGACATAAAGAAGTCATTTTTATGGTGTTTATTGTAATTTTAATAGGCAATTTCATAGGTAAACAGAAGTGCTTGATCTCCATTCACCACTGTATAACAGGCTGTGCTGCATATCTAATGGAATCACATGGATTTGTGTACAAAATGAACAAGAATTACAAATGGCTCCTTCTGTGATTTAAACTCCACAGGTTTATGTACCTCAGCTGCAGTGCCTCAGAAGAAAACACAACACACATTTATACCACACAAATAGGCAGCCCCCTCCTCTGGGGAGTCAAGTTTTAAGAAGAAAATGCTCCAGTCTGGCATTAAAGCAGCTGTTCAGCAGGAGCTGTGCACACATTTTCAGAGTAGCCTCCATCCAAGCTGGATGTGTGCAAGCTCAAAAGATCCGAAATTTGTGTGGGCAAATGACACTTTCATGGCTGGAGTAGATTAATGGAGTAATAGATTTAAAGGCTAGAAGGGATCATTATGATCATCTACTATGACCTTCTGTTTAACAGAATTTAGCCAAGGGATTCCTGCATCCAGCCCATGGCTCATAACTTCTGGTTGAGCTACAACCAATATCTTTTAGAAAGACATTCAATCTTGATTTAAAGACTTCAAGTGATGGAGAAGTCACTACATTCCCTGGCAAGTTGTAACAGTGCTTAATTGCACTGTTTCTTTTTTCTTTTTTTTTTTAATTTTACAACTACAATTTGTGTAGTTTCAGCCCAGTCACTTCATCTCCTCCTACTAGATTAAAAGTCCTTTTCTAGCAGAAGTTTTCTCCAAGCAAGGAATATCTTCATCTTTTCCTCACAAAGACAGTGCTGCTTTATTCCTCTGCTATGGGATAAAAGTTCTCATCATTCTCATAGGACTTTTCTGAAATCTCCAAACTCTTTACTTGCAAACACCAACACTAGTACTTGTCAAATAATGTTTAATTTATAGGGGTAATAACAGTAATAATAATACTGCAAGGATAAACTTGGAGAAGAAAACAAGCATGTAAGCCATTTGGTCTTTCTCCTTCTTACACATGCTCATGCAAATATCCTTTAGAGAAAAGGAAGAAATAAAAAATTATCCAAATATGCTGAATTTAGCCAGGCTGGAAGACATAAGGATAGTAAAACAGTTTAGCAGAGCACAGATCGTGGGGTTTTTTGCCAAGTTATGTTTGATGCAAGAATTCATGAGGCATAGGTACCCCCACAGTCCTCTTCATCATTCAACCTGGCCTGGGTCCCAGACATGTTTGAGGAGGTTTTTAGGTGCTATTCCTGACCCAGGCATGCACAGGGGGCTACAGGAGCAGGCTGCCAGCTCCAGAGCATCCAGAGCTCCAGAAACTTTCTAACACCATGAAAATCCTCAGCTGCTTGTCAGGACAGCTTTATGGAAAGTGAGATGAGGTTCTGGCCCCAGCATTTAACTACACTTGGCTGTAACTCAATTTCTCACAAATAGCAATTTTGGCATGTTCTGGTTCTCTTGCACAACTGTGATACTTGCAGTGGGAATAATAAATTATCGTGCTATTACATGACAACAGAAACCTCCATGTGTTTGGTTCCACGTGCAGGACTAAAAACGTGGGCTGTGATTTCATTGCACTTTCACTAGGCTGGAATCTCATATATTTACATTGTTTAGTAATGAACTACTGATCATGTGAGACTGAGAATTCACGGGAACAGTGATTGTCCTCACAAATAGGGTTCTGAATGAGGGGGGGTTTTGTGATGCAAAAGCCTGGATTTCTGTAGTTAGAATCACTCTCCTACACTTCAGGCATATATTGCACTGACAACAAAGGGTTTGAAGGAATGTCCATGAATGCTGCTTCTGCTTCAGATGTGACTATACACCTCTGGAAAACACAACAAATGTATAATCAAACACCAATGTCTTTTCATAATTCATTAAAACCTACTGTTGGATTCCACTAGAGTTGTTGAGAAGTTAAGAACAGGAAAGCAAGAGGCATGCAATTCAAGACAAACTCTTACTTAGGGGGAAAAAAAGAAGCTATTTTCATTCTAAGAAGACAGTGGGTGGGAGAATGGATTTCTGCTAGGGAAACAAGCAGTCACTTTCACTGAAAAGGAAATACTGAGTTGCTTTGTCCTAAGGTCTCAGCGGAGCAAAGGCTGATGGTTTAACCATGGCATATGGGTTGCAGCCCAAGAGAGCTAAAGAGAAAATTTGGAAGCTCGTGTCAAATTTTCTGCTCTCTATATAGCTTTGGCCTAGGCCTCAGCAGCAGTCTCGAGGGACAGAATGATGTACTGCAATATAACAAGCTGCCTGACATTTTGAAATGCCTTAACCCCCAGCTTTCCATCCACCTTTTAGCCCTTGCAGCAGCCTCCCTTCCCACGTGGAGCTGCACAATGTACAGCGCAAGACTTCACTATAAAGAAAAAAGTTGTCATATCTTTGTCCTTGAGGGTTTTAATCGGTAATGACTCCTGGCTTCGTTAATAACATTTTCAGTAGTATAATAGGAAAGGCCAGTTATTGTATAGAAGGGGGGTATGTGAATGTCTAATGTCCCTCACTCAGGCACAGGCCATGTCTCAGCAAAGTCTTGGGACTATTTTCTATATTTTCCCTCACCAGAACGTAGGATGGGGGGCATGAAAAAGGAAAAGCACCATTTTCCTGTAAATGCAGAAATTGCAACCTCCTAATAAAACACAAAGCCTCCTGAATCCCTAACAAAGGAAGATTTAGAAGCACAAATGTGAATGTTGAAGCCAAGCTGGTGCACACAAGCAAGAAGAAATTTATTTTATGCTTCCAACTTTCAGATTTATATCTAGGAGTTGGAGGCCAAACCCTTAAAAACAGTGCAATAATTATGTATCCAAACCAAAATCTTTCTCCCCCCTTGACATGGAAAACGCTGCAGAACCAAAAGCATTATTAATTTTAAAAACTGTACATTCTATTACAGGCTGGGACTCCATCAACCCAGCTCACAGGCTTCCTTTTTTCTAAAAAGTCAAAACATTGAGGGGTTGAATAGAGCTCCTCTCATACATTATCTCCCTAATGACTTTGACCTATTAATAAGTGGAATCTATCAAGTATACTCTCTCCTACAGTATTTTGTCAATCGTTATACGCCTCAATGGGGCCACCATTAAAAATCTGCCAATTAATTCAGTATTTAGGACACTGTTACTATGAAATATGCTATGTATCATGCTATTTCTCATTATAAATATAGAAATGCTGTAAATTACAAGGTGAGATTAGTATTTTCTGCAATAAGAAGTGACGCCTTTTAATGATAATCATTATGTATTTTGCCTTTTCTCTCCTTCAGTGGGGTTCTTTTATAGCTGAGCCATTCCAAGGAACAACAATTTGAATGCCACACAGGATACTAGAAGGATATTCTTTCAACACCCTAATTCTTATTTCCTGCCATTCTGTATCAAATCCTTTTTGCAGCACGGTCTAAATATGCATCCTAATTAATTTTTATTCTTCCAGAAAGTTAACCAAAGGGTTTTTCCCGAACTTTACACAATGTCTAAAAAATGTGTAAAAATAAGAATAATATTTAATAATAATATTAGGCATCTTAAACTGAGTGCATGTTTATGTACGACATCTGAATAAAATGTTTTTGCTGACCCAAAACAAAGCTCTTGCCCGAAAATGATTAATTGTGGCTTTCTGGTCAATAAAACACTAAATAAAATGAAGGATGAGAATCTAATGCAGGTGAAAGTCTCCTAATGGCATTTATTAATTAATATATTTAATTTTGGGGTTTTTAAAATTTTTTTTTATTAAAAATATTATTTTAATTAATATCCCATGGATTAAAAAAAACATTAAAGGTATTAGCATCAAGTTAGCATGATTGCAATGAATAATGTGAAAAGTGCCTCTAATAGAGTTGTAGCTGTGGTTTGATTTATTCTAGATGAAAAATGACATTTATCAAACATTTGATCTGATGGGCTATATATGTATGGAGAAACAAAAGAGACGAGATTAACTGGCAAGAAAATCCATTTTGATTAGACTATTTAATGTTCTGTGTATGTGTTACAAATAACCCTCCTCCCAGGAGGATTCCTTGGAACCAGATTTCTTCAGTTATTATTTTTATTTAGCACTGAGACCGTATGACCTGGGAACAGAACCTTTTAAAACACTTGACAAAAATCAAAGGTATTAGAACTTTTATCTGTACTGTTTTCTCTGTAAGGAAAAATCTCATTCCTGTATGGGATACACTCACTAAATTAAACTTCTAGTGTTTTTAAAAGTATTTTTTAATATTATCATTTTAGGATCTCCGCTTGTACATTTCTGAATGATATTTCATTTGGAACTGCAACCATTTATCTAGTTGAAGCATCTGTGTGTTTAACATATGGACTGGAAACTTTCCACTACAATGACTGTGTTCTGCCAAAAAAGCCAGCAAAAGAAAATGTTGTGATGTAAATATAAGCCGATATCCCAGTTCTTCACAGGTTTTGAATCTTTAACCATCTAAGTAAAGGAGAGTTTATTACAACTGCAGTTTTGTTGAAAACAAAACCAAAATAAGATAAAATAAAAAATAGAAAACCAGCAAAAACAGGCCCTGTATATTGCAAATCCCCATTTTGGCAACCCAAAGAGGGAATATAAGCTTAAAGGCCTGAATTTAACAAACCTAATTATCAAGGCTTAATTAGTACCAAGGGTAAAGCTTCATGGAACACCTGCAGACTTAATTTATGTCCTGACAGAGAGGAACAAGTGTTAATGGGCTGTATTTATGTTAATACCTGAACCTTAGAGAGCCAGTGGGATAAAACAGACTATGCACTAGTTTTTTGTTTCAAGCTACAGAACAAACATAAAAGATTTTAATCTTAATATTAGTTTGCACATAAGTCCTTGGGGAAAGTATAGATCTATTTAAACTTTAAAATTGGAGATGCTGAATACTAAGGGGAAAAAAAAAGTAAAAAAAAATTAAAAAGTAAGTCAATTTAAAAAGTGGTGTCAATGCAGAAAATACAAAACCAAAAAGGGTCTGTGGCCATTTTCCAAGCATCCTGTGAGTAGATATTGGTTTTTTAAAACCTCTTATGCCACACCATTGATGCTTTCTACAGCATGAACATAGGTATTTTCATGTTTCTGATGCATAATACAATCCTTTTCTATATTCAGGGGAAGGCAAAAAGGCTGCCCACCATAACTGCAGTGCTGAGGGTATTGCCCCTGCCTGCTGGGACTTAGTGGACCTGATCTGAGCTGGCTTTGGGCACGTTTTCAGAAGGCAGAGCCCTGTGGGGAATGGGGCCTCTTACGGTCTCCAGAGTTCCCAGAGCCCAGGCTATAAATGGGCCATATGGTGCCACCAGTCCCAGCTCTCCCTGAGTGCCAGGAGAGTACAGAACATTCTATATCCATGCTGTTCCTCTCTCTGTGTGCAGTAAACTACCTTGGAGCTGGGGGGTTTGGGTTGGAATAAATAACCTGTGCTTTTCCCACTGAAGATGTAATTCTATTGCAGCAACACTGGTTCATCTTCACTTCTGGCACTGCAAGTATCCTAACTAAACCCAGAAAGATGGTGTTCAGATGGCATTTTTCTGCCCTGCAGTGCTCCTTTCAGTCCTTGGCCACTCACAGCATTTTGGAAAGATCCCCCCTGAGTGCGGCCATCCCCCTATGGGAACACGGCTTGGCTTCACGCCCCGTGCCTGGGGACACCGTGCCAGCAGGGCTTCCCAGCACAAGGTCAGTGAAAACTTCCCCTTTTTTCTTCTTTTAACTAAAGGTTTGCCTCTGCCTAAAGGCCTAAAACAGTTTTGCTGCCCATCATTTCCTGTAAGGACACCAGGCTTGAGTCTCTACAGCTGCCCAAGGGAGAGGTAAGAGTATTTACAGGATGACCCATAGAAATTCAAGCTAATTTAAAGAAATACATTTTGGTTGAGCAAGAATGGGTAGTTTGGTTAGTGTCTCCTCCCCACCATGTTCTGTACTGTAACAGCAAGAGAATTCTTTAAGTTTTTGTTATCTTTTTTCATTCCTATTCTGTAATCCTCCTTAAAATATTGGCACTATTGCTTCAACCCTTCCTGCTTTTTTTTCTGGCAGTGACCGCGCCCTGCCCCCTGAGGACCATCCACTGCCCCAAAAATGCCTGAGAGCCCTTGCACTATCTTGAAGGAGCCATGGCCAGTGGAGTGTTCTCCCAGCTTGGATCTCCAAGGATGTGAGCTCCTTGTACCTCCCAAGCCAACCACCTGGTGTCCTCAACACCCTAAACTCTTGTTCCTTGGAGCACTGCTGGAAACATTTGCCCCATTTCCGAGTTTGGAAATACTTTCTGAAATATGACACAAGTGCTCACCAGCACCAGTGTTGAGAGAGTCTTTGCTCTCTGTTTGTTACTTGCTCTCCCTGTATGAAAAGGAGCTTCTCAGGGCAATAATTAGTTGTTTCCATGGAGGAGTGTAGTGAAAATTAAAAGTAATATTCATGGTAGCAGCAAACTGCTCTCTCTCTCTAAAGATTCAAATTTTACAAAGGGTCACCTACCAGACCAATCCACAACTGAATTTTCATTCAAGAACTACACATTAAAAATAATAATAGTCATTCTGCAGGCTTCTTTTACTACTTTTATCTGTAGTAGTGCTTATATCTCTTTCAACCCCGTTTTTTCCTCTGTCGAATTTATCAGACCTTGAAACACGGTTTTCCAAACTGGACATAGCACATTAACACAAACATGTATGATCACTGTGGAAACAATTCAAGCACACTGGGGTTTTTTTTGGTGAGCAGCACTAACACTGATGCACAGCACACACGACTGCCACGTGTGTACACGTGTGTAGAGGTGTTCTCGTAAATGAGCACAGGCCCAGCGTTACGGGAAGAACACGGCTGAAGCCACGGCGTAGGATTCTGCAGTTCACGTGTGCTTTCATTTCGGTCACGTAGCCACGTTTCAGAACACCATGCTTTCTCTATATTTTGTAAAACTAGCTAGAGATAGATGATAAACGGAAATAACCCGTTAATCAGATTGTTAATGAACATTCTGAGAATTAAAATACAAATCCTGGACAAATTTAGTCATCAATTTCTCAAAACATCTTCAGCATGGGAAGTCGGAGATCTTTGTGAGGTCTAAAAGTTTGATTTCTTGAGTTTCTTAAAAGCAGAAACAACACTTGTCATACACAGTTTCAATAAGGCTTCTTGTTCTGTTTTCTAATTTCATTTCATCCCACTTTAACATGGCATTTTCCACCTCCCTCAGATCTTCCCACAGAATCAGTCAGGCAGAAGAAACACTTGAGTAGCTTGTGCAAGCATGATGGCTGAGCTGGTCACAGAACTTGTCCTGGACACATTAACAAATTCTTCAGCAAAAAAATAAGGGCAATTTTCAGATTGTGGTGTTTAACATTAATCCAAACTGTATTATGGAAGGCTGTCCTCAAAACCATGTATTATCTTCTACCAGGTACAATGAAGCCAAATAAGAACAGGAAAAAGAAAACCAAAACAGCTCCTAAGACTTTATTTTCCACTTGGGAAATTTTCACATCAGTGAAATGAATAGCCGTTTTGCTTCAGTAGGTGCATTTCTTTTGGGGTCATCTTTTGCTCAGCAGGAGTGGACAAGGATGAAATGGGATTTATGGGGCTTTTAATTTTTATTCTTTAATATTTCTATTTTCTTTTTCAAATATATTTTTATTTAATGTTTTGAAATATGGCTTCCCAGTACAACCTCATTTTAGTTTCACAAAGTAAATGCAATTTATGTGTTACAGTGAAAGAAAATAAAGAAAGGAAAAATAAAAGTTGTGAAATTTTTCATATGTCAGACAAGAGCAAAATTTTTACCTAACTTGAAAGATCTTCCATGCTTGCTTAAAAATCCATAAAATGAGCAATTGCTCATCAACTTAAGAGTTATATATGCGAAATCCCCTGCACACAAGTCAAGGCCAATGCATGACTGAAGATTTCTAACCATTTGTTAAATTTCCCACTTTGCAAGTGCCAAAGGATTGAAGAGTAAAAATGAATGAGTGAAGACAAGGTTCCAAGTCACTAAACTGTAGAGATGTCACAATCTTTTCTGTAGGGAGATAGTGCACTTGCACTGTAGTGAGGAGAAATCTCCGTTGCCTTTACACCAACACAGGATGTTTGACTTTTAACAGAAAGAAAACAGCAGAGGGAAGTGCAGATAAAGAGAAGAAGAATAAGCAGCTCTACAAACAGACCACAAACTTTTATCCTGGTACTGTTGAGCTACATGAAACTGTGCATCAGCTGCTGACATTACACTGTCAAATGGTCTGTTGACTTGGGATGCACTTTAATAAACACGGATGGAAGTTATTTTATGAATTAGAAACTTTAGCTACTGAGATAAACACACAGGCAGTGTCTTCCTGTGCACACAGGACAGCTTAGTTAGACTGAAACTCTGACTAAACACATTCAGTCAGCACAGTCAGCTCACAAGAGTAGCTGAGTTTCCTATGTGCTCAAGTGCAAACTCTTATCAAACATCATAAATACTCAGGGGCAAATCAGATCCTTGTTGTTCCATATTTAACTTTTGATAAAATCAATGAAGTGATCAAACAGCAGGTTCCAGGAATCTTTTTGTTTGTTTGCACTTTTTGTTAATGGAAAGTTTAAACCTCCATTATTTAAGGCATTTTACGATCTCTCTGCAATCACATAAATGCCATTTCAATTTTGCTAGAATTTAATATAAAAAAGGCAAATATACTGCACACTGTATTGCAGTGAGCAATGTCCTACAGGTACCATCAGGGAGTGATAGGCAAGGTCACAAAGTTAGCCTTACACATTCAAAACATTACCCAGCTCTCAAATAACTCCCATATCATCCCCTGCACCATTTGCTGTTGATAGATGAGGAAAGCAAGGCGCAGAAATGGAAGAGAACTGCTGTGTAGGGATGCAGCAACCTGGAAAGATCGAAAGGTTGGAAGTTCCTGATTTGTCCACCTGATCACTGCTTTTTTCTGCTGCATTTGTCCTTGGTCCAGTTTCATATCATGAGGGACTCACAGATGGTGCTAAACTGCTCCCATGCTCCTAAATTTTAGCAGTAATGTTAAAAAGTGCAATTTGAGAGTGGAGGCAAATTTCCACCAGAGATAAAATTATAAATCTCTAGACTTCATAACATCTTTACCCTTGTGATTTCCACACTCCCCCATGGAAAAGACACAGAGGGGCTGAAGCAGGGTAAGGGTGTTAGACTGAACGTTTCAAACAGTGAAAAGTACCTTTCCTCTTCCCCTGGAGTCTGCAACACCATCTGGATTTTGGCTTGGATTTCTTTTTCTGAAATGCTGACCCAAATATTGAATTCACTCCATTTATCCCAAACCTTGTCAAAGGATTTTTGTTAGAAAATGAGAACTACTATTTTATAATGAGTAAACATTTAATATATCTCTGTTACACCATTAAAATACTCTGCAAATAAATAAAATTTCTTTTTTTTTCTTAGCACTTTCCCCATCCCTGATCTGTATTTGTTCATGGCATACACTAAAAGTCTTTCACTAGTATTAACTAACTTCACTGACATGCAATTTATACAGCTGTAACAAACAAAAGAAAAAGAAAATTCTGGAGTCTTTATTTAATGAATTTCCAAAAGTGTCATTTTTTGAGTGTTAATACATAAATCTGGGACAAATTTAAAATAAATTTTTAAATTATGAGTATTTTGGAAACAAAATAAAATTTAAAAAAAAAAAGACCAAACTGAAAGAGCAAAAGATGACAAGAAGACTGACTGTCTTTTTAAATTGCTACGTGTCCACATGTCAGTGCAGCTTTGCCAGCTTCCCACGGTAAGCAAGCAAAAGCCAAAAAGCAGGAGCAAACATCACCTCCCAGCTCCAGGCTCCACCCATGAACTTCCAGGCTTCTGTGAGTTTACGTCAATACCTCCATAATAATTCTGATGTATATAAGCTAAGACCTTGAGGTTTAATAATATTTTCAAATGTAGGATTTTGACAATAGTGAAAATGTCACTAGAAGTAGCCCTTTATTTTCTAGAATTTTTAAGTTCTTTTTATCTCTCAAACTATACACATACTGTCCTATATTATGCCACCTTAACCTAGAAAGTGCTTACTAGATTACTCAAATATCAGGGGTTTTTTCTAGACAGCAAAAAAGAATGCTCAGTAGTAAAAGAAGGGATCAAACTTTGATGTAAATCTCACATGTGGATGCCCTCCCCGTGCACACTGAGATTGCAGCTGATTGCAGCAACAGATGCACTGGACCTGCTTGGCACCCTCTCTGATGTTACTGAGATTGCAATTATCATATTTTCTTTCTGCTTCTTGAAAGAAGCAACATCAGATACATCCCAGCTGCTCCCAAACACCAAACCACAGAGAACAAAAATTTATACCAAGGGAGAGGACAGAAGGAATTTTTTGAACTCTTATATGACTGGGCATTAGGGAAGGAAATTACCACTCACAACAAATCAACAGCCTTCTAAACACCACTTACACATCAGCACATTTCAGACTGCCTTCTTTTTATCTTCTTCATCTAACATAATCTAAAAACCGAGGAAGAACATATTTCATTTCACTGCTTCAGCAGCAAAATGGACCAGGAGCTTTACTGGTCTCTTCAGCTTTTAGTTCCCCTTGCACACAAAATTTATATTTCTCAGTGTCAGTGTCCTTAGAAGAAGAGTGAACACAGCATTAGGATCATTAGTCATCTTTCATGCTCTGGAGGTCCTTCTTGACCAATTTAGTAAAGAACAATGCTGTGCAAAAGAGACAGGGTGGCTGCTAATGACAGGCAACAGTTCAATATTTTATGCCACCTTAAAAAAGTTTCAGTAACTGAAGGTGTTCTCACATTAATTCTTTGCATCAATTATTGACAGAGAATTTAATTTAAAGGCAACTAGTCAGTAACCTAGGGGTACTGTTTTAAATAATTTATAATTGCTGCATGGGTGTAATCATATTGCTATTGATTAAGATCCAGTCACTTCTACCAGTCCAGCATGTCTTATGCTAATTAATTTCAGTGATATCACCTTTTTAACTCTGTATTCCCTGGTAACAGGAACTCATTATTAAAAAATCATTTAATCAGGAGCAATCTTTTAAAGTTTATTTGATTAGTACTTGCTGGGCCATTGAAAAGGAGTATTTAAATGCAAGTAAAATTAGAAACTGAAGAAGGATAAAGATGGACTGATAATTTCAAGAGAAAGGCAAGAATGCTTTTTAAAAAACAAGATTTTAATTAGATATGGGAAAGAAGATTAAGATTATCATCATTGCCCCTTGATCCCAAAGTTGTTACATGCATTAACTCCCATTTAAATCAATAGAAATTTTGAAGATCAGTGCCTTTCCAGTGAATTGCAACTCTCAGCGTAGCCAGCCTAGACCCTCTTAACAACCCAATAAAATACAATATAACATTCCAAGGCAAGAGTGGGAAGTCCTTCCCAGTGTATCCCTCTCCTGTCTCACATATCAGTCCCCAGCAGAGACTGATTCTTCCCTTCACCCCTCCACTATGGCAGATTCCAGTGTCTACTGGAAACACTTCTACTTTTTCAGGCTGCCTCCAAGTTTGGGAAAGCTTCCTCAAATGTACACAGAACTACCCCTCATCAACCTTAAATCTCTTTGAGAACTTCCATGCTAACAAAAGGAATATTTAGGCTGTTGGGGCTTCATGAAACCCACTGCCTACACTGATTATCTGCCATGGTGTCCTTGTTCCCTTGTGCTCTACTGTCCACTCAGTGCATTGGTGGTCCCCTGTCCTACTCAGGGACTGTGAACTTCCAATCAGGAACTGCCTTTTCACCCCAGGTGTGCATTTCTGTGGTGCTCAACACAGCAAACACGACTTGACCCTTCAGTGCTGCAGGAACATAAGCAATAATAAAGCACCAAAACCACCTCAAAGCATGGACTCAAAGGACTACACATTTAGTTCTCCAAAGCCTGCTGCAGACATCTCATTCAAGGACCTCGGTGGAATTCATTTGGTCCAGCCAGCCCCTTTTTGATGTCACTAATTACTGATGATAAATGCTTCCTGCACATAGAAGGCTTTATCTACAAAGAGCAATCTGTAAACACAGAGCCTTCACGGGTGGAGTCTGATTTGACAAACCCTACAGACAGTTTGTGACTGCAAGGGAAGCACACAGACATATGAGCAGTCAATGCCAAGGGAAATAAAAAGCTTCTGAAAGCAGGTCTTCTCTCCAGTTAAAGACAGTGGAAAGGATGCTACAGATTTCAACGAGAGCAGAATCTGAGAAAGCTTCCCTTAATAAGCACAGGTGTTTGGAAAGAAAGTTAATACAAGGATAGAGTCCATCATGGAAAGGAGGAAACTGAAACACAAGGAGGAGGTTGTAAGAAAAGCACTAAAGGGATCTATTCCTCATTTTTTGGAACCTTTCCATGGAGATGGGGGTGCTGACTGGGAGTGTGGGCAGACAATTCCTCACATATATCCAGTATCAGCAAGGACACAGGGCAGGGACTGCAAAGACAATGAGTATAATCATATCTCCTGGAGTCAAAACATTTAGCCTATAAGTAAAATGACAAACCCTGTAATTTGAACTTGACACATGCTAGGAACAAACATNGCACTTTCTAGTGAAGCCTGGTGAACCAGTTCCAGGTTTTCCCATGAAGGATTTGACAAACCCTACAGACAGTTTGTGACTGCAAGGGAAGCACACAGACATATGAGCAGTCAATGCCAAGGGAAATAAAAAGCTTCTGAAAGCAGGTCTTCTCTCCAGTTAAAGACAGTGGAAAGGATGCTACAGATTTCAACGAGAGCAGAATCTGAGAAAGCTTCCCTTAATAAGCACAGGTGTTTGGAAAGAAAGTTAATACAAGGATAGAGTCCATCATGGAAAGGAGGAAACTGAAACACAAGGAGGAGGTAGTAAGAAAAGCACTAAAGGGATCTATTCCTCATTTTTTGGAACCTTTCCATGGAGATGGGGGTGCTGACTGGGAGTGTGGGCAGACAATTCCTCACATATATCCAGTATCAGCAAGGACACAGGGCAGGGACTGCAAAGACAATGAGTATAATCATATCTCCTGGAGTCAAAACATTTAGCCTATAAGTAAAATGACAAACCCTGTAATTTGAACTTGACACATGCTAGGAACAAACATCCACCAACTAATGCCACAAAGGACATGCAATCTTTGTCCCTGAAGACACCATTATGTAAATTAAATTGAATCTAGTCCACTTTGAGGTTTGCAATCAAATGGGTATTTTTAATATCAATAAAAATTGAGCTTTCCCCTGAGAATCCAAATCAAGCTGCTTTCACAGAACAAAAGGAAAATGCTGAAACATATATGCTTTTAAGATAACTCAATGAATGTAAAATTGTTAGTAAAACCAGTACATTCAAATCTACTATGTCAAATAAACTGTGAGGAAGAATAAACTGATCTGACATTTGTATTCTCTTAGAATAAAGAAATAGAGAGTTTGGGGTTACCTGGGTACTGGGAGCCATAGCTGCAGGAGGCTCTGAACACCCTTCACACCCATTGCAACCACCACTGACTTCACACCTTTGGGGAAAAAAATACCCCAAAAATGCCAACAAGGACTGCTTATGATTTATTCTGTTCACATTGCAAGGAACAGGGATGCAAGAGGGTGAAAGCTTCTGTCATCTGCTAGACATGATTTTCATATATAAAGTCTTTTACATAAATCTACTATCACACACAAGTACAAAATAAATGTAATATACCATTAAAAATAAAGGAAACATCAAAACAATAATTAGGCAAGTATGCTCTGTTTTCTAATAAGGATCAACCCCATTGCTAATCTACCTTGAATAATGGCTTTGTTAACAAAATTGCAACTGCAAAAGGTTGTGTTTGACAGTCACACCTGGTAGTAGGAGACTACATTTCAAACAGTTTGGGAAAAAAAAATACACTATTAAATTTACTGAATACCTTGGCTAGGGTTAAGTATTTTATGCAGGCATCAGCATCTTTAAGGAGTTCACCTTTTAAAAGGAGCAGGTTTTTTGTTGTAAATGGCACTGACACTACAACAAGAAAGTTCATTTCACAAAGATGATTCATTAAGAAATAAAATATTCATGGCTGACAGCTTGAAGGATCGCCATACAGTTTTATTCTAATGCACCTGTCCTCTTTGTCAAGTCCAATATGGGATGTCATGTCGCCAAAGTTTTATTTAGAAATTGTTTGTCAGAGTGAGCTTTCTAATGTGAATGAAAAATTCATTCCCTCATTAAGAAGATTTTCCATGAAATGTCTAGGATTTTCAATGAACACCAGGACATGAACCAATTACTGTTAAACACTTAAAGAGACAGTGTCCTAGCCCACTCAGCAAAACCCTTAATGCACAAGTATATGGAAAGAACTCAATATCTATCAGCAAAACACAAATGAAATATCAGTTTTATTTTGGTTTATGCGCTCCTTCCTGTTTTCTATCTACTTTCTTTTCTCTTATTTTCTCTCTTTTTTTTTTTTCAGGGACAAATGGAAATTCATGAAGTTTGAGAGTTCTTAGTCAAATGCACGTACTAGATGCTGAGAATTTGTATATGACTTGAAGGACAAAAGCATGGCATAAACTTATAGAGACTCATATTAATTACCCGAAAAAATACGTACATGTAAAGCTGACAACATTTCCCTGTGTTTCTTTATTTGCTGAAGTCCTGTTCATTCCCTTTTTGTCTTTTCCTCAAAGTTTACCTGTTCCAGCTAAGAGAGCACCTGTGCCAAGCCCTGAGCCTGGTGGATCATAGACCAGGACATTGCAAAGCAAAAAGTTCTGCCAAATCTCTCCCTGAGGGGTAACTTTTCTTTGTATCTCACAGAAAAACTGTCTGCATTCACATCTGCAATGATCTATGTCCCATATACTTTATTTTTATCATTAAAGGAATTGCACTTGCACTGAGGTGTTCCCAGTGACCAGGTCTCCACAGGTACGCACTCTCTTCACATGGATTTTTCCACTCTGGAAAATAATTTATCTACTCATTCCAGACTTCAAGCTGTCAGACAGCCCACCTGGAGCAGAGTTTGGGCTGCTGGATATCTGAAAATCTGAGACATCTTCCCCCTGGTCTGATCTCTTCCCTGTGCACCACTGCCTGGCATCAGCCTGCTCCAGAGCTGCCACCCCACGGTGCAGGGTGCATGCAGAGAGTCTCACACCTCCTGAATTACACCTCCTGAAGGAGCCAAACTTCCCCAAGGGCCATAAAAAATACCTGTCAGTGTTGAGGCTCTCCAAACACAGGTCCTGCTCATGTGTGCAGGGACAGCCTTGCTCTGCCCTGGCCTGATGAGCAGAGCTGGGAGATGTCCTCTCCCTCTGGACTGGGGTGGACACCACACCCATGCTGGGCTGCCTTGGCTTGTGCTCCATCTCTCTGCAACCCACAGCATGGAACTGACAGAGTTTACACAAGACCTTTCTCTCTTGTGCAAAAAATCACAGTGATTGGTTTAAAAACCCCTCTTATTTTTATATCAGAAATTCAAATTAGTAATTCGAAGAAGTAGCTCTTTTCCTTTCTAATAAATGTTAGCAGCAATTGGAAATCTCATAAGTTTCTGATATTTAGATTAATCCTGGTACTGGTAAGCAGATATCTCCAAATAGTGCCTATCACACTGCTCCAGCCACCCAAATCCCCCACTTCTAATGATATCTAAAAAAAAATTAATAAATAAAATTGGGGGTTATAAATATTAGGGTTCAGTTTTAATCTGTATGTGTAGCTGACTTTCCTTTTCTTGCACCTCTGGGAATTTCTCTATGTAATCTATGTTTTAGAAAGTACAGCCCAGTAACTTTGTGCAGTGCTGCCCAGAATTACTTTCACTGGGAAAATAGTCAAGAACTGTCTACATCCTTTTGAATTTGTAAGTTTTTTTCCAGACTACAGTAGGAGATTTCTAACAGATGAAGAAGCATTTTCTTAGCAAATCAATATTAATTTATCTAATTGTTATGGTCTCAAGAGCCATAAGAGCTAAGCTGAAAAGAAAGAGTTTATTCTGAGCAAAAGTTATTCAAATATTTATAAGACTAGGTAATTTAGAAAAGAAAATACATATGGCAGAAGATAACACTGTGCCATATTTTTTTAGCCACCCTTTCACTTATTAAAGACAAGAAGTCTAAACGGGCAGATAATGGGATCCCTAATTTCCTCATGCAATTTTCAGCTGAAATTCAAAGTTCAGTTTGGTTTTTTTGTGTCTTGAAGAAGCAATGCAGCTGGGGCTGTAGAAATACGTCTGTATAGAAACGGGGAGCAGTTATTCTTCCTGGACTAAAATTTTTCAAGATATTATAGAATTGATACTGTATATTTATATATACATACATACATATATATAGTATGCTTATATATAATAAATATGCACATCAATTTATATTCCATAGTACAATCCCATAAATAAAAAGGCAGTTTCTTTAAGAGCACTATCTTAGCCTAAGCACACTGAAGGCGACTGTTCTGACCTTTCTGCCATGTGGTAACACTGACACGAACCAATCATCGTTATGTGCCCCAGCTCGCACGGTCCATTCTCTACTTCACATAGGTGAATAATTAAAAGCAAAAGCCAGAGGAAATTGTTAATCATTTTGTCAACTGCAAAGGTCACCCAATTGTGCATCACAATGACATAATCAGAAATGCAAGGCATTATTATTATAAACCTGAAGAAAAGGAGCCAATACTCAGGTCCAAAACTCATCTTGAAAATCTCTTGCTCGTAATTTTATTTACAAAGCCTAATTAGAAACTGAAACTATTTTAGTCCTTGCAATCTGATAGTATTTTTCTCTTGAAGTAAGAATAGAACATGCCTTCCAGCTACCATTCTTTTTTAAACACTGATTGTACTACGAGGTACAATAAATTATTGCAATAACCTTTCACCCCTCTAGACCTAAGCTCAAATATAACAGATGTCAGATAGAAAATGAGTTTGTTGTTATTTTAAGCTTAATCACATCAGACACCTAAATTCTCACAGGCAGTCCAGCTGAGGTGCTCTGCATTTGGCAGGCTGGTTTCCCTCATTTGCTCCCCAAAATTCCACCCACAAATCACAGCCAACGAACTCCGTCCCTGATTTAGGAACACACGTCAGATGTGTAACCCTACCCGTGTGAGCGGCCCACTAAAACCAAGGGGGTTTTGCAGGCATGTAAATGTATATGTCTGCTGAAATCTTGGCAGAACATTTGGTGCTGGTGGTCAGGAAAGGGTTATAGGAACCAGAACACAACAAAACTTTCTGCAGAACAGAGCAACTTGCCTGCTAATACAACGTTTTGAAAATGTACTAGTTTTTTAAAGGGCAAATTAGGAGTTCTGGGGCTCTCAGAACTAGCAAACACAGAAAATCAATTAAACTAACATGTGAAGCTTAAATATATCACATTGTAAACTCATATTTTATGCCTCCACTTTAAGTGCACTTAGATGATCTCCTGGAGGAATTCAAGAAGTGTTATCTTATTTTGTGCCCAAAACCAGAAAAAGAGCTCCACTGGGCTTGCCAGGCTGTTAAAATTAAAATAGCTGTTTGAGCACAGCATAATATATGAGACGTTTAAGGCATTTTCCCCTAGAATTTTGGTTTATCTTCTTTAGTTAATTTTCTGAGATAAAATCCAGTTATAAATAACCTGGAGGCACTCTCAGTCTGCTGCTTGTGGGATGGCAAATCTTTAATAGCCAGAAATTCTGCCTCTTAGAGATCTCTTGAGGGAATAATAGTACTTTGAAAATTATCCAAAGGAAAATAAGCAAAAAGCATTATAAAAATTATAAAAACTAGTAATTATGCAGGAAGTTATACTATATTTATAAGCCAATAATGAACTATCACCCATAGGCTTTTTTTTCCCCTTTTTAAATACAAACATAAAAATATTCATTGACTATATTACATTCAAACTGCTGATTTTCACCAGAATTGATTATATAAGTGCATACTAAAAAAAATTCTGCAGGATAAACCCCTACAGACATGTGCCAGACCAATAAAAAGAAATAAAACCTAGCAATTAAAACAGATGTGGCTGAAGAATTGAAGCAGAACTGCCCAGAACTTTTAATTTTCAGTACTCTAGAATCAAGGAAAGAGTTATACCCTGACAGCATGTAAAACAACTGAAATATGAAATTAATACTTTCTCTAAACCAAAGACTACAATAACAATATCCTGGCTGTCATCCACTGACTATGTCTATAATTACCACAGTGCCTACGACTAGAAAAGTAGGAGGCAATTCAAAACAAAAATTGAGTCTGTCAGACTAGACACTGTAAGATTTATTCTTGTCAAAGATCTGGAGGCCACAAATCATAATTGAAGTTCAAGCAGTTTTTTAAAAAATAAAAAGTCTGTGGAATATAAGACCTTTTATTTTTTTTTTTAAAGGTCTAAAACTGCTACAGAAATCTGCAAGTCAATCACCTTGTCAACATTAGCAAGGAAAACAGTTGAAAGCCATTCTGACAGGCAAGGTAGAAAGGAACACGCATTTGTAACATAATAGAAAATAACTGGTAGAGATTTAGCAAAGAAAAAAAAATCTGCCTAACTATTCTCCTTGACTTTTCTGAGGTTACAGAGAAGGTTGATGATAGCAGTGCAGATGGCATAATTTATTTGGATTTTCAGAGTGCCGGCAATGAAATTTAATGTATGAAAGGTAAGAGCTATAAGGACAGACAAAAGACCTAAATTTGAGTATCAAGAGAGAAAAGAAAAAGAGGGGTGGTTTGAAAGGGGGAATTACCCACACCAGCAAAACCCAAATCTTATATTTTGCAGGTAATGTCAATTTGTCTTGCTACTTTTAACTCAATACAAATGACTAGACAAGTGAAAAATAAAGAACTTTAAATTAGAAATGATCAAAGAAAACACTTTCTCATAGGGAGAGTAATAGAAGTCTAGAAAGACTGGCTAAGCAGATTTGTTGTTACTGTACCAAAGGAAAAACCCCACAATTTACTGTGTACCTCACTGCCTGAAAATGGTACAAACCCTGATGATTCTGTCCCTCGATGTCTTCACCCATCTTACTCAATTTAAAATGACAAAAAGGAGTTGTTTGGGTTTTTTCAAATGCAATTGGACTCTTTCTCACTTAAAATAAAATTTAATGAAACAATACTTAATCTTTGATGGACACAGTTTTAGAGATACCCTAACAACTCCACTGAAAACATCAGATTTGACACAGAATGCTGAAATTTCAAAAAATAGATGTACGTTTATTTTTCATTGATATTAAGCTCTCATTTATTAACTTAATTCTATGCTGTGGAACTCAAAGAGTTGGAAAAGCTTTGGTTAAACTTCTTTCTCCTTAGGATTTTCAAAATTCCAGCGTAAGCCGTCTGCAGGTCTTTTTTGTACACAGAGCAGCGTGGTGAGCCTTTAAGCAACAGTTCAGACACTCTCCCAAATATTCATTAGATGTTGCTCACACAAAATTCAGATGAAGCATTTCCACTACATTTTTCAATTATTCACAATCTGCAACATTAGCTAAAATTGGTCCTAGGAAATCCATTGCCAGCAATGTGTGTATTTGTGAGTGTGCATGACAGACACATTTTTATGCTGATCTCTCCAAGATCACACAGCAAACATTATGACTTCTCCCTTGGACAATAAAACAAACATCTGCTTATTCAATGAAAATATATATAAAATTCTGAGTTACCAAAATCAACCCAACTTTGAATGATTCAATCAACAGGAGGAGAAGTTTCTGCAAATGATGGGACTGTGCTTTGGAGATATGAAATCTGGGCTGCCTATCTCTCAGTTCTCCTTTACCTCCTTAACAACTTTAGATGCATAAATAAAACAAAGGACATTCCATTTATATTTTTAACTTCAAACCAGGCATGAGAGAAAGCATTTTGCTGAATGTCAAAATCACACAAATATTATGCATTAAAAATGTAGTTGCAAGACCATTTTTGAGGTTTCAGTTCCATTAATCACGTTGCCTCTAGTGGGGATCACTGGATTTCACTCTAAATAGTTTGTGTCCATGCAGCATCATCTACAGCTGCCTTTCCATTTTTTTCCCTCTTTCCTCAGCAATACTGGAAAAAAGGGTAGCTATTCACACTATCAAGGATGAAGGCTGACTGGGAAGACTTGCAGAAAGATCTTATGAGGCTCAGCAACCAGGCAACAAAATGGCAGATGAAATTAAATGCGGATGAATGATGCACATGGGAAAAAAAACAAATGCAACATCACATGTCTGCACCAAACTTAGAATGCAAGAGCAAGATCTTGTGGATATATCTCAGTGATAAGAGAACATCAGCTCAATACTCACAGCAATTAAAAAAGAAATAGAAAGCTGAGAATTATTAGGAAAGAAATAGAGAAGAAAATAAAAGACACAATTATGCCACTGTATAAACTGAAGATTGTCTGCAGCTTGGACAGTGTGAGTTCTGGTACCTTCATCTTAAAAAACTGTCACAGCAGTGGGAAGCTACAGAGAAAGGCTAAAGAAATTATTATTGCTATGGAATAACTTCTGTACACAATTAACTTCTGCATCTTCTTCCTCACAAAGAGACAGCTGAGCAGGGATGTACTCGTGGCCCCAGAACTGAGAGCAGCTTGGAGAGAGGGAATAGGGACAGGCAGCCTCCCACAGCACAGGTGCTGGATGCAGCTTCCAAGCTCAAAACAAGTCAAAGAAGTCACTGAATTTTTCATGCAATATGAAGTTAGGCTGTTAAATCCCTCCCACAAGACACTGTGGATGCTAAAAGTTTACAAGGCAAAAAAACTAACTGATTAATGGGAAGTATTAGAGGCTGGGAGATATTTCTTTTGGAAAAATTATTTACTGTTTGCTGGTTCTGTCTCTTTCTATGGCTTCTGATCTTCCCATTTGTCAGAGCAAGTGCACTCAGCTGGTTTGAAATTTGGTCTATTCCTGTATGGGCTTTTTTTATGAAAAACTGCCCCACATGAAATGGTTCACCAAAAGAAAATGGGAGGGATTGGATTGAAAGGTGGATGAGAACCAAAACATGCTGAATAAAGCTGAAGAATGGCTCAAACAGGTTATTTTCCCCTGAAGATTTATAAATAACCATGGCTGTCTATATTTTATCAATAACACATACCAAAAAGTTAGGTCAGCCTTTTGATTTGTAATATCCTCCTTTTCTTTTTCACCAAATTCTGGGCTAACAAAGTTTGATTTAAAAAAATAAATCCCTCAAGGGATGGCACCTGGCTGCTTTCTTACACCTGCAGCAAAAAGCACAGGGTTTCCCTAGGACAGAACCTTCCTACAGGAAAATGATGATGCAAAATCCCATCTCTCTTCGCCACATACCCCAAAGGATTCTCTGCTGCAACCATGGAGAGTCCCACACCCAAAATGATGGTTTCAGGCCCCTGGGGCACAGACCCTGCCCTTCATTACTTTATTGGAATAAATGTAGGTTTAATGCCTTAACTACAAATGAATCAAATGTAACATTTAATACAATAATCATTCCGAGGAAGAAATGGAGATTGTGGACTGATGGCAACATTAACCTGTGGTATCACTTCCATCTTGCCTTTTTTATGCATTTTTTACAGCTCTGCACACAGATCATTGCAAACGGAAACCCCTTTCAGATCTTTTTTCTCTTTTCTTTCAGCAAATGTGGGCTCATCTGTTGCAGGGGTCAACACAGCAACACTCCTTGTTTAAATTGTACTCTCTTGATTGACAAATACAGTACAGTTAGCATTTTAGCAAAAAAAGAAAAAAAAAAAAAATCAGGTAATGCTATCTATGGTAGTCCTCCTCAGTGGAAATTCCTTTACTTCAGTACAGCTATCCCAGGGGTGACCTCTTGTCCCTTCCCTTTAAACAGAATTACACCATTGCCACCAGCATCCAGAGCAGGATACAGAACTAAAACTATCTCCCCCAGAAAAAAACACTATGGAGATGTAGTTAAAAGGGGAAGCCCTCAGTTTAACAGCAAACATCCACTTGGAAAGGCAGACAAACACAAAAACCCATCCCAGAAATATATTTCTTTGGGGATTTTGGTTTTGCTGTTGATCTTCCCATTCTCCTCGGTTAAAATCACCTTAGAGTGGATATATCCCAGTCCTCTTTTTTTAAATTCTAATTCCTCTTGCCATTCTTTAAAGAAGAATCTTTCAGGAAAAAAAAAAAAAAAAAAAAAAAAGAGAACTTTTCCCTTCTTGAAAGGATTTTAAACTTGTGTTTGAACTGACTTTCAAAAGAGAGGGGCTTTAGTTATCCTCTGATACCAGGTCTGGTTGAACTGTATTCAATACCATTCAGCACCATCTTTTTCTGAAGATTGTGTCTTGGTTTACTGCCAATGTCCTTGATCAGAGCACAGAAGCATTTACTTAGGAAAATAACATTAAATGGCAGCCCATGGCAACAATAACAGCTCCATCGCCGGAATTCACTCGCAGAGGATGCATGGGTGGCTCGATGGCCCTGAACACTTAAGTACCTTTTTTTCCTTTCAATTCCCTCTGGTACATTAATTTTTATTGATAGCTTATAGCTATGGCAAGTGGTCTTGGTTTTACTAACTTGCAGGACTGAAGAATATCACTCATGTGGAAAAAAGGAAACCCCAACATAACAACAAGCTACCTGGCCACCAGGCTGTGTGTTTGTATTTTTGAACCACAAGCCTTTATTAAGTTGGAAAGCCAATGGCTCTTCCCTTCCCTATTTTATCTGCTCACACATTAATTTCTTTTGAAGATAAAATCCCATAATTTCTCTAATTTCACAGAAATATAGATGATTTGCACTGCAGACCTGGGTACAAAGTGTAGTGGATTTGGGAAATGCATATTTTCTCCTTTCTCAACCTATTCTTAGCAGGCTGGCTGATTCCTGAAAAAAACTTATGTAATACATAATGTTACATGGAAATGTAAACCTCCACGAGTAGCAGGGACAGAGTAAGCAAGCATCACTTCATTACACAGAAATTTGATACTGCCTAATGTTGTTTCCTTTTCCCTGCCTGTATCTTTGCGTGTATCACACAGAGGCCTCTGTGTCCAGTTTCATGTTCAAAACCTGATTTACTAAAATGAAGTAGAAAAAAACCCAAATCTTCTGTTCATTTGCATTAAATAATTGATTTGTGACAAAATGACTAGGAAAAAGAGGTTATGGCATCCAAGTGCAGAGAGTTCTCACTGTAATCAAGTGTTTCTAGAGCCCATGCTGGACGTTTATCCCCTGTATCCTGATATTAATGCATCATGTTGAGGTTTGTTTGTTTGTTTTTCCACACCGAAATCTTACGGGGACTTTATGTTAATTCAGAGTGAACCCATTTTCTGCTACTTCTACATATGTGACATAAAAATGACCTTGCATTGTTACAGAGCAACACAGCTGCATATCAGTGGCCAGAAATCTGGAACACGTGGAAATTGCTGAGTCAAGCCTTTAAAAGTAACACACACATTAGTAATGCTAATGATACTTGAAAATAAGTGTTAAAAAAATACCAGTGCATTACAAATCTCCCATTACAAACCCCAGAGCTCTTATAAAATGAGTGCTCTTTCACTAAACATGAAAGTAGCTCTCTCTTCATGTATGGTTTATCTTTTACTGCTCACTGAAACATCACCACATATCCTGATTAACCCTGCACAGGCATGAAGGAAAAGAGCAGAGCACAAAACAGCCATAGAATCACAGAATCATCAGGGTTGGAAAAGACCTCCAAGGTCATCAAGTCCAACCTTTGACCATATCATGAAGTGCCACACCTACTCTACTAAGTTTGGATCAGACTGATAATGATTAGGCTAATAAAAATTATTTCACAAGCATCTTCTTTTCCAATTTAACAATGATTACACAGAGTTACATTTTAATTACCTGAACTATTCCCTATTTTAGGGCATCTATGGTGGGTAGAACTGGAAAGGAGCCTGATATTTGCACACTCTGGGCACACAGCTCCAGCGTGGGATCCCACCAAGTCCAGAAGCAGGAGATTGCCAAGGCTTTTTAGAAAATGAGAGATATAAGCCCCTTTAATTTGATAATGCATCTAATTTTTATACTCCCACCTTCATTTTGCCTTTTTTCAACATCTGAATACTCAGAAAGGATGTAATGAAACCTGACTAATCAGCATTTTCAGAGATGAATCTGATCTCCAGGAGCTCTTTGGGAAAAATGATTGAGGCACATGGGTTTTCTAGTTCTGATTAGGAATCTGCAATCAAAAATTATGTTTACATAAAGAAACTTAAATATTATCAACAGCATTTAGCGCTGCAGAATTGGCACTAATGATAAAAATTAAGCACTGGTGAATCATATTTTAAAATTTTAACACTTGAAACAACAACAACAATTTTCCCTTTTAGACACAAGAGCTGTGACTTCCTGATGAAAGTCCCAGAGGTATTTTCTTCTTCTCTGGAAGGCATATTTCCCTCTAATTAATTAGGGTGAGGGACTGAGGCAAAGTGAAAGGATGAAGCAGAACCTGACTGCTCTCTGCAGCTCTGGCTGCTCTTTATAAACTGCAGAGAGAAGTTCCCCCTGCAAAGCTGTTCTACTTGGGTTTTAGCACCTGTTTGGAAAGCAGGGCCCCAGCCCTTCGCTCAGTGAAGTCTCAGCAGCACTGGCTCTGAACAGGCTGGCTCTACACTGGCCAGACCCACTTGTTTTGGCATGGTACAAAGGCTCAGAATGACTGTTCTGAGAAAGGACTCAGGATCCCTTTTATTGCCTGCATCGAAACAAAATATTGATTGGGACTGCTTTTAATATGCTTCCTAAATTAATGTTTGGTTTTCTTTCTTTTCCTTCAAGGATTCCCAGTAGCTGAATTTTAGAAGCAGCTCACCAGCTCTGAAAACATTCCCATCTCTATGTGACATTTCATATTCATGTGAAAGGAGAAATACATTTTAACTGAATTGAGAAACATCTTTTATAACGGTGAGAGATAAAGAGGGAAGAGAGATATTGTTCTACAATCACATAAAAAGATCTTGGCAAACGATTCTGCTGTACTGAGATTGAATAAGGGATACAGCAGATATTTTGTCATTTGTTCCCCGGGTTTCTGACTGGCTATAGCAGTGAGGGAAGCGTTATCATAAACATCTCTGAATTGCTAGAGGAAATTTTATTGTCTGCCAGATTCACAAATTGAAATCGATCTTCATTCTACCACCACTTTTGCCAAAGTTTCTGCAAAGTAGACACAACAAAATATGGTAGCCTCTCAGGTTACTTCTGATTAAATTCATATCACTTGTCTTGAAACAAAAGTTTTTTTTCTTTTTTTTTTTACCTGACTGCAACATATAATTTTAGTCAGCTAACACTAAATTAGACACCCACTCAGATTTATTATGATAAGAACATTCAGTAAGCTAATTTCAAGATGATGACTCCTATAAATTCTTATAATTTATTATTTAGTACTTTGGTTTTTAATCATTAAGTACGTGAAGACTTTGTAGGTCAAACCTGTATTAATGAAGACAGTAATCTATTTTTCAAACTCTCTGCTCCTCACCCACCTTTCAAATTGTAAATTAACAGAAATATCTTTAAACATATGTAGAAGAACAAAGGGGAAAATTGGGAGTATTTGCAGCACCATTTAACTAACCATTCCTGAGATCGTGTCTATTAAATCCATTCCCTCACAATTTTTGCAATTCTTACCAAAGGGAATGCTGAAATCAAACAAAACAAAAGATAGTCCTTAAATGAGCAATTTTAATAATCAGAACAGCAAAAATGAATGGAAATTATGCAAAGATAAGCACTAAAGTTTTCATTAGATTGTTACATTAGCACAAATGGGGTCATTTAGAAGAACTTTCTCTTGCTGGCCACAGGTTTCTGAAACTTAAATATTAACCATATGAATTTTTTAATAGGCAAGTAAAGATATCAGAGGGGAACTTCTCTTTCACTCAGCCCATGCTCAGCACAGGCTGTCTGATGGCTCCTCTGTCTGGAAGGGACTGGAGAAGCTCTGCTGCCCTACAGGCTTCTGACTATTTGAAATTCTCATTCTGATTTCACAGATGCTGGTCCTCAGCACATATTGACCTTTTACTTATTATGCTACATCTGTTTGTTTTTACATCTAATGTTTCATTGTCCTCCATTCTCTGGTGCTTTCATTCCCTGTGGGACATTTAATCCTTACAACAACACTGGACATTCTTTTCAGGAATGCATCAGGACGCTGAAAATCTGAATACGTCACCCACAGTACAGCCCATTAAACTACTCAAGAATGCTGTAAATCAGTTGAAATGTATTTTTAGGAAGAGCTCCTATAACTATTGCAGATCTCACACACATGCATTTATCTTCCGTCTGCTGTTGCAAACTTAGTGACTCATTTGTTACTGAGAATAATAGTTGTGTCATTTCTCCATGCAATTAATAAAGCTTTGTGCCATGGGTACCTAGTAAATGAAATTCACAACAGGAAACAAAGCCCTGCAAGCAAACTGCATTGCTAGAGCTGCACCAGGCTACAGTGATTCACTGGTCCCTGCCCCTTTTAGCCTTGCAACACAGGAACAAATATTTCTGGGAAATGCTGAATACTGTGCATGCATGAAAGAAACAACATTACAAATAATTTTATTCAGATTGTAGACAGGCTCCTCCACTGTCAAAAATATATTTGGGTTTGATGGAAACCAAGTGAAAAAGAGTCTCACCTTCACCCAGTTGTATGGAAAAGAAAATGGAGGAATCCCAAAACAGGACAACAGATTTAAAAAATGGAATCCTTTAGGCACTGACTGATTTAGCCATAGAATAAACCACTGGTGATGACCATATTATAACTAGAACTAGAACAACAGACATTTCCTTGGTCCTCCATTATTTCCACAATATAAGCTCAAAAATGATTGTGTCTGGGGAGTGGGTTGGGGGGCCATAGGGGACAGGAAGGAAGGGTGGAAAGCAAGGAAGGAACTGGGCTTGATTTTGGCCAGGGAAAAAAAAAATAAAGGAATGGAAAACTGCAAGTCAGCATTTCTGTAAGTGTCCTAGTCCCAAGAGGGGTAAACAAGCCACAGTCCAAACAGAGGTGAGGCAATGGCACTGGTCACAAGAAAATGGAAGAAAGCACACCTTAGTGCAGTCCTTGAGCATGGGCACCCTCCCTCTGTGCTGGCTTTGCAAGCACCAGCACAAACCAACTACAGGAGGGCAGAGGTTTGTGAACCAGACTGACTCCACCACCCAGCTCAGTGTGAGTGGGCTCCAGGGACCCTCATCCATACAGACAGCACAGAGGAAACCGTGGTTACCTCACTGCCTCCCCAAAGAGCCAGTTCAGGAATTGCCACAGAGATGAAAGCCAGAAAACTCCAAACATGCCCTGGATGTCTTCAGATCTCACTGAAGGGAAAGCAAATGACAGAGATAACAACTAGCACGAACATATGAACTTTGGACAATACCAAATTTTGTAGGGGAAGGGCACTATGCACGAATGCAGAGCATTTCAAAGCCTCTGAGGTATGAAGAAAGCCAAGTGCACTCCCCAGAGCCCTCTGGGCCACAGTGTGAGATGGGAGAACAAACCAGACAGGTTGTTCCCACATAGTGCCCTGCACCGGGAAATCCAGCCCCTGCCAGAATCCTTCCTAAGACAATGCACGATGTGCCCCTGAGTTCATCCGTATTAGATCACATCCAAACAAAATCTACCAACAAGGTATTAATAAAACCCCAAAAATTAGTGTTTTCATAATTTGGATACTAATACTTTACACTTGGTGGGTCCCCCCTTCTATCACATCCAATAGCAAAACTAATTTATCATTCACTTACAAATCTTAAGCAAGATTTTTACCAACAAAATGGTGGAGATGGCTAAACAGATGGCACCGGACCTCAGTGTGATCACTCAGATCAACCTCTATTTGTTTGAGGCAAGTGTGAAGCCTTTCACTCCTCTTTGTCTTAGGCTTCCAGGATAAGCATTCATGACACAGGAGAGAAAAAATTCCTGTAAACAACGTTCATCTGCATCCCTGCCTGGAGGAATCCCTTCCAGGGAGCTCCATCACAAAAGCCACTTTGTTCTTGGCTTCTGCAACTGGAAGGATTCACATCAGAGGATTTTTAATGATGCTCTAACACTCCAAAATGCAGGTTTTGAGATGATGGAGGCCAACTTGTTTTGTTTCTGCTGCGAATAAAACTGCTCACAGGGCAGCTGGTTTTGGGCTGCAGACCCTTCCTGCTGCGGTCTAGACCAAAACCAACAAATCTTTTTACAAAGGCCACTGCACAGCTGTGAAATGATAACTTTCAGGCACTGCGGATTTGGGTCATATTTGACCTAATGATCTAGAAGTGAAAGTCTCCTTAATCCCATTACTAATGCTCTGACTCATCCGGCTCCTGATTCTAAAAATGTCTGCTAAATTCCTTAAAAAGTTACGTTTTAATCTGAGAATATTAATTACATTTAAAATTATGACTCCCCCATGATTTATAACCTCGCAGAAAATAGTGCATTTTCATATGTGGTTTTGCAATATTCACTTCTATATACCTATCATTTTCCATTGTTTATTTTCCTTGATTGATGGTAGGGCTTTGGAGGTTTCCCATTATGAGCCTTATAATTATCACTGGTAATAGAGAAGCTCTTCCTATTATATTCAGTGAGACTGCCCAAATTATTCATTGTAGACCATTGGTACAGGACTACAAGGAAATAAGAATTTATTTCCAGTCTCAGGCATATGCTAGATAAGAGGATGTATTTATTTCTCCATGTTTCAAAAGGATTAAGGTTTGAAAAAATAAATATCACTTAGCTTGTCAGCATGCAGAACATTATGGTGCTGAGTTTAAAGTCCCTTTCCTGGGTTAAGTACGACAAATCTAAAAACGGGAGGGGGGAAATCTCAACTATATCCTTAGTCAGCTAAATAAATGAATACTATAAATTTTAGCTGTTAAGCAGGTTTACAGAACAGACTGCACAAAACTGTATCTTGGCTTTAACAGCATAATGTGCTTATTTAGAGAAATGCTACAAAATTCCAGAAGTCCTTGACCCTTGGCTATACCAAGAGCTCACTGAATACATCATCTGGGTTTTGCTTAATTACACATAATTAGGAAATGCAATTATGCTTTCAGTGTTACTCTGCCATTAGGAAGGAGTGTAGTGGACAGCAATAACATCAATAGGATGCAGGTCTTGAAATGAAAAAAAATTACAGTCGACCTATACAAACAGACAAAACATAGGAAGATTACTAAACCTTAACATTAAAAAAAACAGCATTTTGCTCTTGGCAATAGAAGGATACATGTTTTAGAGGCATTTTTCCAGTCTTTTTGTTCAGAGCACCATTTAATGATATGCTCATTTGCATCAACAATCTGAGTGTCACCATTTTTTTTCTCAATTACTTTGCTATGCTAACTTTCTAACATATTTATGACCTTTTATGATTATTTCATATGCTAAACTTCATCCAGGCCACAGATTAGTGAATTACTTTAATTATGTCTTCTCTAAGAATTTAAACATTTTCTTCATGTGCTCCTCCCTATGCAAGTGGTGCTCAGGCACCATGATCAGGAATGCTGTCTGCAATAAGCTCATTCCCAAAGCAAAATTTACATGGCTTGGTAACGTGGGAAGGCAGCTATTTCACGCCTTGATGACTGCCCACCAAAGAAAAAAGAAAGTAGATGAATGCAAGTTGACAAAACAGATATAAGGAAAAGAGATCTGATCATCTACCACATCACACTTGTGCTGCTTTTGTTTATCATGCTTTAACTGCCTATTATAGCAACCAGCTATAATAAAATAATACACTCCATTAAATATATGCGTTACTTGTAATGTTTGTTCAGTGCTGAGGAATATTTCACCAAAGTATAATTTAACAAGATGGCATTCAGTGTTTCACTGGGCTTTGCCCTCCAAAACTTCATGGTAAAGACAAGTGTGAGGTCAGCTGCATTCAGCCCTGAGGGGTGGTGGTGGTTCAACAGCGAGGAAGAGGGTTGTCTTCTGAGACTGCACTCCCAATCTGCCAGGGAATCCTTCTCTGCCACTCTGTGAAAGCTTTCCAAATCAAGTTCCATCTCGCAGGCCAAACACAGGCAAAAGTGACTCTCCCAAATGCAGCCTCCAGCCATTTGGAGGGGACAGAAACCCATGGCACAGAGGATGTCACGAGCCAGTGGGGGATCACTGGGGTCAGCCAGCCCTTAGCAACAGCAGGATGTGAGAACTCAGAGTCGCTGTCCCATCCTTTCACCACCCAAACCAGTCCCACACCCAGAGCACGGAGATGCACCTCCCAAGGTGCATTCCATATGTTCCCAGGAGGCACCCCATGCCTCCTGCCACTGGCCCTTGGTGCCAGCAGCAGAGGAACAGCCACCCTGGGAAACTGAAGGTGAAGCTCCTAATTAAGGGCAGCAACATTTTTTAGATATCTTTGCTTTAATCTCAAGAGCATTCAAAAATAGCAACAATTCTGTAGTAGCATTTCAATTAATATTTACAGCCCATTTCTATGTGAGATAAAGTCTTAAATACTAGAGCAGCAGGCCGATTTTAGGGTTTTTTAAGAATCTAACACTCCACAAATGTTATTGGGTTCTGTTATTAAAATATTAAACAGTGGCTATGCCTTAAATACCAGAGGCAGCTTGAACTGGATATACTCTCATCTTTCCCTTAGTGTTTAGCTCTGCTGCCATGCACTCTTAAACCATGTTTTGTTCCAGAAGTAACTGCAAGAGCTAAGGAGCTGTGTGAAATAAAATCCTCTGTATAAAGTGCCTATCAGTTTATCAAACTTTCAGAACTCTTTTGAAACATGCAGCAATCAAGCATCACATAATACATTTATAAAATAAATGTAATATACACTAGATGTAATCTAGGCTATTTTTATCTGTATTATATATCTCTCTATCTAATATAAACTACTTACATGTTATCAGATATAATTACTGAATATATTTACTATTTGGAAAGAGTGTAGCAAAAGATAGAGAATGAAGATAAAATGTAAGGAAATGCAATTCATTACTTTAATTGCTTCAAGAAGCTATGATGATGTTATTCTGCTATTAAAATAAGTTCCTTAATTAATCAGCCAAATGTTCTGAAAAGAATCCTTAAACCCATTTTTACCAACAGCAATATATTTGACAAATGTATTTTTTGAAAATACAGGATACATATGATAATTAATTGTAATAAATTTATTTACAAACTGCACAGCATTCAGGATATGATTAAAATGGGTGTGAAAACAGAGAAGCCATCAAAAACCCCTTATTTTATTTCCCCATCATACTCCAACTCTGTGCACTGGACAAGATTTTAGATTTTAACAAACTGTACAACAAGATGTTTGGGCTTTAGTCTGCAAAGCTGTTCCACTGACACTGCTACACTTGTTTTTATATTGGATCCTATACTTTTCTTCAAAAAAGTTTCTATAAATAATAAAAACAAAAATACTTTCAGATTAGGAAAGGATTGTTCTAAGTACAAAGTGTTGTCTGCTACTCACTCAGCAGACCTCTATTAAACTCCCACAATTTGGCTTCAGAAATAAGTGGAGGAAAACCTTGCTGCACCTCCAAAGTGTTCAGCTTTGAGCTCTGCCAGAGACCTTTGAACAAGCTTTATAAATGACATCCATATTTGTCCATTTTTTGACTTAAATTGCTTTTGGTTCAGCTGCATGCAGCACTGAATTGCCTTGATGCAATGTCATATGGAATGACATAAAACACAGAAAAAAGCAAGTTGCTGGCTAGGATTAGGAAAGAAAGGAGTCACGGCCCTTGTTCACTTCAGTAAATGTTGGAGAAAATGAAAATGAAACTTCTGTTAAGAGGTAATCTCTTCAAAGCTCGATAAGAGCAGGTGACATTTTACAAGTCTCAAGTTTTTCATGTTATATTTAGCAGGTACAATGAAACAATTTACATAGAGTCCAAGAATGCTCATGTTCCTTTTCTCTTTTTCAGAGTAAAGGGACACATTCTGCAATTCATTGGGCTCTTAGCATGCAAGCTGAGGTTTAAATTCAGTTTCACTCCTGAGCAAGGAATCTCCTTCACCATCTTTTGCCCACAGCAAAGGTGAAGGTGAATCCCAGAATTTGGGAGGAATGTTTTCATCTGCCCCAATTCTCTTCCTATCAGTAGCTTCCTGAACCATTCTTCCTTCACAACTAAACCACTTCTCCCACCTCAGCCCAGGTATTTAAATGTTGTGGACAAATTATTCTCAGAGATTAATAACTTTTGTAAGAGCAATCTCTAATCTATATGACATCAGACAAGGCAACTGAACAGGCAGTGTGGTTTTCTGTATATATTTTGATGACATCAGACAGGAATGTGCCTTGTGAATCTGAGACTTGAGGGACCCATTAAGAGCACCTGTAATTTGGATGCTGACTGTTTGCATGGATCTAGTTGTGGTAGCTCACATCTTTCATGTTTTATGCAACCAAAAACAGATCAAGAGTTCACTGAAACAGGAGCATCCACAATCTAAGCATTTTTAAAAGCCAGATAGTAATGTCTTGTTATACACAAAAACATCTATTTCCATGAGCTCCTGGAAGGTTTTATAGTTTTTAACCATCAATAAAATATTCAACTATTCAATTGGTAATTATTTTTGGTGTTAAAATCCTTTGGAGTAACACTAAATTACATTATATAGAATGCATATTAAAGATAGATCTAGCTAATAATTTAGAAAAACTTCATAACATGCATTCTTTTATTTGAGATAACTTCAAATTACTCAGAAATTGCTGTAATTCTCACATGATTATCACGTAGTGATTTTGTATTTATAGTAAGAGAAAATCAAGGAAATTTAGCTGGTACAAGCTTACAAGCAAACATCACTTCCTTTTTTGTTTAAATATCTATTTAACAGCCCATGGCTTCCTAAAGCCTTACAAACATCTCCTGGTTCCCAAGACTGGTACAGGCATATGAGGTTAAGGCCTGTAAGAAGAGTGGAAGCCAGGTTGGGGCCAAGTATTTTTAAAAGTACAGAGGCTGAATCCTGTAAATGACACTAAGACATGCAAAACTGGAACCTTGACCTCTTCCTCATCACCATGTCGAGTTTATAGTCAGAGTGCAGCAGGATTTAAGGAAAAAAATGTTTTCAAGACAGGTAGATTAAAACAGTTTCATTAAAACAGTGCAGCTCACTGTTTTGATTTCTTTTTTCTAGGAGTAGAAAGCCAGAGTTTGATATCATTCTCACATTTCAGTGTGCATTTTTCAAATCAGCCTAAGCAAGAATTCATACAAGTTTCATTATAAGTGGAGTATACAGAAGTTTTCAGCTGCTTTGGAAAGTTTGCCCTCTGCTTCCTATAAAGCCAAAATGAGGTTGACAGGAGAATGAGAACATTTTAATTTTCCAGCAATAAGGACCTATATTCAGTGCCCCTACAAAGGTGACTCTGGGCTGCACAACTGTATTTTTTAATAAATGCAGATATTTATATTATTATTATAATAGAAAGAGGCTTGTTGAAGGAGATAGAAGATTTCTGAAATTTGAGTGAACAGAAATGGAAATGAATGTTCTTAAGCTGGCAGTTCCTTTTGGCAGTTTTTATAGTTATGCTAATATTAAAATAGACAGCCTGACTTCACTTGAATTAAGACTGATACCTGTAAGAAATTCAAGAATAAGAAAAATTAAACACTCTAATGCAATGTATTGTACCCTTATATACTGCACACAATGAAATATGGATAATTTACTTTGGAGCTTAATATCTTCAATAGAACGACTGATTTGCAGGAGTCAATAAATATCCTTTGTCTGATATTTAAGATGGCAGTGTCTTCAACCCCTAATAAGAGTTTTATCAAAGAAAAGTATATTAAATTTATGTATTAAATGAATGTCTCAAGGAGACAAGCAGTTCAGATTTGATCACATGTATTTTATTAGGTAGAGCCCCAGCTTTGTACATCTGCGTATTCAGCAGCAGGATTAAGCTGATGCTGTGAATGGAAACTGAATGAACCCTGTGCTTTGTTTCTGTGAAAATCTTTTATATTGATATTCTATTTCTGAGACAATGAGTAGCAGTTTTTAGTGATGAAACCCCATCTGCTCTGGCTGAAGTAGCAAGCTGGGTGTGCGGGAAGGGGAGGCAGGGAAGTAGTGCAGCCTTTAACAAGAGGTATTTCATTCACAGCAGACACTCCCCAGGTACTGCCAAGGACCCCTCGTCTGAAGTGAGACCCGTGAGAGTGAATGCAAACTGGGAACCAAGCAGTGAGACACTGACTTGTACCTAGAAAAATAAGAAATATCAAATGTAGGTTTCCTTCTGAAAGCCTGACTGTTGCAAGTGAAACATTTATGAAAACTCTGGACATGAAGTTCATCAACTAGTCTCAGCTCCACAGACAATAGAAGTTCAGAAACCAGTCTCAACTCAAACAAAAGCAATGGGATTTTGCCTATCTGTAGCCATGCTCTCTTTTTTTCCCTGTGGTAAGCATATGGTTGCATTCAAACTCGGGACATTTTTGTCCCAGCTATGTCACAGATTTCAGGAATGGCTTTGCATAAGTCACTTGGCCTTTGTTCAGTTTGTTCTGCAGGCTGCAGAAAAAGCCAGCCTACTGCATTTTTCTCTTTTTGCAGCAGGGAAATACAATACTCAGATGAGCATAATAATTTATGTATCAAGCAGATGTGCAAAAGACAAGATCACAACCTTTACATCCAAATCTTGTTCCACTAATAGTACTAACATCCCATCTAACATACTTGCTTCAGTACAGTGATACATTTGTTTGCAATGATTGTTACATTGCTTTTGATTAATAATTAAAGAAAGATGCCTAACCCAGGAGGAAATCTTAGGGAATGACAGAAACATCCATTTATGATGGCAAGGAGGTAAAGTAGTACAGCAGTCCCAAGAGAGCAGCCACGGCTCAGATGTTACCTCCAATACATGCTGATGCCATCCTGCACTGTCAAATAAAACTGAACAGCACAATAGAGATATGTGACCAAAACTGTCAGCACCGATAGGTACTGCAGAAATTGTGTTAGGAAAATGGATGTACTAAGATTCAATTTTTGGATTGTACAAAGGTTTTATTTGGTGACCTTGTAGGTCTTCTTGTAGAACAAGGGAGAGACCCCACAGTCTTTAAAGAAAAAGAAAAATCCATTTTTTAGAAATGCATATTTATCTCTTTATTTGCAATCCAGCTGACTGAAGACAAAAACTAGCTTGTACAACATAATGCCTTTGTTCCAGTCATCCCTTCTCCTTGCTTATAATGACCAGGATCACTGCTTGGGATCCTCTGCACACAGTCTTGGAGGGCAGAAAGGGAAATTCGCATTTAGAATTTTATGATAATGACAATGCCAATAAATCTGTGGGCACCAACACATTTACCTGCACAAAGACATGAAAAAAACTGGACAACTGAGTCCACGGGTGAAATGGATGCAAAATTTCTATGTGATATTACTCTGGGCCTTTAGGCATACTTGTGTTTCACTTGAGTCATGTCTTCAGGGTCTGAAGATGCTCCTACTGAGGCTACAGGTACAGCTTAATCTGCATAAAGATTAAGGTTACCCCCATGCACTTCTCACGAAAAATGGACATCCTCCAGTTGCTCATCGCTGCCTTCCTGCCTTTTCCCACCAGCACAGGTGGCCACCCCCAAGGGTCCACCAACAGAAAAGTTTGCAATAAAAAATTACCTAATTCCTGTTGGTCTTTTGGATTAACACAGACTTAGCCTTTGGTGCATCATGGGATTCAGCCTGTCAGGAGGGAAGCAGGACAGGAGGGAGGGGGCATTTGGGAGGGAGAGAGGGTTGTATTCTCAATCCTGGATCAGTCAGTCCACAGCCTTCAAGGGCACTGATGTTACAGCAAAGAAAACTTTAAACCTTTCTAAAGCACATTCATCACACACATAAGATGTGTTTTCCAATTTGGTGTGATATACAACTTAGGATTAATCAGCATGCATTGGGAAAAAAAAAAAAATCAACACATCAAAATTATTTCAACCACCTGCACAATATCTCTTGATTGTCAAAATACATCTCCGGGCTGACAAATGGTAACAAGATTTCACATTAGAAAAAACGTGCTGTTGATGGACTTAAATCGTGCTGTCGGTTATGTACTGCTGCCGCCTTTTTTCACAAGGCCACTTAAGCAACAAAGTGATAATACAGTGCAGAAGAACCAAATTTATCACACTTCACCACAGCCCTCCACACTAATGCAGAACATAACAATCCAGCAGGCTCGAGTGCAGCTTCCTCCCGAGTGAACTTTTCATGCTTGCGCTGCTCCACTTCTCGTGCGGGTTTTGCCAATGACTTTCAGAGGGAAAAAGAATCTCCCTCTTCCCCTCCCGCTCCACGGACACTGCACAAACACATGTGGCAGCACAGGAAATGCACTGGGGAATTAAAAGTCAGCACAGGGCGCTCTGCTGGTTCATACATTGTTTTCAACAAGACTGCAGAGGTGAACCTGAAGGTAGCTTTTGGCTCCGGAATCAGAATTTAGGTTATTTATTTATTTGCAGCGATAGTGATGGAAGACCCAGAGGGCGGCTGCTCATTCCCCTTTCCTACGCTCTGTTAGCTCCAAACAGCAAACAGGCAGCACACAGGCTGTGCCCTCTGCAGCAAGCCTGGGTAACACTGCTGCGCACAGACCTTTGGAGAAAGGACAGAGAGTTTGGAAGTAGCCTTTGAAATACATATCACACGGAATGTGTGCCCCACCTGACAGGACACTGAGTCCTTGTTGACTTAAGGAGTTATCACAATTTACAGCTATGCACTGCCATATATTCACCCCCCTCCGAGTCCACAGAATGCATTATTATTGGATAAACTTCTGATGGAGTAGGTTCGAATCACAGCGTATTTGCGAAGAGTTGTTATTGCTACAGCCTTAATGACAATCACCATGGCTGGCTGTAATTATCTGTGCACACCAAGGAGAAAGGTGGCAGTGAGGAACTAGGAGAGATGACAAATAAAGCTCACAACAGCTGTAAATATCCCATCCTGGTGTTACACAGAACGGCCAAACAAAAGGCTGGTCAGCATTTGGTCATGTTTCACTTGTTTGCTTTTAAAAATACTACAAAGTTATTTTTAAAATTGCTACGAGTGAAAGGATGAAACTTCATACGTGACTTCTAGCCTAGGAATATAGCTTTGCAAAATGTCATTAACACGAATTCCTGGAATGGAACTCTCCTGGAATCCTTTCTGTTTGGTGATGTTGGCTATGTTGTGTTTCTGAGTGAAAAAACACCAGCCCTTTAGGAACAATGTGTTTTAGAAGGAGGTGGAATAGAGGTCAAATTTAAACAAAAAAGAATAAAAAAGCATTAAGAATGAAAGTCTGTATTTAGAAGCTGGAAACAGTTCAGTTTGCAATTCTGTACATTTACTTGATTTTTAATATCTTTATAATCAAAGAATTATTAAACTGGCTACTGTGTAATGCATGTCCTCCTAATATATTTATACAAAATCTGCACTTATTTATATGAACAGCATTGAGTCCATATGACAGAACCTGCTTGGCACTTCATAATTCTTTATTGGCTCCTTGGTTATTAATATTTCCATATTCATGGATATTTTCAACCCTTTCCAGAATTATGACATTAATAGAGAACTAGATATAAAGTTTATACATGTAATACTTAAGTTCTGACTTATAATGGGTAAACCCAAAGCACTTCAAAGTCATTCTTATGTGTCTCAATTTTCCTAGCCAACTGCAGCCTATTTATTTAAGTTTATGCAACCTCCCAGGGCCCTGACAATGACTAAGCACAATAGGGACAGTTAAGAAGGGCATAGGGAGAAAATTAACTCTGATTTTGCTTATTTTTGTTGGTTGAAGGCAGAACTGTCACCTTATTTTAATGCATTCTTATTCCCTACCTCACAATTCAGATAGAATGAAGATATAATAACGTGATAATCGAGTGCCTTCACAGAGCCCACCAGTGCATTACAACTCCAACATGCAGAATGCAAACATCTGCTGGCATCATTAAACCATTTCTATACTCTACATAGCCAGACTTGACCCTGTGACCATTTCTACCATTAGATTTGAATGACCTCAGCAAAAGAGCTGAAAGGCCAGAGTATTAATTCACAGAACCACAAGCTCAATTTAAGATTTAATTTGAGATAACTAAGAGCAGCTGAAGGTGTATTCAAACTTATAAGTGTGGAATAAAAGATCTTACCCTGTTTTTCAAGTTAAATATAAATTCAATTATTTTTAACAGATTTATTCACAACTTTACAAACAAGGCCAGGGTTCTTTTAGCATACCTCCAGCTTAATATCTGGCAATATGATGCTTCTGTTTAGCAATTTTTTTTCTAATTTATGAATGTCTTTCCTACAGGGATTTTTCTGCATTCTGATTATACCCTTAAGGGGAAAAATGCTTCATTTATGAGCTATTCCCACCATACAGCTTTGAAACGCTCACTTTTATTCCAACTTAAATTAGCTAAAAGCCTTTTTGCTCAATCAAGATGTTTTTACATCTAAAAATCTTAACGTGACAATTAAAATATCTGAAAAGTCTTCTCTACAGTACATAACAAATGATACAGTGTTGAAGATCTGTGCCCATCTGGCTCTTTGGTAGGTTTTACAGTGCAGGCTGTGCAGACACCTTATGTAGGTACAAATACACACACTTTATGCACATTACCATTTCCACAAAACTTTACAAATGAGAGAGGCACGGGGAGTGCAGAGCTGTGTGCCAGGACCTGTCGGTGCAGCTCCACGTCACCCGCTCCCTGACCCTGACACGTCTCCTGGAGATTCACCCTGATATCCCAATCCTAAATCTGCTCCATTCATCTGCCTTTTTTCAGGTTTAAATCACCCTGCTTACTCTGTCAGCTCTCCCTCACACTGGGAGATCACGGAGCAGGGCTCACACTGGGAGATCACGGAGCAGGGATCACACAGGGATCAGCTCCCTGTGCCGGCTGCGGGATGAGCACATCAGTCACCACTGCTGGAGCCATGGGGACACCACAGCGCCCGTTCCCACCAGGGCAGGGCCCTGCTCTGGGGAAAAGGCAGGGGGCCAGGCACCCTCCCCAGCTGAGGGATCACCCCCACAATCATTGCACAGACACAACTCCCACCGGCAAACCTGGTGGGAGCAAACCAACTCCACCAGCTGAGGAGCTCTGGCCCCAGGACTTTGCCCCAGCACAACAGTGCAAGATGAAAATTTCATCCTTTACTGCTTTGCCACCGCCCTGTCATCCCTGAGTTCACAACGGAAAAATGCCTTACAAACTCCTGAATCACATCTTTAATTATTTTGTAACTAGAAATAGCTGCAGAAATTATATAGATATGTCTACACTGCCCTCAAAGTTAATTTTACATCATATTTTAAAATCACTGTTAAGACAAGCATTTTGCAGATGAGCAACTGCAAAGCCTGATAAGCTTTACTTACACCTGACTTAGTCTAGGACATAACAGAACAGAGTGCAATGTACATTATGAGATTTGAAACCACCTATGGAAAATCAGGCATTATGCCGGAGTGAGAGGGAATCTTCATAAAAATTACAGTGACTTCCTAGTTCTGTGTGGAAATGTTTTCTAAATGATTAGGACACGATACACATGGAGTAAAAATACAGCCCAAATCCCAGTTCACCAAGGTGAGTGTCACACAGACCCATTCAGCACAGAAATACTTGCTCAGATTTTTCAGACAAAGAGCATCCCCTTGTCTGAACCCATAATCAAGATGTAAGGGGTCAGGCACTCTGCTTGCTTACCTGAGGGGAAAAGAAAAACAGGTATGCAGATCCATTTGGCACAATATCATATGCAGCATATCCTACTTTTTCTTTTCCCATGTCTTCTCCCTTACACCCCTCCCTGCTTTTGAAGAAAAACATTTATCACTTTGCTCCTAGGTGCAAAAAGTGACTATGGCTAGGTAGGGCAGGTTAAAATTTTCTTTGACTCCTCAGCACATTTGTCATGCAGGCTGTCTGCCTGCCGAGGAAACCTTTTCACCTCGGGCTTATTGTGAAGACATACCCCATGAGAAAGGAATAAGGTGAAAAATGATGATGTCACTAGGTTGTTGCAAGGTTAGCACACCCTTAAATGGAGTAATGGTAAACGAAGCAGCTGCTCAGCTCCCTACATATATATGACACTCATCCTCCCATCCTATGAAAGTGCAGGACTCTGTGAGGACTGAGCACAAACTACTTGTTGACATAATTAGTGCTGGCTCAAGGGATCTTTCTAATAGCCAAGTTGGCCGTATTTTGCAAGCTTTCATTGGCAAAATTCAAGTCAACTTCAGCCAAGTTCTGTATCTATTTTGTTTTGTGTCTTATGTGTTTCCCAACTTGGAAAAAGGAGCCAAAATATTCTGGTAGCTTTTCAGTTCTGTGGTAGTTGGTATTTTAAGATGATACTGGCTTTTAAAATACACAAATGTTTGGGCAAAGTGTAACTCTCTAGGAGGAGATAGAGACTATAAACTCACGAGAAAAAATATAGGAATAAGATTAATTAATGAGTCTTGGCTTGCCACTATCTTAACAGCAGACTTTCTGCATAAGCACTGCAGAAGGCTTTGAATCTGTTGTCCCCTGAGTTTTCCTCTATCCAGAGAAGACAAAATTTTCCCAAATAAAAGTAAGGAATCTAAAGAAACCATTTTTATGTAATTTCTTTTCTTCTTTACATTCATTAAATGTTGAAAAAAATTGTAACCAATTTGACTTCTGCAGTTTCATATAATTGTGTTTGGATCATGGGACAATGAATGCTTATTTGCCTTCTCTGCAAATTGTTCTAGTTTGCCAGAATTCTTCGGTCCAGAACTTTTAGTTGCTCATAGAAAATTTCTGCAAGAAGGACTTCTTTTTTTTTCCCCCTCAATTTCTTCACATTACTTAAGTCTGCTCTACTTTGAAAACAGTTCCTAAATGTCTTGGTAAGCAAAATTAGATAATGTAGTTTCATAGCGCAATTTTAATTTAAAGGGACGAAAATCAGTTAGCTGTGCAATTACTCTAACTGTAATGCACATTCTGTAACATTGCTTGGTGACAATAATCCACCCTTGGGTCATATTCAATTGTTTCCCTTTTATCAGTGACATAATGGGGGATTCTATTCCTCACAGTAGTTCATAATGGTTTTACTAAAACACTCTTACAACTGTTGCAAATATTAACACATTCCACCAGCAGAGAAAAGTCCAGTTTGTAATCAAAGATAAATTTTGTTTTTTCTATTTTTAACTAGATAAACATTTTTATACTGCATATAAGACACAAACCAAACCCAGAAAAACCTTCAAGGTGAAAATCTTTCTAAATATCCCAGTATTACTCCCACTTTTCTGCCGTTATTTTGAAAATGGCAATACTAATGACTTTCTTTGTAAGATCTCATTTTCCACTTTCTTATCCCTGCCACAGATCTGCCCCCAAATGCTGCTGAAAAGACGCCTGACACAAAGCCTGACTCAAGCCCAGGAGGTACAGAAACACTGCACAGTTAAAGGAAACCAGCAGGAAAAAACACTTAATGTAGGCAACAAGAATCTTTGTATACTTACAGGTACAACACACACCTTAATTACGTATTTGCATATGTATTAAATGTATTTCCCTATGCAAAATGTTGTGTATATGTGTATAATTATGTACATATTTTCTGGATTTGCGTGAAAAAAGACCAGATTTCAATGTTATGTCAACATTATTCTCTTCTATAAAATGTGTGCTTCAGCATCTGCCTTGTGATTACTAACAGGCAAATACATTTCAAATGTTTTTCTGTTAGATGACCAGAAGTATTTTGAAAATAGTCCTTTTGATATTACATTCAACTGCACTGTCTCATGACTTCTGCGTTGGGTTTGTCTTGTGCATTGTAACTGTGCACATTAAGCAGATGCAGAACTCACCCTGCTGTCGTGAAACCCTGGAAAACGATGGCATGTTTTGTGTTCCATGTCCCATGAGCAACCCCAAAACACTGACTTCTACATTAGAAATAATACATTATTTTCATATGGGTCTATAGATTTTCCTCCCCCACCAAGAATATTTTGCACTGACCAAACACAACATGCATTCATACCTGCTGATAAGAGAATCATCCAATAAAAATTAAGAGATAGCATTAATGCCATCATCAACAGCAGAGCTTTCCTCTACTGAGACAACAGAACTAAGCATATGGCATATCTCAGGGAGAACAGCAAATAGTCACATTCTTGAGATAGCATGCAATTTTCTGGCTTGTTTAATAAACTCTGAACTACATTTCAGGCAGGACAAGACAAATGCCCAAGAGAAGAATGCGTGGATTCACTTTCACAGAAATTTCTTTCTAAGCAACAAGGAAAACAAATAAAATAAATAAAATACTGTAAGATAAAATATAAGAGAGAGGATGTTGAATCAAGTAAACAGATTGTCTGAGAAGAACTCCATCCATCCCAACAAGCAGTCCTTGGAAGTATTATTTAAAGTAAGGGATGCACAGGTCACAGAGACCAAACAGATTCCAGCGGAGGTAAATCATACAGGTTGTTTGCTTACACCCCACACCCCTACATGTGGTGTTGCACTTAGTGTTCCCTGTCAAAAAAGTAGGATATGAAAAAAAAATCCTCCTGAGGGCTAAAAGTTGCTTTTGTTTTCCTAAGATTTAGAAACTCTTGGAGCAGTCTTTCAGGATTCTCACAGCTTTGTGTACACTAACTGCTGTGATGTAAACACAATTTGTATTTTTCATGTTTGCTTTGCTCTGTTTCTTATATGATTCATATACAACAGTAAAACTCTGCCCTCCTGCACCTAATAAGCCCATCACCCTCACAGGTAACTGTGCCTTCAAACGTCTGCAGAAAGAACAGAAATGGCTTTAAGACAATCACCAGGACCTTCCAGAGGGTCTGGCAACATAAGGAGGGCCTGAAAGAATAACAAACGTGGGCTGGGTTACTGTAAATTCACATAAAAGTCTATTTCTATTTAAGTTTGTGAGGACCAAAGTGGTAAATCTCAATCTCAAGAAACTCGCCCATCTGCCTCTTCAACAGCAGCACTGCTCAGAATACAGAGGCACAGATCAAAGCTGCACTTTATGCAAAGTAGACTATAGCAAACGAATACTTTTCAGACTTTTTACACAAATTCAACTGAAGAACTAATAAAACCTTTTACATTAATTGTTCACTAATTTTGTCTCATCTCTGCTGTGTTAAGTACTGCTGCATCCTTCAGATTATTACTTTTAAAAATAAATCACATAATAATTTTGCAGGAGCAAAATGTTATGAATGCTGATAAATGGATGAGAGTAATATGATTTGTGTCATTATTAGAGGATGTATGCTCACTATCAGAAGTGCTTTCATGACAAGGAAGGTATTGAAATTCAAAAATGTTTAGTAAAATGTAAACCTTATAATCTTCCAGGTATTTATCCTGCTGCTAATTACTTCCAGGGGGCCTGGCACACATGTAAAAGAGCAATGGATATCAGCAGGGAGCATTTTCTAACTCAAAAAGTTAGAAAGACCACTTTCCCTAGAGATAAATAGCTGTTAAATCTGTCGACTTAAATCTTAATGCATAACATCTACACACATCTCTATTCTCTTTACAGACAGCCTGTATGAGAATTAATGCAGTAATAATCTGGTAGACAGCAACTAGCAAGAATTTAAGAGATACAAGACTCCAACCAGCTCAGCCTGACCAACAGTTTTGTGAGGTTGATGCCAAAATTGACTGTTTCACAAACAAATAATTTTCTCAGAATATCAGAACACTTTTAGCTAAAGTCTCAAGTGACGGAGTTTTGTCTCACTATAAATTTGCAGGGAAATGGTTTCTGTGGATATATTCCTGCATGAAAGTGTGCATCCAGAGCTCTGCACACACCTGCAGACTCTCCCAAGGGAGCTCACTGCTCCCAACACATCGCTCAGATTAGTGGCAGCTCCCAGTGTTGCAGTCTTCAAGGCTATTAGTGCAAATGTGTATTCTCAAAATATCCTATTGAATTACTTCCCAAAAGAAGGCTTTTTGCCTCAACCAAACATATCAAGCAGCCCTTTTAAAGGGAGAGCATTAAGCCCAAAGCTCCTTGTATCAGCAGTGACTGAAGCAGGTCCAGCAGCAGGTGAGCCCGGAGCTGACCCAGGCTTTGGGATTAGGGACAGGACAGGGATGCACACTTCAGGATGCACACATCCATGACACAGATGGAACAAGCAGTGCTTACAGGGTCCTAGGAAGTGCTGTTCTCCAAAGGCTGCTCTCCAGACCTCTGCAGTAACTAATCCAGACAAATGACCCAGTCAGAAACAGCAACTGTAAACGGGCAGAACTCGCTGACATTGCACAACTGCAGCGAGAGTCAAACGTGGAGGAGGCAAAAAAAAAGAGAAGAAACAACAAAACCAACCCAAATCCTACACTAGGGTTTGGGCCTCCTCCCTGATTTGCTGACACGACACATGGAATTAATGTTGACACATGTAAACTACTATACATTGGCCAGAAGTAAACAAATACCAGATAAATCTGATGGATTTAGAGCAGAAGGAATTCAAAAAGGACTTTGGGATAATGGTGAACTCATTGTTTAAAAACAAAAGGTGAAGTGACAGGGAAAAACAGTGACAGCCAACACATGTCTTCTATTTTACATGCTTATACCCACAATTGCTTAGAATGGGAATGCATGTTCAGTGAAGTCAGAACAGGATTATTTAATTCTCCAGCAAAGCCCAGCCAGAATATTGTGTCACCACCTTATAAAATGATATTAATATAGCACTTGAAAAGGCATTAGGAAAAGCAAAGAAGCTGATTCATGGACTAAAAAGTGTGAGCTTACGGGACCTAAGTTCACACAGCTTAGAAAGAAGATATTTAAACAGGAATTTGAAGATCATATATATATATACACACACACACACATATATAATAGAAACCTTGAAACTAAAAGAAGCCAGTTGCACTTGCCTTTTTAAGAAAATACATCAGGGACAATAATAAAAGCTAAAGAAGATACACATTTAACATAAATTGAGACACTCTGACGTAAAGAATATTGAAGAACAAAATACCCTTCCTTAGTCAAATGAAGTCTCACTTTAGCACTTGTCAAGGACATGGAGAGAGGTAATTTCTAGTGACTGAATCTAGGTCATATGCTCTTTCATGCAAAAGGCAGAACTAAAAAATTAGATGGAATAGTAATTAAGCAAAGCCCAGAAGTGCCCACTTGTGCTGGGAGGAGCTCAGAGAGCTCCTGCACTTCAGGGAGGTTGCAGCTCTCTGTGCTTTGCACTTCTGATTAAAGCTGGGGAGGAGAGAGGCCAGACATCTCTTCCTCTCATTCTTAGCACTGTCTCCTTCAGGAACCAAAAGTCTTGACAGGATTTCCCTGGGCACCACCTTGCCTTCACCTGAGCTACGGGACACAATTCAGAAGGGTACCAAGACTGGCCCAGAAACTCTTCTCTCCCTTTGCCTCCTTCATGCCAGCACCAGGTACAGCTATAATCTAACCCAAAGTGAGTCCCTATCTGCTAAAATAAAAGAGTGCAACCTTCAAGTGCTCGTTCATTTCTTTTAACCACCACTTTTCAACATTAAGGATTATTAACTTTAATGCCATTGGTGAGAAACTTTATTATGTTTTCAAGAAATTGCTTTAAATCAAAACTGCAGATAAGGCATTTTTCTCCCCTCAGAATTACATGGTTGTGTTGGCAACCAGCAGGAATCCATTTGAGCAATAGAATTACCACCTCCTGGAGGTGAAAAATGGGACAAAAGCAGGAGGAGTGTCTCTTCTTAAAAGTCAAAGGAAAAAGGGCAAATCAGGAAGGAATGGAAGTCCTGGGAATGGGAGAAACTAAACAATCTGCTGTTGACTCAAGCCCTAAGGAAAGTTACCCTAACACAACACAGAAGCAGTCTTGCACAGAGATTTTACAGCAAAGCTACAGAAATCAGAGACAGAAAAAGTAACTCCCCCCCTTTTCCATTCCAGTCCCAGTCCAAGTTCAGTATCACTGTGAGATTGTGAGGTCTCAGTGAGTTCAGCAGGGCTGGGCCATTTGACACCAATAAATCGACGCCGTGTTTCAATGGCAGAGGCTGTAGCAGCTTTCATGACCATGAAGGCTCACCTGGCTACAAAGATTTTCCTGAATGAGCTACAGCTCCTTAAAGTGAAAACATGAAAAATGAATAGAGATATCCCTGTCTGAAATTATGACACTTGCAAGAACTTTTTAGTGTCTGGAGTACAACACATAGCTGGCTTCTAAGTAAATATCATGAGCATGTGGAAAGTTAAAAATGTGTCATGCAGTCAAGGTTTATGGACAAAAACAACTTTAGGATTCTGGATTTGTTTTCCTCCCACAATTAACAAAAAGTTTCTATAGGTATGCAAGAGTCAGCAACACATACATGCTAAAATTTGTGTAAATGCTTTATCCCAATAACAAAAAAGGATTTTAAGTTGAAATTTCATTTTAAAGCTTTTGCAAAATAACACTCTGCTGGGCTGATCTGCTATTCTGTTAAAGCTTACAAAGACTTTTTATTAGAGTTATAAAGCCACTGAAAATAAAGACACTTTAATGGACATTACATTAACTATGGTATTTTGAACAAGGTGCAGCAGTACAGACCAGTAATATTTCTTCTTGGTGTAAATGTGCAGCACGGTGTAGGCAGAACGCATGGATAGTCACAAATCCACAGCATTATGCCAAGATGACAGAGTACTTGTCTTTTTTTGTTCTTGTGCTGTAATTTATCTTTTAAAAAAATGGACCCAGGTTTTCCTGCATACTACGAAAAGTGTCCAAGAGAATGTCATAATGGCATTACTCCTGCTAGAAAAGCTAATCTACTTTACACTGTCCTCCTTTATGAGGTACTGTCACTTCCCAGAAACAAAGGTATCCGCATAACACTTGCTGAAAATAAGTTGTAAAGCACTGTCAGTTGCTCTGCAGAAAAATGCCAATTATATCCCATGCTTTTCTTTCTTTAGCTTACAATATATGTAATGTTTGATGAAAACTGTGCCATGGCCTCATTTAGGCCCACATGATACAGATGTTATGCCATTCTCAATGGTGGAAAGAGACCATATACACAGTAATAAGGATCCAGCAGAGTGTCCCCTCTTGCAGCAGCCAGGTGCTTGCACAGAATGACATCGCCAGTCAAAGCAAAACCATCATTTTGCAGAGTGTATTATTGCCTCTTTGGTCATGTACAACTCTGGCTGTCATTTTAAGAGTAGAAGTATTTCAGTCTTTCATATCATGACTTATCCAACCTGTCTGATTTTATTCTTTGTCTTAAATTTGTTTCAGCTGATGTCTTTATATTTTTTATAGTTCCCAAGCAAGATTTAGGGCATCTCAACCAACTTTTATACTGACTATACTGAAAAAATAAACTCCATTGATTAAAAAAGATTCCAAATCTCAGATGGAAATCTCATAAAGTTCATCATAATAAGACTCGCTCATACACACACTCCAGTAAAACTTCTATTTGTTTCCAAGCTTCTTTTCTCGACAGAATCTTTAATTCCCAGATTTGTGGCATCCCAGTGGCAAAGATGACTTGAAACTCCCACATGATCCTGTTTTTCTCATTCCCATTTCTCAAACAGAATATCTTAATACAAACAAGTTTGTAGAGGCTAAAGGTGACTAAGTAATTTAGTTGTAGGAAATACATTTCCACAGAACACACAAGAATATAAGGACTATATAGAAATTAATGTCTGGAATTCAATCATACAACACCAGAGGACAGTAATGTCAGAGAAACTACCTTAGTGAAAAATTTATTGTTTGTCATCTTTGAAACCAAGCTGTTCTATGAAAAGGGTTTTTCCACATGCCTAAATATAGAAGCTAAAGGACATCACCAGATAAGAGGAATTTAGCAACACCTCTGGTAACTGGTGTTGTTAACTGACATGGTAAACAGTTCTGAATAGCTTATTTGGGGCCCCAAAAAGAGGACTAAAGAAAAAAAACTGGTGACTTTCATCATTTTAGAATACAGCTATAAGCTATCAAAACATTCTATTGGCATAAAAGTTTCTCTTATGCTTCCCAGCGAGCTAAGAGGTTCCTAAATTGAATAGCAAGAAGAGCAAGAGGTAAGGCAAAAAAATACTGGGGAAGGACATTGCAGACCACAGCTTGGGTATGAATGAGGAGGAGATAAATAGCCATCATTGAGGACAGTAAGTGTCTTCAGTATCTCTCAGGATTTACATCCTGTTTGAAAAACATCCACAAACCCAAATCTGCTCAAAATTCCTAAGAGGTAGAGTGGCCTTATCTAGTCTAAGCCTTACATAAAATCTTCCTATGCCCAAATTCAGGATTATATTCCACAGTCTTTTTATTTGGGCTGCTTGCATTTGTCCTCTGTTTGAGAGAAAGTAGAATGACCTTGTTGGGGGTCTCAGATCAGTGGCCTCTCCTAACACAGCCTATTGCAACCACAGGAATCTACATCACAATATAGTTACATTGAAATATCAGATGCCTTCCAGCCTGCTGAGATTAGATGGCTTTTTTCTTCTTTTTTTCTTTTATTTTCTTTTTTTAATGGTTTCTCCAGACCTTTAAGTTGAACTGTGAGCTACTCGGTGCCAAATATTAGTTCTGCTCGTGCCAATTTAACACTGCTTAGCTTAGAGCTTTCAAATTATTATTTTTAAAATATTTTCTGGTTAAGACTACATTTCTGCCCCTGTGAACATCTGTTTAGGAGCAGAACACTGATAGAGAGAATTATTCTGGTACACCAAAAATATCTCCTCTTTCAATGTATCACATAAGCTGGTATTTTTGAAAAATAATGATGACTAGATAAACCTAAAACTTTTATCAACATTGTTCTGTTGATTCTGACCTCGGGTCAAAGAGAAGCCAGTGGATTCCAGTAATGTATATCCTGATGTTATAACATGCCCCTTTGCTAAACTTTCATCAAAAGCGTTCCTATCAGTTTGCATTCAAGAACACATTTGCCATGTTCTGTAAAATTGGTCAGCTCAATTTAGTTCTCCCTGTATTATTTTGCACAATACTTTTCTACCTGTTTTTTTCCAGGGACTTGCATTTCAGGGATCAGCTTGAAAGGAAAACCCTGGCAGAAAACTTGAGCATGAACATATCCTGTATGAGCACACACACATGCACACTTCTATTATTGCTCTGTCATTTGGCTCCTAAGCCATTTCCTTCTACCCAGACCCCCAAATAAATCCATAAACAGAAGGAGTAAAAGACATTAAAGTCCAGTATCTGATTTTCTCTCTGTTAGAATAAGCTCTTCCCTGGGAAGCATTGGCACTGTTCAATTCAGGCTGCGTATTGCTGCTGTAAATGATAAAATGTCCTAGGAAGGAATGTAAATCCACATCCCTGGTATTTGATACATTTAAATCAGGTCATATAGTCACTGTTATTAATTAGAAACAGTGTCAAAGTAAAAACATTTTAAATAAACCCAGGGACTGAATGTTAAAGCTGTCACTTTTTACACGGCCTCATGATTCAAGGATTAATGGACCTTAAAACAACCATAAACCACTGAGGCCCCTGTTCAGGTTTGGAAGAATAAGAATAGTTTTATTTCTGCTTCAGTCTGCCAGTCTTAAATTCATTGTGTGTCAGTGGCCACTGTAAACACCTTTAAGTATTGTGACACTGTGGTACAAGATGCTGCTAATCTGTTCCCTGCCTGACCTTCACCAGCTCCACACCTTGCAATTGACAGAAAAAATAAAGAAATGTAACAGATATAGATAAAATACAGACCCTATATCTGTATGCACAAATACTGACTGATAAAACCATAATAATACTTGAAATACTTGAATACTTTAGGCTTTACTTGACAATACCTCCTTCACAGAAGCCTTTTCAATTGCAACTTTTTACTGTCTCCACTAATGGATGCAAAGTGTAACACAGAGGGTTAGAGGACTTGCGAGGCAGGGACTTTTCAGAACAAAAGTGCTGCAGTCTAGAAGCAAGATCAAGTATGCAGAGTACATTTCTGGAAGGCCAGCAAAATGAAGTAATCACTACTACTTAACAAAACAAAACAAAAAAAAGGGTGGAAAAAACCAAAATAACAATATCAAGCAGTGTTATCATAACTGGTGTCAGGAGTTGTGATTACACTGGAATTAAAGTACATGCAGTTATCAATGGATACAGCAATGGGATACCAAAATAAATGAAATAATGACAGATAAACAGAAAAAATACCCCACTATTTTATTTTTAACCTTATCTGATATGAAGGTCAAATTTTCCATGGTTTAAAGATCAAAATAACACAACTGGAAGCTTTGAAGGTTTCAAATTCCAACCTCTTTCTTAGAACTGACTTTCTGACCACCCTAAAAAGGTGCTTGGTCAGGTTTTACTTTAGTTGCACAACCTGGAAAACTGGGAGCAGAAAGCAACTGTATTTAAAGCAAATGTAGCATGTGAGTGAAGCTTAACTTGGTACATAAAGTACCCATTAATTTTCACTATTTTCTAGTATATATAATGCCTTTCTCTCAACTGCTCATCAGCTTGGAACCATAGTGCACTGGCTAAAAGGAACTTTGTCTCCCGAATTGTCTGACTCACTTCTTTCCTAAAGTTTTTACTGCATCTATTTCAAATGTTACTTGGTTGCCAACGTGATTCTCACAAAAGCACATTAAAAAGAAAAAAAAGAAAAAAAAAAAAGAAGAACAAAGTGGGGTCAGGAGGAAACATCAACTCTAATAGAATACCATGCCATAAATGTCTAGCAATTAATGTGATCAGGACCTAAATTTTATCACCAGAGCCTATACTATACAAAATAATTCTCTATCACTTTCTTAGAAATCATAAATAAGTGGACTGACATTGTAAGGCAGATAAATACTTTTGTCCTTCTTATTCTAAAGGAATTTAATTTTCATCATCAGAAAAGAGTCAAATGGTTTCTTTTGAGTGTAAATGAGTAACTTGCTTTTAAAAGCAACTTTATTATTAACCTTTTACTGATAGATACATAGATATACACAGACCTTTTTTCCTGAATATTCTACCTACCAAGGTAACTTTTGCTATAAACAGCATTTTAAAATTATCACATAAAAAACTATCAAGCACTAAATTAGAAAAAAAAAAAGAATTTTGAAAGTGATAGTTAAATTTATGAAGCAATTCTGCTGCACTCAGAGGCTTGCTGCTTGGCATGCAAGCAAATTCCACAGTGCCTGTGTGCCATGCAGGTGAAGCTCTTTGCACAGTATTAAAAGGTGGGAGAAAGGATGAAAGCACCAAAGGCTGCAGAATTACAGCCATGTGCAGAACACATGTACTTTGGACTTAAGCTTGTTTGCATGACTAATAGAGATAATATTGAATGTCTTCTCTCATCTTTTTTTTTTTTTTGGCTCAGTGCCTCTTTTGCTACCTCCAAGAGCTGTTAATTTTGTTCACTGCTGAGCAAAAGTCAAAGTCAGAGTCTAAACAGCTTGTAATGAGTTTTCAATGGCCCATCTCACTGAAATTGAGGGCAAAGGAGCAGCAGACTTAGACACTGTCAGCCCTCGGAATTTATTATTGAGGGAGCAACACGTTCAGTAGAAAATACATAGAGGAGGGGCTGAGAATTCTGGCAGTTTTGCATTAAGCCTTTAACATAGTCTGTATTACTTATGTAAATACCTTGACAACACAGATAAACACTCAAAAATCAATGCAATGCAGCTCAATTAACTGTGCAATGAGATTGGTAGTAGAGTATGTTGCAGTAACTTTATTTGGCAGCTACTTAGGGCTCAAGTTTTAAGTCCTGCTCCAGAAAAGTGATTAATACTTTGCTAAATACCTTAAAGTCAGGAGGAAACTGGGGGTTAAGGGTGCTTAGCAGTGATAAGGAGTCACTGATAATTTCGTGAGTCCTTAGTGACCGTTTTTATGGGCTGCACAAGAAGGGTTCTTTGCCTCCGTGGCACAATGCCGATGTTTGTGAGACTGTCACACTTCACCCACTGCTACAGGGCTTGAGAAGAAATTTTCACAGTTCTGTCTCTTCGAGTGTAAACTTGGATATATCCCACTAACCTCTGCTATGTGCTTCTTCATTTTTCTGCTTCACATTTTAATTCATCGGGGTTTTTGTTCCCTACTAACGTTCTTACAGATGGTGAATCCTATTGCTCCATCATCACTGGATCTCTGATTGGAAATTACAGCTGGAAGCTGATTTAGCTGCTCTTATTCTTTCAAAAACAAGCAATAAAGCTACTGCTAGGGTTTCCACACCCAGAAAAGAGTTCTCAACAGACAATTTGTGTATTTATAACTACAATTCTTTCTCTTTCCTGGAAGCCTGCAATTGAGTTCTTGTTAGGAAGTCAGGCTTCATGGTTAGGCTGGTGAAGAACAGCCTTGTAAGATTTTTTAAAAACTGAAGGAGTAGCCCCAGAAGAGGATGCATGCAAGCAGCAACATAGAATAGTGGATGAGATCAAAAGTATCAGAGATTTCTTAATTCTTATTCTGGATGAACTAAACAGGCATTTAGGGTTTTACACATTGCAATGTCTGTTACCTCAACCTTTCCCCAGTTTTGATTTTACCACAAATACTCCACGTTGTATTTACACACACTTCACACAGCTTCCTTTTGTTCTTATGTTTGTTACATACCCATAAAGAACTCTGCTTCTGTCATATTTTAATGCTACTTTTTCACGCATCACTACTTACACAGGGAATGGGGAAAAGTTAGCAATTAAAAATGCAAGGCTTTGTTTGGCTTGATATCATTTGGTTTAATGCCTATAAAGAAACACCTCCAAATCACATAAACTTCTGATCCAACACCAATATTACTATGTTCCACTTTTCTAACATTACATAAAACATGTTCACTACCTTTACTGGAAAGTTTTTACCTATCACAAAATTTGTAGGTTTTATCTGTTATAGAAATTATAGTCATGTATGTACTGAAAAAAAAATTTACACACCCTTTTTGAGTAAAGTGCCAAGAAAAATAGGCAAAGTTCTTGAACTCCCAGATAATGTATTGTCCATATTCAGAGGGAGAGACTGAAATGTCTTCTAAGAAGAAAATTATATTAAGAGGACAAGAAAACTTTGCACATGTCATTCAATATTGCACAAAAGCACAAGGAAGAATTGTACGAAGACAGTAATAAAGGGGTAGAAAATCAGATTACTTAGTATAACTTACTGGGAATATATTCAACTCCTCTGCATTCAGTATTATTGACAAGCATTATATTCAGGTAATTGAAGTTTAAATGTAAATAAATGAGAACTCTATATCACCAGCACCAGGATTCACTACGGAGACAGTGCTACACAAGACACAGCACCAGTGGATAGAACATGGAGTAGGAAATAGAGAAGCGTTGGCAAAAGGTACTCAAAAGCACAGTAAAAAGGGAAGCGAAAACTTAATTGAAGGAAAGATATTTTATGATGTTGCTAAATCTTTCCAAACATCTCAGCCTATATGTACCCAATAAATCTCTCAGATTTTGAAAACAAGCATCTTTTAAGAAACCACACGCTTAGCGCACTTTGAATTTTAAATCGGAATTCTTTTACTGGCAAAAATAATGCTTAACATGTATTTGGTGGTACCAGATAGAAGGGTTTGTACAGTTTGAGAGGGATGTCACATCCATCCTCTTTTGCGTATGCATCACATAATAGCCTGTTTTATATAGGACATAAGACCTTTTCAAAAAGGGCCTTGAATGAATAATGTACTACAGCATTGTGTGTGTTATCACATATAATAGAAGAGTCTCTTGCACCATGTATTAGTGAGGGCAGATCTCCTCTGCAATTCTATCACCACATAAAACACCTCCCAAAATTGTCATAGTGAGGTCAGACCAAGCATTTCAATTGTCCACAGCCCTATTTCCAGTTTCCCTTCCTCTCGCTCTAAGTGTTGTCAATACCCTCCAGATACTTGTGCACACCGTTCAGCAGAGAGAGCACAAGGCAGCAAATCATTCCAGCAGGGTCTGTCCACTGCTGCACCTTCCCAAGGACACTAATTTGGATGGTGCACTCCACAGTAACACTCATTTCCCACCTACACTAACCTAAGGAACAAGCAAAGTGCGACATATTATTCCAGATGACTTCCAGCCTCTCAAACAGGGAAAAGGGGGATATATCCTTGTATCACTACAAACTACAGGGGGAGGCATGAGCTTTTCTTCTTCTGCTCAAAGCCTTGACTTTTCCAGCTTTCCAAGCAGAAATTAAAACACCATTTCTATGCTGAAAACCCACGTAATTCTAGGAGCAAAAAATTTGGCCCTACACTTCACATTTCACTGTTATGCCTATGTTGAAAAGCTCCATTTTTTCCCATGGAACAGTGAACATTTATACAATCATTAAAAGCTCATCTTGCACCATATTTTTATCCTTCTCAGTTTTAATACATTTTTATAATTGCATTGAGGATATTCTAACTCTGTTTTTAGTGCAACAATAAAATTTATGAACCATGACAAACGTATCATATCAAAGATCACCCGAAGAATAACAATGTGCACGTCAATAGAAGAAACCTCAGCTTCTGCTTCATAGGAACTTAGGATTGAGGAGGTGATAAATACTTAAAATAGTATTCCCTTGTTAAGTGTGAAATGGCAACAATATCATATTTTTTTCCCTAAGCAAAAGGAAACATGGTGTTGTAAAAGACAGTTTTTTTGCAAACATGCTGTGCTGACAACTTTAGTTTTAAGGAAATGTAGAATTTTCAAAAATCTACTTCACGTGCAGATTTTACTGATTTCACCATTGTGCTTTTTGTACAATAAATGTGATATCTAATTAACTTATAGCTCTTGCTGCACAAGACCTATTTCCAAACCTACTTCCAGTATTCCTATTGTTACCTGTGCAAATTTCTACACACCCTCCACGCCTCGACCACAGCTGCTGACAGCCTCCTGCATTAGCCTGTTGGAGATAATATTCTCAGAAAGTAAATGGCTTTCAATTAGAAAGCCCTTACAACCAAATCTTGTTCTCACATCATATTATTGATTATAAACTCATTTAGACATGCAATAACTAAAACACATGCATGAAAACTTACAATTTACTAAATCCTAGTGGAGTTTAAACCAAATATTTCCTAATTAAACACACTGTGTATTTGAGATTGTGTGTATATTTTCAGAGTTTTATTAGTGCTTCACAGTACAACACAATATTTTTAAATAAATCATGAAAATGAGGAGGCAGACAAAATCTATTTCAATACTTAAAGTTCCCAGGTTATTCTGTCTCCCTAACATATCCATTTGTTTTCTCTGGATAAGAAAAAAATAAATAAATGAAAAAAATATCCTGGTAAGGTTCATGCAAAAGCACGGATAATCTACCCATTTTTTTAAACAGTTATTGTGACAAAACGGATTGAAAAGGTATTGTAGATACAAGAATACATAAATGAAATGCATCCCACTGGAAAAGCTTTTTTTGCTCACATTGTCATTTACAGCTTCTGAATTAATAGACCAAGAAAGGCACCACAGGCACCAACAAAATGCAGTAAAACCATTGGCAGCCAGTGGTGTCTCAAAGTTTAATTCCCCTGGGGAGAAAAGGACACTGCCTAATCTGTATTCAGTCCTGACATTGTCCACATCTGATATGGAACATTAGCTACTAACTCTCTCAATAGACTAGTGTCCTTCAGTTTATATTACTTTATGTTAATAGTAGAAAAATTACACACAACATCATTTATCATTGTTATACTGTACTATACAAGCCATAGCTTATTTTAATATATTTATTTACCCTTAAGAGGAACAGAAATTTAAATATATATCTCTCAATCTATATAAATTTAAAGATAAGCTTATGGTGCCAGATTCAGTGCAGAGCTGCAGAAGGGATATGCCCTTTAAAAATGTGTTTTAATTGTACAAATAATCTCACGAGTGATCACGCTGCTGTAATATGAGGAAAGTTCTTTATTTGTGCTGTAAATCTTACAAAATCTATACACTGCATTGCATCTCAATCATAATTTATTTTTTGATTTTTTTTTTCAGTTCTATCACAGGTAGTAGCTCTGTGGTTCTGTTTTCACATTCTCCTTGTCCCTCACATCCCCCTTGTCCCTTACATTATTTACCTACAGCTCAGGTAGGCAAGCACTGTCCCCTTTAAAGGGAAAAAAAAATGCAGTTCATGAATCAACAAAGAACTAGGATTTGATTTTTTTATGGATCGCAATCTACATCTCAGTACATCTAAATTTCAATTAGTCTGTTTAAAAACACTCCTGCAGTCAGTGATGTGTGCTGTTTGCCTGGGCTATCCAGAAAAGAAAAAAAAGACAGCAATGATGAAGAAGAGAGACAGAAATCTATACTCTATTAAATGTATATTACTTTACCTTTAGATTTTAAAATCTAAAAAGTCAAATTAATGATGGATCTGTTTTTCAGAAAAGGTAGTTACTTACAATCATCCAATCACACTTAATTTCAGATAATAATTCCTACATAAAATTCAGGATTTTTTTTATTTGCTAATGGGAATTATTTTTTATTTCATTTCATACAGAAATGTTAATTTTAAAGTTTCAAGCAATGGAAAATGTAACACATAGCCACAAATACACTTTTTCCCAAGAGGTAATACCCTTCCTATTATAAAAATCCATCCTATTTTCAAGTTGAATTTGTGCAACTTTGGATTTTATTCTACCCAAGTCCCTCTATCATGCTCCAGTGCTGTATAATAACTCACCAAAGTCTGATTGGCTTTAGAACAATTACTCCAGATTAAAAGGACATTAAGCAGAATGACTGACAACAGTAGAATATGACTGGATGGTGGGCACTCTCTGATTTTACTACTTACCAATAATTTTTTTAGCTAAACTGCACCAAAAACAAAGAGAAAAACAACCAAACCCCTCATACATGTGATTCTTCAGAATACCATAGCCTGCCTCTGCAAATATTCACTGAGACATTTTCTCAGGTCAGGTTTTTCAGACAGCTTTACTGAGCGAGAATACTCCAACATTTCCCAGGTACAAACTAAGTTCAGACTCTGACATCCTGTTGAATATTGCAGCATTTGTCAAGAAATCACGACCACGGCTTCCTTGTGGCAAGGAGAGCAGGTTACGAACGAACCTCTCATGCCATAAAGCACAAGGAGGATCAGATCCTTAAACAGTCAGAATTTCCATTTCACAGCACTTTTTCCCAAGCAAGAACAGAGTGATAAACTCAAAATTTGACCTTAGAATTTGTAGGGCAGCAACAAAAGGATATATTCCATCCAACGATACCTTAAATCTATTTTAAAGTGAAGTGTTCACGCTTAAGATTGTTTCAAAATTTTTTCTGCTACAAAACAACTGAAGTTGTAACTTAAGTGACCAAGTTTGATTGTACAATGTCTGTTCACCAAAAAAAAAAAAAAAATTAAACATGACAACTGAAGATGAGAGTTTGAACACAAATGTTATCACTAATTTATAGTCACAAACACAATCAACTTTCCATTGGTGGTGTTCATTTATTATTTCTATTAAAGCATTAAAATGGGGCAGGAAAATTAAGATAAAAGACATTAAAAACTAGATGAGAGGGTGAGGAAGAACTGGTCAGTTTATCCAGGCAGACAGACTGGTAGATGGAGGTTCCTGCTGGCTCGTTCATTAAGGTCATCTCCTGACCCCCGTGCCACTGAGGAAAAGGCAACAGCTGTTTCCAGTATCAGTGGTAAGAATGATGGAAGTGAATTAATCCACAGATGGAGACCAGAACCTGAAGGGACCAGTCTGGTGAGCAACAACAGCCTTTGCCTGAGAAACACACTTAAATGTTACCATATGGAGCGCTAACAGGAGACAGAGGGGAATGAAAAGCTCTGCACGTCGTGTTATTGCCACAAAAGCTTAAGTATCGTATTATTGATAAGGATAACAAAAAGACTGTCTGCCTAGGCATTCCTGATTTACAATTCATAAGCTATCAAATTGGTTAAGATGCCTTAATTAAGAGAAACTAGGTGATTAAATTACTGAACTGAAAGATTCCACCCAAATAAAAAGCGTAAAATAAGATTGCAAGAGAACAGAGCTCAGAGATGCAAAAGCCCCATTAAAATCTGAATCAATTCCTCCTGATGACATGTTTTTCTGACTGAAGATGCATCAGCTGTTAAGCCAATATGACACTTCATGTTAGTCAAAAGGCTGAAAAGCTGCAATCATGTTTTATTGAAATAACTACACACGCTGGGCTGGGCTGAGGGAGAGTACCAGGATGCCAGAAAACAAGAACAATTAATTTAATATCTCTGAACTCTTACACACAGCATTTCAAACACCAGAATGTAACTGTCCATCTTTATTTGGATGTATTTTCTACACACGGCCTCTGGGTCTTGGGGGAATAACAGACTGCAAGAAACAGAGCTGCACTCTCACAAATGCTGAAAAAATAAAGCTTAAATATATTGACAGAGCTGGAGAACTGGACAGCAAATATTTGGAGGTCACCGGCCAGTTTCATGTCTCTCTTATGAAGCATAAAACCCACTAAAATAAGGAAAACAAACGCTGTGGTTAGCGAGCCTGTGTCCCGCAGCCCCGAGGGCTGCATGCAGCTGGTATTGCACCAGGGCAGAGCAGAAACCACTTTTGCCACTCAAAATTGCCACCTAACTGGGGCAGAATTTGACAGACCGTTCTCACTCTCCCAGATGACAGCAAGTTTCCTCTCTCTGGATGTTTTGCCACAGACAGAAATTCAGGATCAGATGAAATGAGCAGGTGTGAGCACCCATTTTTGAGAACAGGTATTTGTGCAAGTGCCACACCACTCCTTCCTCACCCTCTTCCTTCCAGTTTTACTCAGCATAAGCAATTCCAAGCCTGTAAAAAGACTGTTCACATTGCAGAACAAATCAGAGGTTTTCCTGGATTTTTGCTCCCTGAAGTGTGCCCCCAGGGTGTCAGCTCTGGGATCATCAGATTAAGAACTAAGTGTGTATACACTTCTACTGCTAAGGCTTTTTTTTTAGTGTTTACATTAAAACCCTCATTTTAAAGTAGTTTTAGAACTAAGATGTCAATAGATCTCTACACTGAGACTCAGAGAGGATTTCAGCCCATTCAAGCAGCCTTCAATGAGGAGGAAGGTTTACCTACTTTAAACATACTTTTACATTTCAATAGGTTAAAAAAAGCTTCACTGCAAAATGAAATTTTGCAGGTCATTTACTGATTATGATTAAATCACCTTCATTTATTACCATACAGAAAATAAGCCACTGTACTCAACATGGGAGGTAATCTTAACTGCTTAGCAATTTATTCAAATACTCAGATGTGAAAATCATTTCTGGGCCGTTCATTCATTAATAAGGGCAGATGGATAGCAGTTTGAGATATTATATACATATCTTTGAAATATAATTCCTAGTTTATATAGGTCAAAGAGGTTTCCCTGTTTACATATTCAAACCTGTGCAATATGAAGAAAGATCTATTTCAAGATGTGATTCTGTGAGGAGATTCAGCTTCTGGGCAAAAATACACATATACACAGAATTAAATTAAAACACAGAGATACATAGAATTTTTCCTGCCCTATATTCTTCATATTGCAGGTTCCATTAACAGTGAACTTATAAAGTCAAGGCAGCAGAGCACAGCTGTTCTGCAATGCCAAGTACATATCAGGGATATGACACTGTCTTTTTCAAGAAGCACCTTTTATAATTATTTCCAAGAGTTTTCTAAGAGTTCACCAGTCCCAACAGGGAAACAAAGTCTTTCCCACCCTTTCCATGTGTATTCCACAACAGGTGCTTGAGTGAGGGGATTTGGGTGCTGCAAAGTATTTTTACAAAGTATTTTGCCCTTGTAGAAGGTGCCAATTTGTGTAACAGTGTGTTGTAATGAAAAGGAAAATGCTTTCATAATTTCAGAGCGTTTTCTCTATTGGATGGGGGTAGGGAGGCAATGTTTAAGTACATCAACTATGTCTCTTTAATTAGGTCATTAATCAGCATCTATGAAAGCTGTTGAGATGCATTTTTTCAAGCCCATATGCTTAAACTTTAGACTAAAATATCTTCTCAGCTCTAAAACCAGTAAAATACTTTTACCATTCCTACCAGAAAAATAATCTGCACATCTACCTATCACTGAAATTCTTCCATGCACAGTCTTTCCTCAGTGCAGTAGCTGTTCACCTCCAACCTTGGCCTGCTGGAGTCCAAGAATAACCCACAGAGCTCCTTCCCCATACCCCAAGGGGAAGCTCTGCTCTCATCTGCAATGATGTAAATCCCAAGAAACTTATTTACATCAGTGGAGTCACCCAGAGGTCACAGCAAACTATTTAGCTTCCTTTGCTTCATTCTTTTGCTTTATCCATTACTTACATCTTAAAAAAAGCCACATCAGGCACTGTAAACTCAAGTGTTTGCAGCAGAACTCAGGTTCCAAAATGATTTGCAGTTTGTAATGTGGCTTTAGAAGAATTCTGCACAAAACCTGTGCTGCAAAAAACCTACATTGGCTCACTGAAAATAAAATGCCTTCTCACCAGATTATGAGACTGAAAGGGAGCATTCAATCTTCTAAACTTAAGCTATATAACACAGATCACTGAATTTTATCCAGTTTGTTCTGTATCCAGTGCAATCACTCACATATGACTAAGGCATATTTTCCAGAAACAGCTAGTCTTGAAAGATTCATAATTATCCCTTTTTACAATACTATTGCTGCTGTATGTTACTCTAAATTAATGTGAACAGAGAACTGGAAACTAAATTCAGCTGCAAATGCCACGAAACTTCACACATTTCAGAACTCCAAGAACTTGCTTTTTGCTCCGTAACAAGGATAGTGTGTGTCAACACCCCAGACAAAGAAACCTCCCTTTGATGACATCAAGCACTTGGGTGTTTATTTCAAAGGCCTGGAAATTATTTTTAGACATTGTAGGTGCTTGTCTGGTGGATGTCTCCTTATAGCATCTGGAAAACAAGATTCTAGATTGGGGGGATTTGAATGAGGAGCTACTGGCTAAACCGAGGGAGTCTTTCCCATCTATTCTTCTACATAACCCAGAGGCTGTAACTCCTCCCAGCAGAGGAGGGGATTGCACATCCCTTCCCCAGCAGGCTGATACATGGGAACCCCAGCTCTCAGCCCTACACTCCAACACACAGGGAAGATCATAAAATATTACTTAGGCAGAAATTGAATGAGTAATTGGGCATCTCAGCATTCCTGGGACTCCTTGTAGGAGGTGGTAGGGTCATTGAAAAGCAAAAGGAAACATGGCTTAAGGAAAGCAGAGTAAAATTAAAACGCTTGACAAAGAATTATATTGGCAAAAATTGAATAAAATAACAGCTTTCTAACTATTCCTATTTTAGCCTGAACTATCACCCCACCAGAACACAAATATTTTCATGGTACCCATATTATCAATAATTATTTGTCCTGGTGATTTGTGAATATGCATTTACCAAAGGATTTCTGAAGAGGAAAAAAAATCAGCTTTCCTAAGACAGAAGAGGGAAGAAAACTAAGTTAATAAGTCATTCTGCCTCAGATCTCTGGAAGATGTGTTAGTGATGATGTTTCACACTTTTGGTAATTTTATAGCTACTGGCTTAACTTATCTATTGTCTGGCACCAAATTTCAACTAGCATTTGAAATTATTCAACCTGTCTACTTAAGTGTGGATGTTTGTCCCTTTTTCTTTCAAAGCAGAGCTTTCCTTCTGGAGACATTTACTGAACAGTTCTTGCCTGACCTATGGACTAATCAGAATTTAAATACTGTATTATTTCAACAGGCACTTCTAATATCTGTGTTTCCTGCCATGAAATGTAATTAGGGAAAATCAATTTACCAGGGGACCTCTGAAGCTTTACCTCCTCCCCATTGCTATTTGCACTGGGCGACATTCAGATGTAATTCCTTCTGTTCCAAGTGTATCAGGGCAATCCTCCCCTAGACTGCCTCGGAGCAGAAAATGTCACCTACTATTTGGAAGGTTCACAAATGTGACATTTTCCCAGTAAAACTGAACTGTAGCAGTCAGCTCAATAGGTTTATCATTGTTAATGAAAACAATTGGAAATACACTGAACATCTTGTTTCATGACTTAAATCAGTCTGTAACTATATTAGAGATGCAAGCCAGTGCTCGAGGACAGATTATCTCCCCGTGAGTCTCTGATGGAGCTCTGCTGTTTGTAAATGCAGCTGGTGCTCGGTGTTGTCAGGTAGGATAATAAACGAGGTACACCTCAGTTCACATCCCTTGCATCGGTTTTCATGTTATGTTCTTAACCTGTATCATCCTTTCTTTTTCAACATTGATTTTGATCTGGAGGGCACACAAAAAATATTCAGCTGCAGTGCAATGTTTTTATATGCAACTTCAAAAAGTGGTTTTTTGCAGCCTGCATTCAGAATGGGCTGCAGGCCACCCTTTGAAAATTCATTATTCAGGTTATCTGGAGACAGAAACAAGAAACACATTGGATCATCTGCATGGTGAAAGCAGCCCATCTTTTACAACTGGGTTTTGAGGATTTTTCCCGTGAAACAAAGGCCAGACCACAGGCATGAGTTAGAGAAGTGTGTTCTATTTAACTCAACAGTGTCAGGCATATAACGTGCCCTTTATATCTATAGTTTATTTTAACACATATCAAGGAGACAGAAAATTAGTGATCAATGTAGAAGGGAGCATGAGGTTTCATTATAAATTAATGTATGAAGACTCGGATTTCAATGATGAAACGAACATGAATCTTAAAAATTGTCTGTCTTTATGAAACAGATGAAAATTATTACAGTATGTAACTTTTTGGTGACATTTTACTGCAAAGGGCATATTGTTACAAAATTTAGCAATGATGTAGCTAACAGAAATACTGCAGGGACAGATAGGATTATTTATGTAACATGATAAAACATGAAACATGGATGTATTTGACTCGTCGGGTTGCAGAATGGGAAAAATACTTTGCCCTGCTCAGAAGTGAACCCTCCTGTTAAATCAAGGAGCAGCACAGATGGGACTTACTGGGAGCCAAGATTGCCCAGCAATAGTCAAAGCCAGTCCATCCAGTTGTGTTCTGGAGCACAGAAAGTTAATGGAAATAAAAAAGGAAAAAGGAGAAAATACAAGAAAGGTTTTTTAGAGAACCTCACTTGGGTATCCACTTCAGTGGTGGAGTTTTTTCCAAAACCAAACTATCCCTGCAGTGACACAAAGATGCTCTGATACCTGGATTAAAAAATCACCTACTGAAAATGAAACTGAGTAAAAAACATCTGTAAGTAGAGAAACAGCAATACAGAACTGGTGGAAGGCTGCTGCAAAGTAATTCTGCTCCCCAAGCTGGAGCTGGAGAAACTCAGTCCCAGAAAGGGGCCTGGCTTAACATTACTGGAGGCCTGGAATTAAATTCAGATTCTGGAATATTTCAAAGATGGAAACATCACATACACTGATTGACTTACACATAGACTTGATTGACTCATAGGAAATAATCACTAGAATACAGAAAGCTCGGAGTTAACAGAAACAAAAACTTGTCATAAAAATACAATCTTTATCAGCTCAATGAATCTTGGCTATACAATCTTTAAAAAAAAATAATAAATCCCACATATCAAAATCAGACTGACTTATATGCATAAAATTTGGGCAAACTCAATTGGATACATTTCTCTAACACAAATGTGATGGAGAAAATAGATTTTCACACAAAACTAAGGTCAAAATTAGGTTTATCTTGGAACTGAAACTTCAGTCTTACCTAAGAAAATATTTTCCCATATGTAAGTTTTCAACACTATTCTCCCTAGAATTGCATAACTGAGTTCAGATTAAAATTACTTGCTAACCTTAATTAATTGAACCTATATTCCATCTTCATCTTGTTTCTCTTCCCTTGTCCTTCCTTCCTACTTTGCCAGGATAAACCATTCTGTTACATTTGCAAGCTCCAACTCGATTCATACCACTGTGATTTCCTTTAAACAAACAAAAAGACAGCAAAGGAAAGAAAAACAGTGAGAAACACCTGCAAACTATTATAAATTCTGAACCCACCCACACAGCCTGTAAGTTATAAGTAAATGAAAGTAAGAAGATTCAAAGAGAGAAACAAAGAGGGTTTGGGGTTTTTTTTTCTTCTATAAGTTCTGGCAAACAGATGATACTAAAATCTTTAAGAAAATATTTTTACACTTTTTGGTTGTGCACAAAAACCAATTTCTATTTCCTTCTTGGATTGGGGATGGTTCAGTGCCATCCCTGTTATCTGAGATGTTCATAATGGGCTAAACCTTGACGGATGAAGGTACATGACCTCAGGACTGTGCCAACCACATTCCCCAGCAAAGACGCTTGGGATTTATGATTTCCCTGGATGGCAAATTTTATCACACTGATATTTTTGTTGTTTATCAGACCAAAGAGTTTCTCACTTCCTTTATACAACTGAGAAAACAATGCAGGCAATTCCATTTTTCTTAAACTTGAGACACCTTTGATTTGTTTTGTAATAAATTATTATTCATGACAACATCTGAAAAGTTTATTTTGGAGAAAGCAGAAAACAAAAGTTACAAGCTCTATTCTATACAAATACCTCACAAAGATCTTCTGTACTGAAGCAGTTCTACAAACTTCCATCAAAACTAATTTTGTTAGGAGCAGAAATTAACATTGCTCAGCTACAAACTACATTCTAATGGTTAACCAGAAGTCAAAAACAGCAGAGGTGGTATCACGGCTCTCTTGCATGCAGAAGAATTTTGCTCTGGACATGGTAAGCCAGGTTTTCACACAGTAAATACGTAAAGCATTGAAAGTGACCTAAATTATTTTTCCCTGGAAATAGACATAAAGTATAATAAATTCAGTTTAGTACATTAAGATTTACTATTTCATTTTTACAACTGATCTATCAGCATTCTGTAAAGCTGAGCATCTCACCAAGATGTCAGTGTAAAAAAAATGTACTTGAGTATTAAAACACTTATCACTGTAACTGAACACAACCCAAGTAAATTAATTAATTCCATTGCCACAGAACATACTGGAAGAAGTTCAAAATTAGAAAACACAGGATAATTTTTCTTCATATATCTGCCTTACTGTTCAGCTGAATAAAATTTAACATAGCTGTGCTTTCACTTATTACATGTAATAATAAAGGCACAGTAGAAATACTATCAAGGTAAGGGGATGGTGCAGTATTTGCCTTAATGTAAAATAAACAAAGGAGGCACTTACAAAATCTGAATGCCAAGAATTACAGAGTCTGAGCCCAGCCATGGAGAAAAAGCATATTGAAAAATATACTGAAAGGGTACAAAATACACTGAAATATCCATTTTAAAAGAAATTTAAAGAGTGTTATGAACAAAGGAGCCATCCTTTTAAGTTTTTTCCTCTGAGCTTTCTGCAGGTTAATAGATAGATAGATAGATAGATAGATAGATAGATAGATTGATGTTATATTGCATATAAAATTGTCAGCCTAAGAGCATTCTGAATTAGGACCATGCAATGTAACTTAGAGCAGTAAGTAAGCCAGAATCACATGGCTTAATATGTATTACAACCAATACTCCTGAGTGTTTACTACTGTTATTTAACNATTGATTGATTGATTGATTGATGTTATATTGCATATAAAATTGTCAGCCTAAGAGCATTCTGAATTAGGACCATGCAATGTAACTTAGAGCAGTAAGTAAGCCAGAATCACATGGCTTAATATGTATTACAACCAATACTCCTGAGTGTTTACTACTGTTATTTAACTTTATTACTTTCTTCTATTTGTGCTTTTGTTTTCTACCAAAGGATTAATTTTTTTATTCATTCTTTTCTATATTTATTTACTCAGGAGTGCTATCTGGGAAGTCAGTCCTCTTTGCACTTGGATGGGAAGAATCTGTGAAGCCACAGGTTTATATTAAAACCTCAAAGCTCATTGTAGGAGTTCACCACCTGCCTCTTGCATTTTAAATTAACTACTGACTCAGACATAAATCACTACAAGTTTCTAAAGTGTCCAAATTATTGTCTAAAAAACAAATTTAAAATCCAAACTGTAAGCAAAGCAGCAGCTCAGTCAGGGGAGGAGCTGTGACTTTGGTGCTTTGTTTTGTTGCAGAAGGACATCGCTCTTTGGGACCTTGGCTTTCCCAAAGTGTACCGGCTTTAAAACCCACCACACGCAGACACAGCAGCAAAGTTTATGAGGTCAAAAAGTGTCCACCTACCACAAACCACAAAGACAGGATCTTGGTGTTAGTAGCAGAGAAAAAAAAGACTTTTCACAGAGACCACAAGTTTGACCAAGACAGAACGAGCTCTGGCAGGGAGGGACGTGCTGGCTGTCTGCAAGTCCAAAGGTGCTGCTCAAGTAAACACAACAAATACTCCAACAAAACTCCACTAAACTAAGAGAAGAGGAAGCAGGGAAGCTCAGGCAGATTACTAAAAAACAGCTGATCAGAGCTACTGGAGGGTGCAGTGCTTTTCTTTAAAGAGTTCTTAGTATTTCCTGACCTTGAGTACTAATGGTCTACTAAAATCTGGTTAGGAGGAATACAAACACTTTAACATTATAATGACTGAAAAAAAGTACTAATAGCAAGTCCAGATAACAACTCACATGCAATTTCCATTGTGTACATGTATTTATGAGGTGGTTATACACACTGTGTGCACACCAGTAATAATGAAGCCTGTGCTTCAAATGCTCTGTAGCAGCACACTTTGTATAATAGCACATGTAAAATAACATTTTCACTTATTCTGTGAACCACTTATATTATCTACCTGCAACCAGTCATTTACTGTACTAATACAGCACTGCTTGCTTAAAATAAATATGTGCACATCATATGTGCATGTACTGTACATATGTATTTATGTGTACAGACAGCATACATGCATGGACAGAGACACACATACGTATACAAATAAATTTTATAAGAAAGTGAATAAAAAATAAGGTTTTCTACAACTTTTTTAAAATACTAATTTTAGCCTCTGTGACTTATTGAGTGTAGGGAAGCTCAATTCCATGGTTGTAGGATTTTCTACCATCCTACCCTCTCCTGTCTCTGTATCACCTCCCCTCAATGAAAACATTTCCTACTAGGCTGATGCCTGTGTTTACATGTACAAATTTCCTGTATGTATCCATGTGTATCCACAGCCATAAAAAGCAGTTACTATAAGAAATTCCCTGAAAGCTGCAAGCTTTCCATTTACACTTTTTTACTTTGTTTGAAGCCTGTGTTTCTTTGGATAGTTTACTTATTCACTTTAATGCATTTCAGGAAATACTTGTCCAGGCTATTAACCCCAGAGCCGACCCAGCCAGGACAAACTCTGTTTGCTTCGTGACTCTTTATTTGTGAAATATCATCCACTTTTAATGTAAAAGACACCACAAGAGATGTTACCAGGGCTTGAGCTCTCTTGCAGAGAGCAATCTGACTGCGGCGTTTGACCCAGGACTTCTGCAAGGCTCGTGCCACCCCCCTGACCTGTGCTGCTGCCGGGGACCTGAGCAGCTCTGCCTGTGCCTCCATGGAATAAATCTGCAATGGTGATTATTCCATGCTCGAGCCACCTGTCCTAATGAATAACGCTTCCTGTGTAGCTGTTCCCAGATATTGGAGTTGGCTACTCAAGCTTGAAAGACAAGTGGAGAAATTAATAACTGGTGCACAAGCTCCTTAAATGGCACAGGGGCAAAAGAGGGAAAGAGGAATTCACAGCTGTGGTTTTCCTACAGCCCTGGAAAGGGATTTGTGAGTGTCAGAAGCCCTGCATCAGCATGAACATGAGCAGACACACAGGTGAGCAGTACCACAACTGCGTTTTGGCTTAAATTATGAGACATTGAACACTAATTATAACTTTACTTCAAATTTCTGAAATAGAGTGAGGCAGAGACTTAAAAACTGATGAGAGCAAAGTTACATGGGTTATTTAGTAGCTGAAGGAAATAACTAACGGTCCCCCCATCCTGATCCAATACAACACCAGCACCACATTTTCTCAATTATTATTTTTAAAACCAGAAATTTTCCAGTACATGTGTTTGTATATTTCTTTCCTTTTTGAGTTAGCACTATTTATAAAGGAACACTGGTGAATACACACTAAATGCCTTTGCAGTCATTTCCATCAACAGATCCTTCTGAGCCGAAAAAAACTGATGGTTTGGGAGCTTTTGCTACTTTTTTGCCAAACAGCACTGGATTGATTTGTTGAATTCTGTAACACAAACATGCTTAATAGCAAACAATGTCAACGAAACACACATTTCAACGGCCTCTGGAAACTTCAAAATATGCTTTTCCAGTGTTTGAAGTTGAAACAAGCAAGCAATACTGTTGTCTTCTTAATTTGTTGATTTTGATTTTTGTCCAGACTTGCAAAGACCAATCCAGTGACGTGCAGAAAAACAGAATTCATTTGTTCAGCAACTTACCCAGCCAACTCTGTGTTATACACAAAGATAAATCTGTTAATGCTATTGTATACTGAAGATGCTTCTCTATTGTACTTATCTGCTGTGTCACTAAAAGTTATCTGCATGGAGACTTAGTAACACCCTTAAATGAAATTCAAATGGACGTTAAGCATACATAAAATGTATTCTTATATCCAATGTATCTGTGTTTTGATTTTTTAATTCAAAGTGACTGATTGCTGATGAAATTGAGTTAGCTAGTAGGTTTGTAGGGGTAATATCAGTCACTCTGAAAATTATTCCATCAAAGAAAAAGCCAGAAGTACAGACACTTCATTTACAATGGGCTCTCCTCACCACCAGAGCTGGTTTGTCCATCTCCTCTCTCCTGCTCAAGTACTTGGAAAACAAAAAGCATCTGCTCTCTAGTTTTAGCTGGATAGTTTAACACAAGGCAGGATAAAACTGTGTGCTTATTTTTCAACCCTGCTTATAATAGTAGACCCTGTCATGAAGTGCTTCCATTCTCAGCATTTATCATAACCAGAGACCAGTACCTGCAATCTTCTGAGAACCTCCAGCTACTTCATTTTATAAAAATGTGATACCATTGATATAACACAAAAACTACTGATCCATTCTATTTCAGAAAACACTGCTGCACTCATGGCCTCACCTCCCAGCTCTGTTCTTCCACCACTTACTATGACAGTTCAAAATCATGTCAAATGTCACTTGATTTTGTCGCTCTCCCTGAGCATCTCTCTGCCAAATTTGAATTCCTGCAGGTATTGCTACAGAAAAGAATTACAAAATTACTCACTGAACACAACTGATTTTCTGTTATAACATCCTGAAGATCCACTCAAACCAGTGAAGCTTCTCCAATTTACATGGCTGAGAATTAAGCACACTCCCTTCAGGAACCAACACTCCCTGTCAGAGCAGGGCAGCTGGGCAGCCACTGCTTTTGAACCTTACACAGCTGTGTTCTGTACTGCCACAGAACCCCAAACATTACCACAGCTACACAATTTCTATTTATTTCTTTGTTACTGTTGTCTTGGGCTGTGGAAGGAGCTCTTCTAAAGGCCCTGTTGTGATGGACGTATCACACCAAGAGCAACAATTCTGCTGCTGTAGTCTATGAGCAGATTGACTTGTTTTACTTCTTCCTTTCTCATTCCTTTCTCATGTTTTTGATTTACTGAAAAACTGTTTAAGGGAGAAAAAACAAGGATCTCCCCCAAAATCCCAACTGTGGGAATGTTTGCTTTTTTTGGCAGCAGTAATATTTATCCCATACTTAGTAGGAATTCTCCCCTGTGCTAAGAATGTCGGTCTTGCAGCTCAAAGATCTAAACATGAAGCATTTTATCAGTATTCTGTTTTTCTCCCCTCTCTATGCAACTTCAGAGCAGTTAGGAAAAAGAAAACATTAAAACAAAAATCACCATCTTTGAGAGTCTGCGAAAATTTATGTACTAAAAAGCAGCTGTAAAATTTTTAATGTTTAAATTAATGTTTTATGTTTACAATAAAAACTCTCCAGCCATGAAGGGCTTTTAAAAGCTACATGCTAAATACAAGCAAAACCAAAGCAAACAATAACACCCCCATAAAGCCCAGCTTCAACACACAAAATGGCAAATAAGACTTTTGCACAGACTTCCTACATTTTCCTGTCTTGTTCTACCAAAAGAAAAAAAAAAACACCCTTAGCAATGTCAAAGCCACAAAAAAGAGCTGGTTAGAATGTGAAGGCAAAAACCTTGTAATTCCTTAATAATAGGTTTTTCTGCAATTCTGAATGTATTTGTGATGGTCGGGTTTACTTTTTTTACTTGAATTGTGTTATAAATAAAACAGCTTCTCTCCTCCCCCTCTTCTGCCAGCTGTAAGCACTCTGTCCTCCAATAAAGGTTGAAACAAATGAATAGGTTTAAAAGAGACCATTATGCACTTGCTAGCGCAGAGTGAGGAGATGAAATGTTGCCAAATCATTCTCCTTTTAAAATCAATAGGAATTCTTGTTATTGGATTCAATGGGAGTATAATTAGGTTCTAAACTCACACACTTTCTTGACAATGTGGGTTTCTTTGCCTCTTTCATTCCCATTTCCCTCTCAGATATGGAGAAGTCTCGCTGTTCCAAAGCGCTCTCAGTCTGAGCAGAGACTGAGCAGCAAATTTTAGCCATTTCTCCCCTGAAATACTTGTGACACAGCCTGGAGAAGGCAGAGTGAGCACAAATAACCACAGTTACCTATCCTGAAATTCAGCTGTAAGTCACCAGCAGAGAGAGCACAGCTCATCACCCTTTAAAGACATTTGAAACCTTGATCTCCGGCATTCTCTGTCCACCCTCACACTTCCCCAGTGCCCCAGTCAGAGCAACCCCAGTGCTGAGCCACCTTTTCCACTTGCAGCCCAGTTTGGTTTTGCAGGTCCTGCTGCAGAGAGGCTGACTAAGCCCAAATATATTTAGGTTGAATCAGATATAAATCAGTCCCACAAGTCAAAATTATTTTCAAAACCCCTGTCAAAGTAATTCCAAGAGGACGATACAAATAACTTCCCTTTGTAAGGTTCACATAAGGAGAACCCAGCATTTACCATATCTGAATGCTGGACTCCAAATCAGCCACTCTGAATTCTTGAGTCCACTCCCAGCAATCTCTCAAAGTTATATATGACTTTATAGGCTTGCTTTTATAAACGGCGCACTGGACAACAACAAAAATGTATGAAGCCACATCATCCCCCAAAGTCTGAGAATTCAAAGTCGTCTTTTTTAATCTTTTCTACCATGAACAGATCCTATGAAAATAATTTTAAGTCTTTTCCACAGTGCTACTTTCATAAATTAATTTGTCAGCCTTTACTTTGTTCCAAAAGACAGGATTCAAGAGCAGTCTTTTAACTGTTTCTTGGTTAGAGGCAGTTAAAAAAATTACTTCAGAGCATTTAAAACACTGAATATCCTTTTTTCTATTTTCTAGAAACAGAAAAACAAAACAAAACCAATTCTTCATTTTCTCTCTTCTTTGTTTGCAGTAGAAAATTTTTCTCATATTTTTTAAATACACATAACTCAAAATAATTAAAGACAGTCTGAGAGTATAAACAATAACGTACAAGCTTCAGCATTCATTTGGGTAACAGAATTAAAATTCACTGTAGGTGTTAACAGTGGTTTCACCTTCCTATAGTTTAAAGTCAGTTGTTCCACTCAACACAACCAAAGGTGACCTCAGAAAAGGCCAATCCTGCCTGGTTAGTACCTTGCACTAATAATGGGCAGAGTTGTTTGCAGAAGGCATGGACACGGCTTCCAGCTTCAAGTATTTCCAATACTTGTCCATGCTGTAAAACTTAGGAGTTGAATGATTTGAAGGCATCACTTTCCACTCTGATAAAACAGCTACCAGAACTTAAAGCACTGAGACCTGAAGCTCTTAAGGTTCTTCTCTTCAAGGACGTGGGAAAACTTTTAAAAATGTGTGCTTATAAAATGTATAAATGCACACATAGACAGGTAAACATTTCAACAAGTTTCTGCAGAGAACTTATCAAACTCTTAATCTGAAGATCTTGAAAGAGGGTTTCTGAGAACTCTTTATAGAAAACTTTACAGAAATTCTGCCCAGATCCATCCCAGTGGAGATGGGTCTGGAGAATATCCAGGTCCTAAATATAGTTTTTCTGGAAGACATTTCATACCTGTTTAGAAAGTGAGGCAGCACTACTGCAGTGACAGTGATTTTAGTATTTAGATTATTTCCAAGATGCTCTTCACATACTTAGCACAATCATCTCAAGATTTGCATGACTAGATTTTTTGAGACTCTCTGTGCTCAGCTCTTCCTTCAGCCTTTGTGTATCCACAATTCATTTGTCCATAATTACAATTAATCATTTTTTAAACGTGCCAAATATATACACTGCTCTTCATTAGATGAGATATTCCTACTACAGAATATTTGCTGAAAACAGGTAAGGACTTCAGACATTTCATTAGTTCATAAAAGGGCTGTGACAAGCAAGCCAATTACATTGCATGTCAGAGAAATGAAGATAATTTGGTTTTAAAGCAAACCAAGGGAAAAAATTTTTAGATTTTCATTTAGTTTTTCCCAAATTTGGAACCCCTCATGCAAGTTTCTTCTACAGTTTGTAGAAGCTTNAAAGTTATATATGACTTTATAGGCTTGCTTTTATAAACGGCGCACTGGACAACAACAAAAATGTATGAAGCCACATCATCCCCCAAAGTCTGAGAATTCAAAGTCGTCTTTTTTAATCTTTTCTACCATGAACAGATCCTATGAAAATAATTTTAAGTCTTTTCCACAGTACTACTTTCAGAAATTAATTTGTCAGCCTTTACTTTTTTCCAAAAGATGGGATTCAAGAGCAGTCTTTTAACTGTTTCTTGGTTAGAGGCAGTTAAAAAAATTACTTCAGAGCATTTAAAACACTGAATATCCTTTTTTCTATTTTCTAGAAACAGAAAAACAAAACAAAACCAATTCTTCATTTTCTCTCTTCTTTGTTTGCAGTAGAAAATTTTTCTCATATTTTTTAAATACACATAACTCAAAATAATTAAAGACAGTCTGAGAGTATAAACAATAACGTACAAGCTTCAGCATTCATTTGGGTAACAGAATTAAAATTCACTGTAGGTGTTAACAGTGGTTTCACCTTCCTATAGTTTAAAGTCAGTTGTTCCACTCAACACAACCAAAGGTGACCTCAGAAAAGGCCAATCCTGCCTGGTTAGTACCTTGCAGGAATAATGGGCAGAGTTGTTTGCAGAAGGCATGGACACGGCTTCCAGCTTCAAGTATTTCCAATACTTGTCCATGCTGTAAAACTTAGGAGTTGAATGATTTGAAGGCATCACTTTCCACTCTGATAAAACAGCTACCAGAACTTAAAGCACTGAGACCTGAAGCCCTTAAGGTTCTTCTCTTCAAGGACGTGGGAAAACTTTTAAAAATGTGTGCTTATAAAATGTATAAATGCACACATAGACAGGTAAACATTTCAACAAGTTTCTGCAGAGAACTTATCAAACTCTTAATCTGAAGATCTTGAAAGAGGGTTTCTGAGAACTCTTTATAGAAAACTTTACAGAAATTCTGCCCAGATCCATCCCAGTGGAGATGGGTCTGGAGAATATCCAGGTCCTAAATATAATTTTTCTGGAAGACATTTCATACCTGTTTAGAAAGTGAGGCAGCACTACTGCAGTGACAGTGATTTTAGTATTTAGATTATTTCCAAGATGCTCTTCACATACTTAGCACAATCATCTCAAGATTTGCATGACTAGATTTTTTGAGACTCTCTGTGCTGAGCTCTTCCTTCAGCCTTTGTGTATCCACAATTCATTTGTCCATAATTACAATTAATCATTTTTTAAACGTGCCAAATATATACACTGCTCTTCATTAGATGAGATATTCCTACTACAGAATATTTGCTGAAAACAGGTAAGGACTTCAGACATTTCATTAGTTCATAATAGGGCTGTGACAAGCAAGCCAATTACATTGCATGTCAGAGAAATGAAGATAATTTGGTTTTAAAGCAAACCAAGGGAAAAAATTTTTAGATTTTCATTTAGTTTTCCCCAAATTTGGAACCCCTCATGCAAGTTTCTTCTACAGTTTGTAGAAGCTTTTACTGGTGCTGAATACAGTTTGACAGAAACAGGATCTACGGACTGAGAGCAGCAGGAACAGAATCACAGGGAGCATTCCCAAACACCACATTACTGGGGATGAAGGAGCAGCAGCCCTTTTGTACCCAGCGAGGGTACAAAGCCAAGGGTAGTAAAAAGATATAAGAAGCAGTGACATTTTAAAAGAAACTATTCCTCCATGGCCTTGTCCATAGCCATAACTCTAGAAAAGAGCTCCTTGTCTAACGTGCCCTCCAGGATTAAGAAGGCAGAGATATCGTGCTATATATTAAAATTAGTATTTCTTGGCCTTGAATAGTTCCAGATCGGGCTCCTCATATCCTGGACATGATTCAAATAAGCAACTTCTCCACTGGGTAATTTAACCTGCTCATGTGCCTGGTACCTAAGATTTACTACCTCATCATTTCAGTTAAAATTTACAAAATTAGGTTTGGACAGAGGAGGGAACATCAAGAGCAGTTGCAGCACCACTATATTATAATGGGGATGTGAAACAAATTTGAATAGAGTAATTCCTAACTACTATTTATCTGTAGATTAAAAACAAATAGGCACAATTAAACCCCAGGGACAGCAATAAGACTACCTGCACTTTCTGAAAACTCCCTACAGCAGTGACTTCAGAGTACAAATGGGCTATTTTTACTTTTTTAAAGAAGGAATTTGACAAGAATGCTACCTGAAAAGCCCGAAAACAGTTAAAAATTTCTTTATCTATCTTTAGAATTATCATTAATAACACAATCTGAATTACACATGGAGCTTTTAACATACAGTGCTTTCAGAAAGAGTTCAGTATTGCTGTCTCCCACTACAAACAAAAAAAAAAAAATAGATGTGGAGATGAATTGATTGTTCAAGATACCTGGCTGCAAATCTGGGGGAAAAAAATTAATTATCCTGCTCCTTAGCATTAATAAGGAAGCACTGAATAGTCTAACTTTAGGACTGTTTGCCTCCCAATATCTCCAGTAATGTCCTGTACATTTCCTAAGAGTTCCCAAAAGTAAGGAACATCTACATGACATTTCATTTTCCTCCCTCCATTTTATATTCCCAAGATGCACCAAAAAGGAGCCCTTGGCAATGGTGTCTGACAGGTCACAGCAGAATATTTTGATGCAGTTTGGATTTCCCCCTGGAAATGAAAGAGTGGCCTTAGTTGGAGCAGTATATAGGAAATGTGAAAGAAAATTCTGTAGAATCAGTCAAATTTTCATTCTACAGACACATTTTAAATTATCATTTTTACACAAGCCACCTAGATCCAATCCAGACTCCACTGCTGGAGAAAGTCCGCACTACTTTATTCTCAACATACAAAGATTTTCTGGAGTTTCTCTCTCTCTCTCTGCCTCTATCTAAGGTATTTGAGTTGGCCCTAGGAGGGGGACAGTTTGCCCTTTTGCTGTTCACTGTTATAATCTACTATCCTTGAGAATGGGAGGGCTCCAAATCTCTGTGCCAGTTACCCTCCCAAATCTCTAATTAATGTTGACAGTAAAATATTGGCCACAGCAATAACTACCTGATAAGAGAGAGCACTCCTGAGGCTTGCACATCCAATCAAGTGGGTATCACTAAAAAGTGTCTCGTTACCAACAATACCAGACAATTGCAACATTTTCTTAAATTAGCACTAAAACAGAGATGACTCACTTTGTACTGCCATAGGTGGTGATTTGTCTCTCTTCCCTCCATTTCATTCCCTCCCACCGTCCCTCAATCAGATGTAAAACTTTCTTTTTTGGCAACGTGAGGAGAGAGAGGCAAAAAACCAATACCAAAATCTCAACAACTCTGTATTTAGGGTAAGCCACTCCACAGCATCACAGCTTATGAGTTCCAAATATAGCTGCACTCATCAGCTCCTCCAAGCAGTTGCATAGCCTACAGTTCCTTCAGCCCTGAGGCACACCGAAATTTGTACCTGGGAGAGAGAAACCCTGTGGCCAAAAATGCAGTTAAAGCTTGGTTCTTCCCATAGCTTCCAAACAATTGGGTTTATTTCAGCTCCCTGCAGTGCAGTGCACAGTGTCAGTCTATTACAGCACTATTTGCATTAATCCCTGATCCAGCAATCATCCTGCAAACACATCAGAATTGTTTCAGGGATAATAAGGAAGAGCGTCATTTTGCAGCAACATAATGTTAAAAAGCAAAGTGATTCCTTGCTCTGAGAATGTCTTTGCAATAAAATTCATGGGTGTAGATTGCAATATCCTCACAGGACACATGCATCATGATAAAAAGTCCCCACAAACATACAAGCCCCCACACCAGCCCAGAGTAGCCCAAGTCCCAGACACATCATCAGGGCAAACCTCAAGTTTACTCAGAGAAGCAAATTGTTTCCCAGGACATTCTACTCCTACCAGAACTTCCAATGTTTCCTCTTTCCTCCATAACTTGCCAGTCTCCTCACCCACTGTATGTCTCTGCTGGCATTACAGATACAATTGTATTTAAATAAAGCAAGCACAGCATCTTCATCTAAATGTTAAGGAAATATTTATCAGCACAAAGGCAGTCTCAACCCGTACAGTGTTTACAATGGTTTTTATCTTCAGGCTACATTAGGATTTGCTGTGAAATGGTATTTGCAATGACTTGTGAATCACTGCCAAATGTGGTTGCACCAACCATATTGCAAAGCTTTGCACAGCAGTAATCACGGGGTATGTCTGACACTGGGAGCAATTGGTACAGAAGAGCAGTAAAAAAAGATGGTCTGTTCTTTTCTCACTTAATCCCTTCTGTTGAGGCACTCTTAAAATTCAGAATAAAATATGAACTAAGATAACAGATGCCCTTAATGAGGCCCTCTGTTACTCTAGTCAAGTATCTCCGAAAAAATAAAATATATAGATGCTGTTTCAGCAACTAAGACAACAGAATTAGCAGGGAGCAGAAAGTTTGTGATTCTTTGGGGCAGAGGGTTATCTCACACAGAAAGGAATAGTTGGTGAGCTTGGAGGCACTGATACAAGTTGCAGAATGCTAAGATAGCATCTGCCTTCATTTCTCAGCATACTTCTCTGGACACCAAACCCCACACCCCTCCTTAAAACTGGAGATAAATAAATAACTGTAACTGAATAGATTAAAATAAATAACTGTAACTGAATAGATTAAAAACATGCAAAGGCAATTTCTGCCTTATGAGAAAACCTACACGTAAAGAGATTTTAATGCAGAAAATTGCTGCTCCTTGTTTAAGGGAAACATTCTCACTCAATCTGATAATTACACCTAGCTCACCCTCAAATGTATAAACACAGAATACTGGATCTGATAAAAAAGTGCAAAATCGATCTTGTACACTTTTAATTCTACAAAACAAAACAAACAAATAAATCACTCTAAAGGCTCTAAAAGATCTCTCCAAAATCTATTAAAGTCTTCTTAGACTCAAAAAAATCTTCATATTTAACAGCATTTTGGCAGCTGTGTGTGATCCACAGAATATTTATGGCGATTTCCACTTGTGATGCACAGCTACAAAGGGGCATTTCTCATTAGCCCAGTACAAAAGGCATTTGAACATGGTGAATACTACCTGAGCACTAGTAACCTGCATCTCAGTTTTTTCATAAGGTTATGCAGTGGTGATAAGCCCAGCTTTGCAAAGTACAAAATCTTTCATCTGCCAACAAACATTATTTGGCATCTGCTTATTGCTCTAGAAAAAAAAAAGATTCATAAATGATTAATCTTAATAAATAAAGCTTTATACTCAGTATATTTCCTGAGAACAAAATATTAAATCTAAAGTTGCTTTATGGATCTTCTTTATAATAGATGTTTATTGTTTTCAAAAGAAATTAATTACTGTATTGAATAGAAAAATATTACAAATTAACTAGTTTGTAATGCAGCTGGAGAAGCTTTATACACTAATTCCTGAATAATTAAAATGCACTGATTTCTGGTATAGCATCACTTTTTAATATCACTAAGCTAGTCTCTGTACTTTTATATGGTCAGATCTCATTTTGATCCAAGGTCCAATCTGAACTACCCTCAGCTGCCTCTCTTTACAGCATCTTATTCATAAATATTGCATATGCTCCTGTATTCCTCTAAAACAAGAGATGATAGACTAGTGAGAGACTCAGAACTGGTTGCTGGGGATTTACAGATAACAATAAAATGCAAAGAATCGTTTTAAAATTCAGTACAGAGTGCAGTGATTTTAAGTTCAAAATTGCCACCAACAATTATCACTTACTTAAGTAAAACAAGAGAGGAGCGTCTCAAAAGAATTGTGTGCGTGTCACTCCTACCTTGACAAAAAAAACATTTTTAATCTTCTTATATCACATATCACAGGAGGTCTCTAGTCACTTCAGTACAGTAGGAGAGAAAAGGGGGAAGTTACACATTTTCAGGCACTAACAATTTAAAATTAAGACAAGAATAAATACTGTTAGTAAAAGCAAAAGACAGTGAGGAAAGCACCTCAGCTTGTGGAATAACAATATTGTTAAATAGAAATGGTTGTTTTCTGAACACAGTCATTTTATAAAATGTACAGTAAAGCTTTTATATGTAAATTACTCAAACTCAGAAACCTTTCACTTCAAATTGAATTGAGAATAGCTTGAAGAACACTTTAGTGAAAATGTGCTTAAAATGAACAAAATCAAGAACTAAGGTACACACGCAATGTTTCACGGGGAAAAAAAAAAACAAACCTGCAAATAAATATTTGATTGATGCACTACTAACAAAAAAGGATAAAAAATTGACTTCAAATATATTTAGATAGCCTCTTAATACATGCACCTGCTTTTTCTTTGAAACTAACTATATTTGTTAAACTATGTGTATTTCTGCCAAATACATAACTGTGTTACATGAATGATTAAAGCCACTTCAATAGGACTACATTATAACAAATAATCACATTACCACACTTAAAAGCTCCCTTCGCTAACATACTACGATAATGCAATTTTCCCTCAACTTTTGAACTAAAAGTCATTTGATATCATTACTGTAATTTTAACTTGCCAACATCCCTTAAAATAATGCAATCACATCCAATGGTCAAACTTGAACAACTGTTCCGTACCAAACCATCCTAACCAGGTACTCCATGAAGGTGCTGTAGGCTGGGAACTGTGTTTACAAATCCCACATGGATTTTAAAAGTTATATGTTAAGCAACTGCCATATCTGTTGTTTTTACCAGTTTGCAAACATATTTATCTTCATGTTTTCCAATAAACCTGGGCATCTCTAATGATGTCCTGCCTGGAAATGCCAATTGACACAGAGCACATTATTGGAATGCCAACTTCATTTTTTTATTTTTGGTATAAATTCCTGGTAATTTAAGTACTTTGACAAAACTTACTGCAATCTGTATGTTTCTATTTGATTCTCTGTGACTGTGTTTCACTCAACTGCTGCACCAGGGCCATGTACAGATAAAACTGTCTCATGGCACTCTCGCTGCTGATAAAGGGGATGAGGTGGCACACTGAAGTACCTGACCATGGGTAAATAAAACAAGAGCTAACCATTGGGCAAATATGAAGGAAAAGCAAGACTAATCTCAAGAAGAAAATATCGCCCTTACCAGAAATTAACTTACGTGGAGTTTAATAAAACTCTCCTGCCATAGTAGCAGAAGAATAATTTCTTTGTAAGGCTATGGCCTTAGCAGAATGATTTTAAATTCGGTTATTGATTGTATGCTTCCTCCTGTAAGAATATGGAAATCTGATTTTATTCCATGCTTGTAGGGTAATTCTCCCTAAGGATTTGAATATGGCTACCAATTACTGTAAGAGCCAGGGAGACATTTGTCCTACAGCAAAACTTGGGCCTCAGTTTATGAGTTTGTGAGAGCAGGTAAATTTAAGCAGTGACCAATAAAAGAAACTGGTCCTGCTGGTCTCTGTAAACGAAATACTGATCTTCCTCACATCAGCCGAGTCAGGCTTGCAAAACTAATTCTAACTGAAAAGATTAAGACATCAGGCATTAAAAATAGATCTGGGGCCAATTAAACTGTAAGTGCGATGTACAGTTCCCATAGTGTGAGATCTCCTCACCTGCATTTCCCACCAAAAATGACAATAATGAAAAACCCAAACCAAAATGTAACCTGGTGATATTTCCTCAGTTATCAAAGAGAAGTACTCACCTGGGGTGAATGAGGAGAATTTTGAAAGATGGTATTATTCCAACTATAAGCTAAAAACTAAAATGTTATTATATCCTTTGCTAACTGATATTTCAGCTATTAATGCTGAACTCCATCTAACTTACCTGAATGCTTTTCTCCCTCTCTATTGCTAAATGTGTGTACAATACCATGAAGGAGACTTAGGTATATTGCAAAGGTTATATTTTAAGATGATATGGAATGGCTGCATTTGACTTTTTAAATCCTTCTCACTTTACTTCAGAAAAGGAATCAGAAATTCATGTGGTTTTGCCACACTACATCTTTTGGTGAAAGCAGATGGACATTTTTAGTAAGAAAAATGACTTATGAATTTTTGAACATTTATTAAAAGCAATACTGTGGAACATTTCAGGAAACATAACCCACCGGAAATCCATTCGTGTTTACATCTAAAAAATAATATTTTCTCCCCTGAGTAAAATGATATATCTAATGACAGCAGACTTAAGTGCTGAAAGCACTTTCAATGCTTTCAATCATTCTTGTACTCTGTGGTATCTCACTTGTGTGTGCAGGGGGTGAACAAGCAGTCCAAGCTGCTAATAAAACAGCTCTGAGTTAACAATTAGTTTGATTTTTTGAAGATAATATTGTCGAAATCTTCTTACCAACATTATTACAAATGACTTTTCCCAAGGCACGTACAGCTGTGTATCATTTCTTAGAGAAGGACAAGAAAGGAAAGAGTTTCATTTCTATAGGAAAAAGTATCCTTTGCTCAATGTGGTCATACATTGTAGGCATTTACAAATAGGAATGAGACCTTATTGTTGATCTTTTCCAGTGAGAAAGGCAAACCTTTTAGACAAAAGTCTATCTGAGAAAGGAAGATTTTGCAATTCACAGGTTCCCAGTTCCCTTAAGGCAGTTCCATCCAGGAGCTGCCTTTCCCTTTAGTGATGGTTGACACCACAGAGGAAGAAACAGACCTGGTTTCTTCAGTTCCTCCTGATAAAATGCTGTATTTCTTAACTTTATTACCTAAAAGAAATAGTATTCTGTTTTACCTTCTTTATACATGACTTTCTCAGGCTTGCTTTGGGAAAAAAATCTTTTGGAATTGTGTAAATGGTCAGAACACAGATATTCCACATAATTTGTTATGACATTCAGGAGAAATAAGGCCAAGTTAAGCTAGGATACTAACAACAAAATTAGGAAGCAGAAACAATTACAACTAAAAAGTTAAAGAATTGTACCTAGGAATAAAGTGACATAAGTGAAGGAACACTGACCAACATCATTTCTGTTTCCTTTCTCACACTAACTTGCCACACCTTATCTATAGTTTTTGCTCCAGGTCTTATTATAGATACTAAAACTACTGAAGAATTTAGGAGGTTAAGCCATGAATCAGGGCCCCAGTGTGCTACCAGCTCAACAAACACTGACAACAAATGGCAAGTGCTCCAGGACATCCTTAAATGCATTGTTCCCAGTGTATTTTCTATTCTTCCTATGATTTGAACATACAAATATTTAAAACACAGATGTATTTATAAGAATTATAGTATTCCTGTAACTTTCTGCATCAGAGGCAGATTAGATAACAATACAAACGCTGTAAGAAATGTGATAATTCAGTCTCTGTTTACCAATGATAATTCTGATAACACAAGAAAACAAAAGTATTTGGGATACCTAAGAAGATAAAATAAGGGGAGGTTTTTTTCCCTCTGAAAATAACCTGAAGAGAAAACTTCATAAAAATGTAAGCAAACCACTGAGCAGCAGCACAGTGGTCCTGGCACTACACAGATTAAAAGACCCCCAAAAGGGGCAGCGCCGCCTTTCACCTGTGACACAGCCACAGGGGCTCAGAGCCCACCAGTCCCCACAGAGCAGTGGCGAGCGAGTTGTTGTAATGAAGAGCAGAGGTATACAGCCTTTATCAGATGAGAGGGGATTTGTCAGAGATTAATAGAATTCCATTGTAATATCCATATCTCACAAAGGCATACTCTGACAGGGTCCAATTACTTTCAACAAGCTGGGCCTGCTACATGGACCCTCTGAACCGGAATGGCCCTCCAATCTGTATGCTTTCGTTCAGACAGATAACACCAACGTGTTTCTCTCTGTGATCACTGCCTAACTTAAATGAGTTAATCTCGTTTTCCAGATGAATTGTTATTTTGTCTCCCGCAGGCTGTGATTACCGGATAAAAGTATTGTGTTAACAGGAGGGCCAGGGTCTTTTCAGCAGCGGATTCCACATTCAGATAACCAGCCAGAGAGGCTTTCGCTTGCTTGCTTGCTTTTTTTTTTTGCCTTTTTTTTTTCTAATGTGAAGTAAGAGAGTGGCACTAACAGGAGAAAACTGTGAAACGACACAGAGATAAACCTTCCCAAATAATTACGTAACTTCATCAGAGGTCAGAGGGGCAGTTTATCTTCATATTTCAAAAGAGTGTCCCAGTGAACCAATCTCATTTACAGCCTACCTCTACATATTTTAAGATGTTATTTGCCTTTCAGTTCATGCCTGCCCTTTCTTTCTCTAATGGCCTTTGTTTCTGAAGCCATTATAATGTGCTTGAGAAGTTCACACGGGAGCCTATCAGAATATAAATATTTGGAAGCACTGAAAACTATCTGGGCAGTATCAGAAAACAGGAAGAAAAAAACAAGCCCATGATTTCACAAACAGTTCTCTTGAACTGACGAAGCAAGAGCCATATGGTGAGAGTTATAGTCCACAGCACATTTTTCTGAGATAATGTATTTTCTCAATGACAGCAGTGAGATTCTTCATTTTCTTTTCTCGACAAGATGTGAAAAAGAAAAAGCCCCACTCAAATGTTAATTCTTAAAAAGTACAGAGGAGGTGGGGGGAAGGCTTAACATTGGAGAAGCACCAGACTAGTGTAGGAAACACCTGATTGTGCAGTTGTGCCTTGACCACCAGGACAATCCCTTCATGGCCAAGAATAACTCACACTGACCCCATTCAGGCAAATTGCAACCCACCAACAGCAGCAGAACTGTACAAATTACATCAAGTCCATGTGGCTCGTGCATTTTCATCCATATAGAAAACACCATGAAACTATGTGTTATTTCAGTGTCTAGTGTCAAAAGGTAAATAAAATTTGACCTCTGAATGAAGCAGATTTCTCCAGTGGCTCTCCCAGGACGTAGATCCAAGTTGTTCCTGAGGTGGGTTATGTCAACAATTCGGAAACAAAATGCAACATCTGATCACTGGCAGTGTATCAAACACTGCCCATGAAATGCAGTCAATAAGCTCATGAAAGCTTCCCGACAGAAAGCCACAACCTTTGACTGCAAAAAGCCAATGTCTTCAACAAAGTATGAATGAATGCTGGTGCAGGATGTGCATCCAAAGCACAGGGTGAGTGTATCCCCTGCTGTGGCACAGGGCTGGGGCAAGGCAGACCCTTCGAGTCCTGGGCACCCCGTTCTGTAGAGCTGGGGCCTGGAAAAAACATCACCGCTTCCTTCGTGCTCCTGTGCCCACATTTCCTTCCACAGGAAGGAAAGGCAGAGGCTGAAGCAAAAAGCAAACGCGAGGAACATCAGTCTCTACACAGATATTTGGGCTCCATATTTCTTATACAAGAACTGCCATCAGCAGCTGATGTGATGATGCAAATCATTCATAGATGGCCAGGTAAACCAATGAAAAGATGACACATTTTGGAGTTTCTGTATGACAGAGTTTAAATATTTGTTTCTCATAATGAAGTGAAAAGTTTGTGCATCTGGAACTGCAGCCGTCATATCACTGACTTCCATTTTGATCAAGTTGGCAATATTCTCATTTCAGGCCTTATTTTCTTACTAGAGACAATAAGTTTAACCTCTATACTGGGAATAAGCTCATAATCCATCATTTAAAGGTCCCTGGTACTTTTCAAAATGGGTAGGTGATAACCCAGTGGTTCACATCCTCTCATGAAAACAAGCTTTATGCATTACATACAACAGAATGCAAAATGTCCATACAGTGTAAGCAAACAGTCAATCACCTACTTAGGGTGCAAAAACAAAGCTACAGTAAAAACATGTCTTCTGTCAAGAAGGTGACCAGAAAAGATGGTTTTTACACAGTAGGAGTTTTCCTCAGGTGTATAAGGAATCACATGGCTTGCTGGGCTACAAAAAGCATATTCCAGTCTTCTTCTCCACCCAGCACTGTGTTTTATTCTGCTTAGCAGGAGACCAGTGGTGCTGCTAGGAGAGTGTGAAGGGCTCCTATGCATCATCATAAAAAAGATAAGCAGAATTATTTCCTAAATTACAAACAACTACAGCTATAACAAATCACTGAGGGGAGCAGGGGACGCTGTGGGCACAGTGTGGGCACAAAGACGTGAGCTTTTAGCAGCTTTTGTAATGCTGCTGCTGCTGTAGGAGCAGGAGGCTGGTGTGACTTTGCCTTGTCTTTGTCAGAAGAAAGAAGGAACAGTATTTTTCTGTCCTTTTTTACACGTTTTGATTGCATTGCTTCTCTTGACTTAGCCTAGGAAAGGGTAGGCCTCAGTAGAGATCTCAGAGGCCACAGGTTCCCTGAGGAATATCCTCAGTAGGAGGAATTTTTTTCCCCTTTTTCTTGCTTAATTAACAGATCAGATGTGGTAAAAAATATGAATAAACATCAGGCAGTGTCATTTAGAGACTGGTCACTTAGACTAACCCGTGATGAGTCTATACACAGGCACACAAGGGATTAAGCTCCCAGCACAGCTGCAGCCAGGGCTGCTCACATCCTGGCTCTGCGTTTTGTGCAGGACACAGCCCTGACATCCAGCTCGTTACACGGAAATTCCAAGTTTCTGGTGAATAGTCCCATTTCAGATCTCACTGGAAGAAAACACTGGTCACAACAACACAAGAAAACACTCCTCACAATAACAGTCTTTTTCCAGACAAAGGCAACACTAGTGTAGCAGAAATGATGCTAGTAAGAAGTGATGTGAATTGGTAACAAAGAAGCTTGATCAGCATGATGGAGACAGACAGTCAGAGACACAAATTAAATCTCAGGCGCAAATTAATTTCTCATTCATTTTTCTGTACACCGGTGCTACAAAACACTTTGCAAAAGTTGCATTGAAGGGAGCAGCTGGAAATTATATTGTTTCAAGAGCTGAAAATATTCTCTATGGAGAAATTTTAAACCCATAAACTTTTTCTTTTCTTAGTTTGTTTTCTTTTTTTTTTTAATACTACTTCAAAGTGCATGCAGAGCAGATCCATAAATTGCTACATGACAATTTTTTTAAATTGCCAGCCTGTTTTATGCGGTGGTCTTATAAAATTGATAAAATGGACAGCTTTCTTTCTAAGCTAGCTTACATCTCTCCTTTTTTGAAAGCTTCCTAAACATGCAAGCACTCCATAAAAAAGTAACTGGTGCATGCAGAAGCAATGCAGTTCACAAATGAAGCAGTATAATGTCAATGGTTTGAAATTGTTCAGTCTCAGTTGTTTTCCAAGTCAATGCACTGGCAGTCTTGCCTGAATGCAACTAGTCAATAGAGAGAAAATAAATAGAGCATTTCCAGAATTCACCCATCAGCACTGAAAAGTGTCTGCTTACTATTACACAGTTTTAACATGTCATAATCGTTTTTCACAGTATAGAAACCCTCCTTATACCTTGGACAAAGAATGAATGACTATTTTAGCACCCTATACATATCTCCTAATAGAAATTCTAAGCAAAATGTATTGACTATAGTATTTTAAGTGGTGTTATTAAAGTAGAATCTGAATTATTTAGCCTATTTTTAATGGTACATTATGAACAAAAATTTATAATTTGGGTATCTAAAAGTAGAGACTCCTGTGTTTGGATTTCTGAACATATTCATTTCTGTAAATACCTATACATTGAACAAGCTCCCTGTAATTTCAGGTAGAGTTGAACACCACAATTTATGCACAATGTTATTCCCATAAAGAATCCTATTGACTATTAAGCTGGACAGGTTTTGCTCACACAGGTAAAAGCTTTAGAGGCGCAGCTCTATGACTCTAAACACCCAGATATTAAGCAGCAGAGAAATACATGTGTCCCTTATCTTTCTATCTTTTATTTCCCCCATGCTGTATGACAAGTGCCATGTCAAATAACATCACTGGGCTGAATGCTGCACAAAGAGAGGAAGGAAGTAGACAGGACAGACACATTGCTACACTTCTGGAAAAAAAAAAAAGGTTCTGCCTGCTTCTCCAGGCAGCTATATGCTAAATTGCATCTAAGGTGCTATGCTTACTTAGATAAGGTCCTTGCAATGCCACATAATTACAGAAAGGATCTGCCATAGTCTGAAAAATGAGAAATATGTCTTTTCCAATCCCCTGCCTTGTTATCTGTCACCTGGATGAAAATCATGTGGAAAAAAAAAATAAAGAGGGGCAAAAAATTCCCCTTCAGACCCAAGAACACACTAACGCCCATGGATATAAATGTTACAATAAAAGAGCAGGACGACTACTAGCAGAGCTTTTATAGCTTAACAGTATTTTGACAACAAATGTTCATATTTCATTTGAAATTTATGAAACCTTTGTGCCTGTAATCCCATGAGCAGCTACATGGTAAATGAAAGTAGCAGGCAGTCTAGATTAATAATATTTTGCTTCATACTGGAAGAACATTGTAAGGAAAAGAAATCTTGCTTTATCTGCCCTCTCTCTCTTTTTTTTTTTTTAGTATCTGTATTGGAGCAGATTCAGAGCTCTAAAACCTGCCTGCAAATATTCACAGCTGCCTTATTAATTTATGAGAAACTGAAGGACCCATCACAAGGTATAAGCAAGCAATTTAGTAATAACAAGTAGAGGGGTATGATACATGGCAAAATACCACAGCTCCTAGTGTTAGAGAGCTACCGGTGGTTTAAATCAAGTTCAAGGGGAATACCTGGAGTAAGCTCCTGTACTTCATATGCTAATAAAAAATTGGTATGGAAAAAAAACATTGCCCTATGAATCATAACCTTTGCTTTCACATTTTCACAGTTTAGACATACATGTATGCTAAAAGCCCAAGTGTGGCTTCTTGCACTTAAATGTCTAAGTGTCTTTTTCAACAGCTCTATTTATCTTCAAGCACATCTAACAAAAACTGTCCATGTTTTCTACATTTTTAAAGTAGTCTCTCAGTGCAAGCTAAAATGGCAAATACGATGTGGGCCTAGAAAGTGCCTTTTTTTTTTTTTAATGTTTAGGCATTTTTTGAGCTCTCATGTGGACTTCTCTCACATACACAGGGTATATTAAGGTGGTAAGATCACACTGATGTTTGCCTTTCAAAGAACACATCATTTTAGAAAAGATGATTTAGTGGTACATGGAAGAAAAGAAAAACTCCCACCAAACTGACAATCCTGGGTTTTGACTACTATACTGCAATTAATATTTGCCACCAAAACCAGAACATGAGAGTTATATTGTTTACATTCTTTGCTCATAAATGCGCTACAGATTGTCAAATATATTAGCAACCAAAGGAAGCCTTCCATCAGCATCTGTGCTGAGTGGATTCAATAACAGTCTAACCAATTTACTATAAAACTTTTATAGAAGCGTTATATACTTGCATCAGGTTCACAGTTTTATTAATTTACACAGATTTTATGGTTTCTTGAAGTTCTTACGTCTGAAAGAATGAACTGATACTTGAAGAAAGCTGAGTCTAGTGAGAAAATGATCTGCTTAAATACCATTCAGTCTCATAAAAGAGTAACTATAGAGTTGTTACACCACCATCTACATTTCCATATTTATAAAAACTGATATAGGTATAATTGGTTAATAATGTCTGCTCCTTCTAATGCAGAATAAAATAAGTTTTATTGATCAGTTTTGTGGTTTAACTGCTGATTTGGAGAGGAAAGGGAGATCTTGAAGGAGAGTAGGGCAAAGGGAGGTTTAGAAGATTTTTTTTTTGCTTTCTAAAAAAAGGTCCAGAAAATAATTCTTCCTTTGAGTTCCCTTTAAAGATGTTCCAGAGCAAAAAATTAATAACAGGAGTTTTGTTCCTTTGCAGAATAAGACTAAATCATTTACATATTTTAACATTAATATATTTTATGAAGTGGGGCTCAATCAGAAAGCAGCTTTGCATCTGTATCCTGCACTGGTACCAGCTAAGTCCAAGAACCAACTTTAAACTTCCAGTTGAAGGTTTGGTCTGAAAATCAGATAATGCCTAATGAAGTATACAGTGTACCACATTGCATTGTTTATGACACCAGAAACTACACAATTACTGAGCAGTTCTCCAGAGCCTAAAACCCAACTCCACTATTTGTACTTACAGAACAATCCCATGACAGAACATCTATAGCTATTACCCCACAAACAAGCACAGCCTATGTAAAAGCATGACAGAATAAAACACGAGCAGAGTGGGGAGTAAAAACTTGGAGTGGATTGTTGCCTACAGACAAAGCAAATGTGTATCCTAAGAGGAAACACCGTGCCCTCCAAGACCTGAGGAGTATCAGAAACATCAGAGTCTGAACAATGTGACAAAATGAACATGGAGTCACATCCTGCACAAAGTGGACAAGCCCTGTCAAACACACTACTCATAGAATGTGTGTGTGTGTGTATATATATATACAGTGCATAGAAGTATATATAGAGAAGCATATGCACTTAGTGCATAGATGTACAGAAGTAAAATATATATTTTTACATATATATATATATATATATAAATGCATCTATATATCCAGAACAGAGTGTGTGTTTGTGTGCCTGTACACCCACAGATACTTCTGGATAAAGGAATGGCAGAGAGAACTTCTCAGTGGAATCAGTCTGGACTGTCCCCAGGCTAAGACTGAGCCACCAAATCCTCTTAGTGACCCTCACCCAGGGGCTGCACTGCACCTCAGCATTCAGAGGAGTTTCTTACTCTGACCAAGCACATGGCAAAACACACCTTGAAGACAGATGGAATCTCCTTTATGGGTTTAGTTTCATGTTTGCTTAGACTTAGTCTTGCAAGCTGAGTAAATGGGTTGAAGCCAGAAAGTTTTCTAGTTTGTGTATCTTCAATTAAAACTAAAATAAAGTTGTAATGCCAAGGAATTTAGTGTGCTTAACCTGGGCCTGCTCTAAACCCTTTTTTTCCAGCTGCTGGACCTTTGGTATTACCCCAAGATATAAACAAAAACGTTTAAAGTGCTCAGTGGCTCTTGCAGCAGTTCCAGAAGAGCAACTCCAAGAGAGAAGCTGTCCAGATTTTGAAGTATCTTTGTTCTGGGTACCTTTTTATCATTTTCACAACATCATGTTTTTACTAATACTGAGATATTCAGAGCTTCAAAAATAAAGCTACACTCAATTACAAAGCCAAGAGTTAAGAATCATATTAGATTAATTTCACCGTATTTTCTCCATACCCAAATTAGCTGAGTCAAATTCAGCTAATTTATTATTAGAGCAGTATCTTCAAAGGTGCATTTCCTAAATAAGTTAATAAGTCATGCAAACTGTATCTGCAAGCATCAAGAGCCCTGCAAGGTGTGCTGCAGAGAAGGGCATGAGGAGATCTGATAAAATTCAGGATGCTTAATGTCACACATATAGAACAAAAGGAGAGTCTTCTCCAAGGTATGACACAGACAAGAGTGAACAAGAGAAGGAAGTCAATAAGAAGTTTTACAGCAATATCAAATAGATCCCTACTTCTATAATGCATATGATTTCACTTCTGTGAATCCCCCCACACTTTTTAAAGGGTTCAGTTGGATATTTCCTCCACCCTTCACCCCTGTGCTCTGAGCCACAGCTGACCTGGGATTGTATTACAGGCCTTTCTATTTTAAAATAAAATTCTGCTCTCAGTTAAGAATCATATTTATAAAAAACAAGCAAGAGAGCCTTAATTATCACATGTATATCATAAATCCAGACATAGTACTCTCATACAGTTCTAAATCACTTTTCCCCTATCGCCCACAAAGACCACATAAACCAGAAGTGCTGATCTACCAATAGATCAGTTAGATCAGATCTAACCGATACAGTTACCCATCCAGAAGGCATTTATTAGATTGTGTCCTATCATCCAACCTCATAAAGGTCATATAAATTTATTAATAAAATGTAGAAACAAAAGTACAACTATAATTAAAGCATCCCAAAACTATAAAAATAGGCCTACCTCTGAATATTTGTTCATTTAATTCCAGCTACGTTAATTGTTTATAATACCTCAACTGAATGAGTGTTTTAATGCTAAGACAGCTGAAGATTACAGTAGCTCAGATTTCCAATCTTATCTCTTTTGAAATTTTGAGTACAGCAACAAAACAGGAACCCAGAGGAAATGCAGAACCTTCCCTTTTTTCTTTAAAAAAAAAATCAAATAAACTTTATAAATATGTACATTGCACCTATTCAGACTAAAGACCATTTGCATTCCCTCAGTCCAGCACCAATAACATTGAACAGAAACACAGTTTTTATTAAAATATCATAAATATGGTAGCTACACATGCATCTCAAGTAACACCTTCTAATTGTCTTTATGGCATTAGTCCAGTTCCACAACACATGAAAAAAAAAAAAGGAATGGAGTCTCATTTTTTTGTATTTTCCACTGGGAAGATAAGGATAGGTCTGGTTTTGGACAGTAGTTTAGTACTAGTGGTAGTTTGGCCTTTCCCCATGTGTGTCTTTCCAACCATACTGAAAGAAGTAAAAAGAAAGCTGTGCTGAATTTTTCTCAGAAGTGACAGAGAGGATCATAAATTGCTCTGAAATCTCCCTTGACTTTAAAATTATATCAGATTTTGCTCTTTTACATCTGAGAACTGCCTTCTCTGCTAATTGGCAATATGTCCCAGTGTTTGATGTTTACTCAGCTACCATCCTCTGCTACTCAGGCTCTTCCCCAAAAATTAAGAACCTTAGTTAGTTTTAGGTAGTTTTTGATGGAGGTCTCCTTTATTGTCCACATGTTTCACAGCTGGAAATTTCAATTGCTTCCTTCAAGAAGTTAAATAAGAAATCAAAGGCCAACAAGGAAAATAAAACCAGTCAGTTTAAATGATGTATCGACCATGGAACCATAAGGTAAATTGAGATATACACACTTATGTTACGAGTAACTCATGGCAGTCACAACTTCTCTTTTCTTGTACTGAATCAATATGTGGTTGTGCTTCTTCAAGAGAAGCCAAAGTAAAACATATCCTTTTGGAAAAGAGATCATCTTCCACACAGTATAAACAACTGAAGAACAAAGTAGATATTAATAAAATATATATATAATAGTTATTTTCACCTTCAGTTAAATTGTGCCCTATTTTATAGTGCTGAAATAGAAAAATCTTAAAATAACAACAAATCCCCAGGCATCTACTAACAAGGGTACTACAGAGATTTAGAGGCCTCTGGTGATTTCTAGAGTGCTAGTTTGTGTACCAGCATCAGACTGATGCTTCTGCATTGAAAACCTGCAGCCAATCACTGTCATATTATTTCGGGTTTGTTACGTGTGGTGGCAGAGTATTGTTTTCTATTGCACAGGCACTCCAAGAGCTCAGTCATGATCAGGTTTCATTGTTCAGCACAACAAAAGCACATGCAGAGAGCAGTGCTCCAGCTCCTGCAAGCAGAGGCTCCGACTGCTCGCGGTCACTATTTCCGAGTGCCAGCCCCAGTGTGACACCCAGGACTGTGGCACCTGGCAGGTGCCAACACAGATCAGCACAAGCTGTGTGTGGGCACAGGCACTCAGAGTCCTCCTCGCATTTACCTGGGTGCTGAACACAAATATGGAGTTTTAACAGCAGCTTTAGAGGTAGCTTTTTGCTTATTTTTAGTTCAAGACCGTTATGTATTGATTAGAACAAATGAAACCTTTGCGGGCTGAATCAGTCCAGAATTTTCCCGCTCAGATCCTCTTGCCACACCTTTTCAAGACCACAAGTGCTTTCAGGTATTATCATAGAGAAAAGACACATGAAAAAATTCAGCTGTTGTCCTCATCATCCCAGCAGGCTTGACAAACCTTCCCTGTGTAACCTAAAAACACAGCAACAACTCACCAAAACTTCCATGTAAAGGCATGAACTCTGACTAAATGCACCATTTAAAAGCTACAACTCAGATAGGCAGGGCTTCTCAAGAGATACCATTTTTTTGCTGCCAAAATTCCTCCCCTCCTACACCCTTCCCTGTAGAGTTCTCAGCAGCAAAGCAATTTACTCTCGTTACTCAACCTACAACTCCAAGACCATTTTTTCTCCTCAAAGTCATCTGGAGGGATGGGTAAATCAGACTAGGTTAAAAACAACAACAGCAGAAAAGAAGAATTACAGTGCTCAATTTTCACAGAGAGAGAACTAAACCTTTTAGCAGGACGGATTAGTTCATCGTCCCTCTGAGCCCCTCGTTTCTCAGGGAAGCTGCACGCCTGGGACTGTGACCAGGAAGAGCACGGCTGGCACAGAGATGCCACCTACCCTCAGTGCACAAAAATTCCTCAAACAACCTGAGAGCTCATAAAGAAAGCAACAAAGAAGGCCAAACAGCAAAGGCCAGAAGATTTAAGATGTATGATTTACTTGGGATACTTGATCCCAAACATTCCTGCTATTCCTGAAACGTCCCCAAGGAAAGAAGATTACAGAAACTTGCCTGGTGGCTGGGAGAAGAAATCAAAACCCCTGGCCTTCCTTACAAAACAGCCTAATTCCCCAAGTAATTTTCAATAATATTTGTAGAAAGTATTTCTACAACCAGGTATTTTTCCCATCTTACAAAAATAGGAACAAATTTATTTCAAAGATGCCAAGTCAAACACATTTTTATGAGTTTACACCTTGTTATTTTTCATCTTTCTTTACTCTTTGGAAATTATGAATAAATGATGCAGTGTTTTCCCTGTATTTAACTCATCCTCAAACAGATGATTTGCGGTTCATGTTTCAATACTACAAAAACATCTCAGTGTGGACTCATCACTAAAAAGAGCTCAACTCTCTCTTTTCCTACATTTCACATCCTGCCTCAGGCTGAAGATCTGGGGGAAAAACAATCAAGCACTGAAGCCTCTTACACTGTTGGACAGTTTCCTTATGGTGGTAGTAAATGCCCCAGAGCATGAGTCATTTATAATTTCTCCAGGAACAAACAAACAAAAGATATATAACAATACACTCTCAGAAGTTATCCTAACCTCACAAGGGGCAGTTAGGCAAAATGCTCTGTATGACATTTCCACCTCTGATGGCTATGACAACCAGATGAAAATAGGAAATATGACCATTCACCACGTGTTTTCCATCTGAACCATCCTTAGCAAGAGCAGCAGATGGCAGGCAAACTAGGATGGGATTTTTCTTACCAGGCTTTTTTACAGCAATTGAGTCAATAGTGGTTGTCCGGTTCCCCTCCCTCTCAGCCACAAAAAAGATAAATCTCCTCTTGCAAACAGACACATCTTTACTGGTTAAAGATGCACACAGGGAGGCAGAGGCAAAAATCAGCTGGACTGGTAATAACCATCCTGTACTAGAAGTTCCCTGCGAAGCGCTGTGAAGATGCTGGCACAAAAACCTGCACTGCATATTGCTGCAGCATAATTAATTAAGCCTGACAACACCCCTGTGAAATACAATAGGTCTAACCACTAAACCAAATCATCCTTATAAACATCCAAATGTCAGCAAGTGAATTTATGTCAGATTTACTATTCAATCACAGGGGAAAAAAAAAAATCACATATAGCTTAAAAAAAAAAAAAGCTCTTTACATTAAGTACAGCTCTCTCTTATATTTCTGTATTGTAATAAAGAAATCAAAGGTATGACAGCCTTTTACAGGGATAACACCTCAGAACATTAGTAGATAAATCTTGGAAGAGGTAAGAAGTATTATCAGGATTTCCAATTGCAGAATCAGGCAGTGCACTTGAGAATATTCTGACACTATACATAAAATATTATACCTATTAATTCATAATGACAATCTAAATAATTAAAATAAACCAAAATATCATTAATATAATGATTTTGATAGTTGGATGTTGGTTAGGTGGTGAGGAAAATATACTTTTAAAGATTATTATGCCTTTAGGATCAGGTATCCCTTACAAAACACACCAAGAGAAACACAGACATATGTTCTAAACGTAATTCCAGCTTGATTCTTTATGACTTTAGCTTGAAGGATTTTATTTTCTGTATAATCTTTAAAGTGGAAGAGCATTCACTAGCCGCTGGCTGCACTGTTTATCATAAAGTCAGCTCACTTAGTGCTGTCCAATTAAAATAAACTACAGCTGCAATGGATCACTATTTTTCTAAGTATCTGAAAATATTCCTGCAAAGCCCAACCTCCAAAAATAAAACATAAATGAAAAGCAACAGTTCACTTGGCAACCATCTAGGAGAGGATGTTTTGACATTATTTTCATGTTATTAAATGCAGATTTTTCACTTAAAAACAAGAAGCTCCTGTCACAAATGATTTATATATTGAAATATTTTGTATGACATAATAAAGGCATGTAATGGCTTGCTGCTGTAACCTTTTAAAATAAAATATAAGAATACACACAGCATAATTTTTTCTTTGATACTTTAACCATTTTGCTGTTTATTGTGACAGACAACACTTCAGTGCTAGCCAATATAATACAGTAGCATTAAATAAAATGTCCAAACTCCATCTGACTTCAAAATACACTCACATAATTTTAAATTATTTTTCTTCTACTGCTCTCTTCTAGTTCACGCCTGGAAAAATGACAGTCTATAAAACTCATCTTTTAACCAACTATGGTTTCAAAATTATTTATTTACGTAAATTTGGGAAAACCAGGGTCTCATGACATGTTTGTATGCTTCATTTCAAGCATGATGAAAGAACAGAAAATAAAATACAAACTTTTTTTCTTTGGTACTGACTTTGTTCTAGTTCTTCCAGACATCGACTTCTAAACTCAGGCTGCCACCAACAGACAGCTCACAGACAAGAGAAGGTGATGCTCATCTGCAATGCACAATGTGAGGCAGCAGAAAGGCCCCTTCACTAAACAGCAGCTAATGAATGTACATAGAATAAAAACAATGTAAGTTTTCTCTGCTGTGTAAAGTTGCTGTTTAGATTTCCAGATGGGCAGTACTACAAAAATTACACAAACATCTTGAAATGCCTATAGAGAGTCTACAACCAAAAGGAGATTTCGCATGGCTGGAGATGCACAAATTTTCTTACAGACAATTTCTAAAAGTTAGCCTGTATTTATCTAAAGAACAACACTGCACCTTTAAGAAAATGTTATTTTTCCTGAGGCCCTATCAAGGTAAATTTCATCAGTATTCAAAGAATGAGCAAAGCACTTCAACAATTTATTTCAATAAAAGAAGACTTAGCTGAAAGGAGTATAAATGATGAGAACTTGCTTTAAACTGATTTATTCCCTGCAGCAATAAAAGGAATGTTTCTTCACTCAGCTGTTTAATATGCAAATATGCAGAGCATCCAGCTTCTGACAGCACATCATTAATAAAACCTTGCACTAAGCAGAGCTCCCGATATTTCATCCTGATGAAAATACATGATGATGATTTTAGACTGTATAATTTCAGAGTTGGAACAATGTACTTCCCAGTGATGGAAACTCGGCAATCCACAGTTCTAGTGCAGATTTTTTAATAAGTTAACCTATTTCTGCACGAGGGAGACATTCTGTTTACAAGAATTGTGAATACAGAGAAACTTGTCACCAAACCCTCTCAACTGGACCAGCCAAACCGTGGTTTGGGAAGCATTACCAAAGCAGACATGTTATTTATAGAACACCACAACAGTTGATTTCTTTTTTAATCAACTAATTCCTCTCTTATTTACCAAGCTTAATGCACTTCACCTGTACTTTTCTCAGCCACTGTACTATCTGACAGATCTGCAGCAAATGTGGAAATTAAAGCCATCCCTTAAAATAAAATAAAGAAAAAAAAAAGTTGGCGATTTTTCTTCTTTAGCTCATTAAAATCTATGACGAACTCCTAGGTCGGACCATGCTGTAGCATTCTACTTGTGTTTATAGCCAAAGTATGTACATGCTTTCTTCGTCATTTCTTGTGCTAAAACTCTTACACGGTTTCCAAAGAAGTTTCTAAAAAGGTTAAAAACTATCAAATGTTTGAAATAGGGAAAGTAATATTTGCCAGGGCTTTGCTCTGGAGTCTTTCCAGTCCAAAGATGGAAATTGGAGGCTGTAGATAAATCTTAATTTTTTAAGCATCCCTTTGTGCAGAATTGATCCTCAGGGGTGACACAATGTCCATTTCTCCACTGGAATTGATACTCACACAGGAGGTGTTGATCACTTTACAACAGGGATATCTGAGGAACACTCATTTGCTTCAATAGTAGGTAACAATAACTTGATAAAATCTTGAGGGCTTTAATTTGGCTGAAATACACTGGTTTTGCCACTGAAACTGATAGGTCAAATATAGATACCCCTTCTACATTGCAAGAACAAAAAAAAAATGACTTTGCGTTTTAATTCAAAAATATTTCTACTATAAATCAATCATTTAGTGTATTTCAAAGAAGTTTGAAGGATTTTCCTTTGAATCATTTCCCACTGGGTGCCTAGGAAACAACACATCTTCAGGGCTAAATTTCAGGGGAAGTCTTGCAGGTTTTAGTAAACTTCTCCAAGCCAGTACTTTACATGTTTCTGTTTTCTGTGCGTGGCAATACTCCCTCATAACTCAAATGGGATTAACCAATTAAACATTTCCCAGTAGTCTCTAAAATAGCTGCTCTTGGCATGTTTTTTGCATGGAACAAACCTCAGCGGGAGGATATGATAGAAATCTTGCACTATTTAAATATAGAATTGGGACATCAAAGAAAGGGTTGTATTGAAATAACATGGATAATTAAGGAAGTGGAGAACAGTAATAACTGATTTACATAAAATGCTAATAAGCCTCTTGACTTGTTCGGCAATTTCTGCTTTAGGCATGGCAACTGCGGGTTCAAATTTGTATACTAATTTTATTTTAGTATTTTCTTTTCCTTCCTCTTTTTCCCCTTATTTTTTAAGCTCTCTACAGCCAGGCCAGTCTGTGCCTGGATCCAAACCTTCTTCAAAACAAAACTCCATCAGAATATGAACTCCTGTGAAAGTTTTGTGCACATTCCCATCCACTCAGACACACAAAGCACAAAGTGTAAAGACCCTTAATTACTTGTCTGCATGTGTATGGATTCAGATTGCATCCCTTCTAGTTTAGCTCACTTTCATGTCATGCTGAATAATGTGTTACAAACGATCAATGACATATTAAAAATGTTAAACGCTCTTCACAATTAGCAAGACTGAGAAAGTTTGAAAGGAAGAGGAGTGTGCTGGCAAGGATGCTTTTCCATGGTGTTATGCTCCTTGCTGCTGGGATGGGATGATGAGGGCACGGCACCAACACTAGAGGTTACAGCTATTTTACACTGCACCCTTGTGCCATTTGCCTCTGCGAAGAAATTATATGCTCTGAAATTCTTGTTTTATTTTACTCTCCTCCCGATCTCTCCTCGCAGTGCTACAGCAGCAGTGGCTTTGAGATGTGAATGTGAATGAGTGTCTGAGCTGTTCCTTCAGGACATGTCTGCGTATTGACCTTCAGCTTACCCTGTTTCCCTGTGAGCCCTCTAAGCATGATCCATCGCTTTCTCAGGCCATTCTCCCTTCACCCCATTGATGGGTTTCAGAGCTACTTAAATTTCAAAGTCCTGATGCGTTGCAGCAGTGGCCAGGGCTCAGCTTTGCTCACTTATAGATTGTACAAGGTCACAATAAGGGAAGGGGAGAAAAAAAACCCAGAGCATTTATCAGGATGTATTGCTTTACTTTTTCTATCCATCACAAAGGCGATGATTCTATTTTAGTGAAAATCCATTGAACTCAGATCAAGTCAGATGGCTGTTATCATTGGAAACTCAAGAGCTGTCACACCATAATCGGTACAAATGAACACTGAAACGTGGGGCTTGAGGCCGCTTAATGGTCTTTAGTGAATTTTTTTTCTGTTGCTTTTTAAACACCACAAAATCATTTTACTTAAGTGATTTCAAATTGAGAACACTAGGATTTTGTTACACAAGCACAGTTGATTCAATTATAGATGATCTGACAGCTACTGTGCAATTAAATGGTTTTTGCCAGCGTGCCCTCTCCCCCTCACCAGTACACACGTGTGGACCACCCAGACCAGCAAAATTACTTCCCTCAAAGTTATTCTGATTCTGGTCATCTTTTGTGATACACTTCCAACTTGTAATAGGCCACACCACCATGCACTTTTAACAGGAATTTCTGCAGAAATGTTGCTTTGTATTTTGTGAATGAGCTTTGGTAAAGCTCCCTTTTTCTAGAGCTACTCCTGTGAGAAGGAGCTGTGTGCACACAGGGAAAGGAGAAAGCAAGTCAAACTTCATTTCTCTTTCTTCTTCACAAATCACAAATACCTTAGTATTATATTTTCATACAAAAATGGGGATCTTGACCATATTTAAAGTCACCCAAAAACTACATAGATATGAAATTAATGGATATTATGCAGTATAATTACAAGTGTGTTTGAATTGCATCAGAAACAGAGTACAGGGGAGTGCAAAGGAGCAGGGTACAGCCATCATACCTGACACAGAGCTTGTTCTTCCTTGCAGTCCAAACATGCTAATTATTTTCATATTTGGGCTTCATTCTACTTCCTATCAGTTGTGACAGACTCAACTTCCACTTGCTTGTTTTGATTTCATCACATAAGAAAGACCAGCTATCCCAGGTTCTAGGGGACCTTGACAGATAATTAAAAATGCCTCTCTAATTAAGAGAGAAATAGCAACAGATGACAACTTTGCTCCACAAACAAGCCATCCCACAAAATTGCTATTTTCCTACTGAAATCCCATAATACAATAATTGCCATCCAATTTTTGAAAGTGAAAAAAACCCCGACCCATCCCACTTCCCACACAAACTCATTGCCCAGACAGATGGTTCACAGAACTTATTCAAAGTAAATATATTCCTCTTTACAAGTACTGGCAAATCCTTACCATGAGCAACTCCCTCCTTCACCATACCTACAGAACACAGCAGAGGAAAGACATGATTGTTATGTAGGAATGTCCTAAGCTACCTGGAGCTTTTTATACTTTTAACTATGTTTAGATCTTAGGTTCTGACCTCTTCCCACGGAGCTGTGACAACACATTTTAAGATTTAAGTCACCTGCCACTGCCACATTCCTGAGGCCCCTCCAGTCACAGCAGCTTCAAGGCTGCTTTGTACAGTTTCAGCTTCTAGTGAAGTGCAAAACTGAAACAAATATTTCATATTTTGCCTGAACAAAGTTTCCAAGCAAAGCCACAGGGAAGGAACACAGGCCTGTAGTTCCTCTCTGTTTTCACCCACCAGTGTTTCCAGAGATCTGGAACAGGGCATGGTGAAGGCTGTGCACAAACTCTTGAGGAGCCCCTTTAAAACTCCCACAGAGTGGCATTAATAAGCCTCAGTGTAATGGAGGATCAACCCCTGTGCTCCGTGCTTCAAGAAGCAGAAAATCTTAAATAGGCTGGCATTATATCTTCAAATCTCTTTTTATAAACATTAAGACAAATACAATTTTGGCAAGCTCTAAGTTTAAAAGAGTATATTTTTCTTTAATGAGAAAACTACATCTTAACCTCCAGTCTAATAAAAATATGATGATCATTTTTGTGGATATTTTAAATGTAGCAAGTAACAATTCACAGGCTTTTAGCTGTAGTCACCTGTGCACGCACTGCACTCTCAGGGGAGGTCATACAACACAATAAAAGCTGTGATATGATGCATTTTCAGCAGTGAAATATCCTGGACAGATAACTGATTTCCTCCCATACTACAGTGAATACTCAAAAAGAAGTAAGAGCTTAAAAATATGCTTAAAATGCATAGACTGAAGAACTTTTGTATTGCTCCCTGATTTGCAGGATAAATCAAAAGACATCAGTCCCCTTGCTGCTCCTTGTTCCCACATTTGGGGCCAGGCCAAGGACTGAGCATGGACTGAGCCAGAGACTCTTTGAAGGATCACAGTTCACAGAATGGTTTCCTCTTTATTTCCTTCAGCTGGACTCTGGCATCACCCAGGGGACAGCTGAAGAGTTGGGTGTGTGTTGCTCAACTATCCCAGCAAGGACTAATTTGTCCTCAACAAAATTTCTGATGTCACCTATTTTGGCAAACGAGCCTTTTAGTTCTCCATCTCCTTTTGCCAACTCCCCCAGCACTTGGCTGTTTGCAAAAGAGGTGTTGTACAAAGCAGGCACTTGGATTTTTATCCCTTAAACCTCTTGCTCCTTACCCTATCCCAGATTTCTAATGAAGCTTATCCTCCTACATGAGGGAAATATCTTCACCATTTCCAGCAGCCCTGGTGCCTCCTTCTGTCGTTTGGGGAGAGCGAGTGGCAGGCACCATTTCACACAGGCCCTTAATTCCTTTGAGCATTCCCATCTCCTGCTGCACAGAGACAAGAAATGGATACACTCAATTCCAGGTACGTGCTCCAGAGGTCCCACTGCAGCACAGCAAGGCCTGACTTCTCAAAGTTTTAATGTCTCACAGCTTCCCAAAGCACAAGGGCCAATGCACATCCCATTTTTTCTGGTCCCACAAAGTCAAACTTTTTAAGAACACATCTGTATAAATCGGAATCTTTCTGGCAAATAGCACATGGACACAAATCCTGACAATTCAGTTTGAGTACAACGAAAAGAAAAGAAAAGAAAAGAAAAGAAAAGAAAAGAAAAGAAAAGAAAAGAAAAGAAAAGAAAAGAAAAGAAAAGAAAAGAAAAGAAAAGAAAAGAAAAGAAAAGAAAAGAAAAGAAAAGAAAAGAAAAGAAAAGAAAAGAAAAGAAAAGAAAAGAAAAGAAAAGAAAAGAAAAGAAAAGAAAAGAAAAGAAAAGAAAAGAAAAGAAAAGAAAAGAAAAGAAAAGAAAAGAAAAGAAAAGAAAAGAAAAGAAAAGAAAAGAAAAGAAAAGAAAAGAAAAGAAAAGAAAAGAAAAGAAAAGAAAAGAAAAGAAAAGAAAAGAAAAGAAAAGAAAAGAAAAGAAAAGAAAAGAAAAGAAAAGAAAAGAAAAGAAAAGAAAAGAAAAGAAAAGAAAAGAAAAGAAAAGAAAAGAAAAGAAAAGAAAAGAAAAGAAAAGAAAAGAAAAGAAAAGAAAAGAAAAGAAAAGAAAAGAAAAGAAAAGAAAAGAAAAGAAAAGAAAAGAAAAGAAAAGAAAAGAAAAGAAAAGAAAAGAAAAGAAAAGAAAAGAAAAGAAAAGAAAAGAAAAGAAAAGAAAAGAAAAGAAAAGAAAAGAAAAGAAAAGAAAAGAAAAGAAAAGAAAAGAAAAGAAAAGAAAAGAAAAGAAAAGAAAAGAAAAGAAAAGAAAAGAAAAGAAAAGAAAAGAAAAGAAAAGAAAAGAAAAGAAAAGAAAAGAAAAGAAAAGAAAAGAAAAGAAAAGAAAAGAAAAGAAAAGAAAAGAAAAGAAAAGAAAAGAAAAGAAAAGAAAAGAAAAGAAAAGAAAAAGCAAGCAAAACTAACTGAAAATCTTTAGCTTCTATTTCATATCAACAAAGACACATTTTCATCATACTGGTCTTACTGGCTGACCAGTTGGCTGACGTGCTCTGAAAATCCTGATATTTCCTCTTAAAATCATGATATATAAAAAATCCTGACATGGTATTGCAGTTACCATAGAACTGTGGAACACTTGTCGCTGAGGCACTAATTCCAGTCCATAGAGAAGCATGAATAAAAGAAAAGAAAGAACACAGATGCTGGAATCAAAATACACACAGCATTTTTCAACAAGCTTAAAAAAACTGAAAAAATTAAAAAGTAATTCAGTAATTTTTTAGTGATTTTTGCTGGATACAAAACTCACTGCAACTTCAGCACCTCTTAGGTGCTTTTCCTTTGCCGTGCCTTACGTGTCTGTCAGGTAGCAGTGGTGGTGGCTGTGGCGGGTGAGGTAAAAGAGCTGACACCTCTCCTTGGGCAGGGAGTGTGGTGGACTGACTGCACCTGTGCTCAAAGTAGGACTGACACTACATGTCCCCATCCCAAATAATAGCTTTATATTCAATTCCATCCACTGGAGATGTCAGCAAGGGAAACAAGGTTATGTGGCAGCAGCTACCATATTTTACCTATCTATATAAATACATTTAAACACGTGGGAAATAAGGTTAGGGGAATGACCTTGAGGTACAGACTTTTAGGCTAGTAACCCTCACATAACTTCAGCTTGAACACTGAAAGTGAGAGGGAAAACAGTGCATGACACCAACACATCCACTCTAAACATCCACAGGAAAGAATTAAAGCCGTGTGCTTTAACACAGCCCCTGTCTGTGAACTGGGAATGCTTTTGTAGTGAGCTGCCTCATGGAGCAGACTAGCTTCTTAATGACTGGATGTTGGGAGAATTGAAGCAAAACTTTTATCTTTACTATTAAATCTCCCTTTTCAGTCACTAAGCTCCCAATGAAACAGCATAACAATGCTCCTATTAGGTAAGCCAGGGCCAGAGTGGATGCAAATCCCCACTGAATTAACGTGCCTGCTCCTGAGTCAGCGATGGGCCTTCCAGCCTCGACCTTGCCAATCAGCATGTCTGGTTTTTCCCATTTCCCAATGGCACAGGGCTCATCTTCTCTCTGAAGAAATCAACCTCAGCCTATGGCACCTCTCCAAATCAGCACCACAAACCAGGGTGGGTTTTAGTGCCTAATGAGCATTGCTAGTGAGTGCCCATTTTTCGATAACTTCCAGGGTATTTAAACAAAAACCAAATTAAAGAAGGTGGCCCTATAAAGTATAGGGTTAGCTTGTGTCATCAGCTAGTGAGATGAAGGCACCTACCACTGGCTCCTTGCCAGTTTTGGTTAGCAGAATCAGGGAATGAACTTGGGATCCCTCAGTGAATAGCTGCTAATGCACCGGTGAAAGGTCATCAAAGCAGTCGGACTTCCACATCCTGCAGAGGTACTGGAATCTCTCATTCCACTGCTATCTTTTGTCCCCATCCGGTTTACCTAATAGATGATCCTAACAATTCACATTGGCAGTCCTTTGTAGTGTAATGAACACTATGTGGTCTGATGAATGCAACCACTGCACAGAAAACGTCAGTTCTTTCATTAAGAAAACCTTCCCAAGTTCATTGTATTGAACCAGCGCTCCAGCTATTAGGCTGATACATGACACAGTCAATTCCAGTTACACTTTAAGTGACTATTCATGTTCAGTGAATTCAATTTTTAAAGCTAATTTATATATGTTTAGATATTTACATGAACACACATTTCTTCTAGCTTATATGCCTTTTTCTGAGCTGTTAGTACAGTAATGGGGGGAGGAAGGAAATAATATTTCCCAGCAGACCCTGAAAATGCATAACTGATGGAAAAGACACTGAAAACCAAATAAGCAGCTTTCTGAGAATATACTTGAATAGAACTCTGAATTGCTTGTTGGTAAAAAGAATTGCAGTGCATGCATCTATTAATGTTAAATAAAATATATGCATTAAATTATTTTTAAAATTACTCATTATTTCACATTAATGCCTGAGAACCCATTTTCTGATATTAGCCAATACAGCACCTCCTTTTATATAGTATTGCAGTTAGTGGCATGTAAACTTTTAAATCAAGTAATTAAAAAAGTTAAACTATTGCTGCTACTGAACAGAAAACATCAGTTCTTTCATTAAGGAAACCTTCCCAAGTTCATGGTATTGAACCAGGGCTCCAGCTATTAAGCTGTGCGATGACACAGTCAATGCCTGCTATAGTATCAATTCAATTTAAGCATTTTTTTTGTTATCACTAGATGCCTTTCTGTAGTTTCTTTTAACTGACTTTGTTTATTGATAATTATTAGAGGACCATTGGTTGCAAAAGATAGGCATAATTTCATTACACAAATCCTCTACAGCTCACAGTAGTAGCAGCTTTTCTGCACAGATCATGCTGAAGTCTCTGAAGCCTTTACAGTGTGCAGGGATCATCATACAGTTCTTCAGAAACAAAAAACAAATACCATCTCTTATTGCATCATTTGGATATTAAACAACAGAAATCCAGCTTTCCATCCACATATTCAAAAAGAACAGGCTGTTTATTCTTTTGAAATATATTTCAAAAAATGTTTCCATTAATGTGGATTTGTTTTAAATTAAATATAAACTATCAGGTCTACTTTCCTGCATTAAAAAAAAAAAATATTATATCTTGACTTTACCAGGCTTAACATACTTATATACTAAAGCTCTACTGTTTGAGAAATAAAAATACCTTTCTTAATACTGCATTTCATAAGAGAAATTACAATTATGGGATGCAGGGACTTTGTGGCTTGATACACTTTGCAAGCAGAGAAGGGGGATGCCCTTCAAAGTTAGAGGGTAATCATTATTGACCTTGTGCATTCAAGACAGCATAGCAGGTTTCTATATAAAGAAACTTGCAGAGAGGTCATTGAAAGCACTGGTGAAGAGACATAAAAAAAGAGACAGGACAGAATACAGCCTCAGTTAAGCAGGTTAAAAAATTAACTATAAACAGACTCAAGAATTGAAGACAAAAACAAAAGAACATTTTCTTTCTAAGTGTCATGCAAATTTATGGTTCTGTATTAAATGTTCATTATCAGATAAGTAGCCTTTACAATGTAATTATTAACTTTTATAGGTTCTGCAAAGTTTTTTTTCTCTTCTTTCCCTACACACAGCCTGAGCACTTTTTGAGTATTGAACAAAGGGGCACGTGCTTAGGGCTGGCTCTCAGCAGGCAGGAATTAGGGTTCTGGTCTTCCCTCCTTTACTTATTCACAGGGTGTCTGCTAATCTGTCTGTGTTTGAATTTACCTGTCTGCAAAAGAGGCACAATAAAACCGGCAGACATCTCCCCAGGGTTATATGACACTTAGTTTGGCACTTCAAAAAGCACACTTAGCAGAGCGTTTTGAAATCATTGAATGAAAAGCATTATGTAATGAAAAATAAATTACTTCTGTATGATGAGGTTGTTTGGAGAATGTTCAGGTAACATGCTCTGATTAGGAATATTAAAACACCTGGGATACAATGGATAAGTTTACTATGATTTTTTTTTTTTCAAACTACATTTTAAAATAAGCTGCAACACAAAAAAGGTCCTATTGTCATGCACATCCCACTCCCACTTAATTAAATCAGTAATTATTATTGTAAGTATTCATATCTTTTGTTTTCCTCTCTAGATAAAAAATACTGAAATTGAAAGAGAAACGGAAATAATACAACTTCTCTATAAACAGAGAAGACACAAACCTGCTGACCTTTCTATGACTTGTGCTATTTTTCTTCAACCTGCAGCCTCAATGGCTCTCTAAATTTGCCCTGGTTAGGCAGAACTCCCTTTTCTACTGGGTCTTTCATCTCCAGAACACCAGCCTACCATGCAGGCAGGAGGCTGCAATCTCAATGCACTGATACCCTCCACTAGAAGAGTCAATCATTCTCACTAATAGGTGCCCACAGCGTCCTAGGAACAATCCACTCGCATGACTGTCCTGCCCCTTCAACTTCCCCTCCCCTGACAGCCGATAGCACACAGCTTCCCAAAATATGTTTCATTTTCAAGAGATAGATTTATTACAGCCCTGTTATCACATTCATACCCTTCCTGAAAAGATAAAAATAAGAAAGACCTTACAAGAAGATGTTGTAGCAACAGCTAAATCATAAATGTTTGATAAGGAATGGCTAAATCCAGACAAATAACTGTTCAATCCCACTTTGTATTAGGCAGATAAAGTCATACAGGAAATCAATGTGATCTATTGAAATGAAAAAAAGTCCAGCTTAGGGACTATATGGTGTTATAGAATATGTGACATTATAAATGGGCTGCTTCCATAAGTGCTATACAATGAGAAGTTGCATAGTTTTTATTTATTTTTGTGCTTATGAATGTAAAAGCAGAATGTGAAAGTCACTATTTGTCAACAGGGCAAATGTGGGCAGCAGTGAAGTAGGTGAGTATTTATAACCTTTTTATTTTCCCACTCTTGAAGGGAATACATAATCCTCTCTAGGGATAAAAGGATCTTCAGTCACCCACTAGCCCAGGGCTCCTTTTTAGCACAGGCTGACAGATGTGCTAAAATTATAAGTGAAGTGTTGTGATGTTGACTCCTAAAGCAGCGATCATTAAGGTTGAAATTAGTATCCCCTCCCAGCCATTCAAATGTTGAAAAGTTCTGACACCAGCCATAATTGGACAACTTTACCTAGTGGGGATAGCATTACATTTTATCCTACTGACTTCTTTCTGCCTTTTTCATCCCTGCTCCAATTTAAATGAAGCAAAACAACTTTTTATACATCTTTCACTTACACAAAACAAAACAAAAATCTGCTTATGCAGAAAGACATCTCAAAAGCAGACATATGAGTTCACAACTACATATACAAGTAGTATTGTTTAAGGCTATACTATTTCAGCTGACAACAGTATTTTAAATAAGATGCAGTTAAAAAAGAGATTGAAGGAAAATATAAACAGATGTCCTAATATGTATTAGCATCTGCTGAAAGAAATTTCATTTGAAAATGTAAAATACACTTCACTTGCTATATGTTCTAATTAGTTACATGCAGTGTTAACATACTTTAATCTTCTGAAGTAAAAGGTTCCCCTGAACTGTATTTATGTATACCTGGATACATTTCTAGTAACTGTAGCAGTTGCTAAATGGCAGTAAGTGCTAAAAGATATAAGCAATCCACACAATTAGATTTCAGGTCATTTAGATCAGTGTGAACTAGAAAAACATGTTAATGTGCTATACCCACTGCCACTTCCTCACATACTGCTGAGTTTGACACATTAACTAATGGACCATCACCTGATAAATACTGGATGTGTGTGGATGAATAAAGTCTTAAATTGTCTCCACTGGCTCAGACCAAGATTTTGACAATGACACAAACCCAGCAGCACCGATGCACCACTGCACTATTCTTGTGCTGTGTGCCTAAAGAAAAATGAAGCCCATGATTTTACACAGTTTATCTAATAGACCTTCCTTCTTTAGTTTATGGGAAAAACTTAAATGTAGCTCAAGGCCCACATTATAACATAAAATATGGGAAAGCTGAGTGTGAAACCTAACCAGTGTGTTAAAATAAAATCAAATCCAATGTTTGTGAACGTGTAACACTTTGCTATTGAGTTAGATTCAATTTCTAAAGGCTGACGAGCACATCTATTTCTGGCATGAACAAAGAACGTGTTAATGCCGTGGCTCTCTCACAGCCCTGTACTGTACATTGAGTCACCAGCTCCCACAACCCCACTAAGCCCCGTCCCTCATCTTTCAGCTGAACTGTGCATTTTGCTTCATCTGCACTGGGCTCCTGCCCATCTCAGCCCAACTCTGCTGATGCCCTACACCCCCAAACTTCCACCACATTATCTGGCGGCACTTCCTCTGCAGGATATCACACACACCTCAGGCTACTGGAGACTTACTGGGCTGATGCACAAATCTTTAATAAAGGGCAGGAGAAAGGTTAAAGTGCACAGCCACGTTCTGCTTTGGCCCTGCAGCTGAGCTAGTGGGGGCTGAGCTGATCGAGAGTTTCAGTCATTAGTGACTCATTCCCAGGGCAATCAGGGGCCCACGACATTCTGTCCCCCCATGTTCAACATTACTGACAGTAGGGCTTCCCACACTGAGCAATCAGCTGAGCCAGCCAGGACAGCCTCTTCCAAAATGCTTTCTCCCAGTTTCAAGGCCATTAAGTACTTCAGGATAGGGAGCACAAACACAGGCTGCACGAGTGCTGTGCGAAGAACAAAAAAGATTTCCTGCATCTTGGTTTTGAAGATATTCTTTCCTGTTCCTTTCATCTTGTAATTCAGTTCTTTGACTTCTTGCCACGATCTCTCTAAAAATGCATTTGGTCAACTCCCCTTCAGTGTTACCCACCAGACCTCTGGACTGGCCATCACTGCAACCTCACCAGAACTCACTTCTCATCCACACTCTATTTCTAGATTTCTATTCTTGATCTATTTCTGTCTGGTTTGTTGCCAAGTTTTTCTTTCAACTGTAAGACTTTTACCCAAAACACACACAAGAAGGTCCAACCTACAAATACCTCACCCCTTTTCTCTCTGCCCCTACACTCATTATGCTAAGCCTGTTTGCTAGAAAACTTACTTTTTCACAACAAATTCATCCTTTCTTCCTCTAGTACTGTAGTCTGTCTATAGAGAACTCTTCAGTTTAATCCAGTTTATCCTGATTCACTATCAACATGTCTATGCTCACCCTAGATCGACTTCAAGATAGTCGTTTTCATTGATGACTTCCTAAATTTTCAAACAAGCATTTTCATGCTTTCTTTTATTCTGCTTACAGATCTGCCCACAAGCACTTGCAATATTATCTCATTATCTTACTCCATAATCCACATTAAAAATCTCCTTTTCTTTGGTATCTAATCTTTTCTTTGGCATCAGAAAAATATCATGCCTAAAAACAGGGCCTATCATATTGATTAATATTATCTCATTATACGCTTGTTCTTTTTATCTATCTGTATCCCTGACTTTTGATTAACACTTAAATTTTAAACAGCACAGACTTGGAACAATCTTTTTTGGTTGATTTTGCATATTTATTAATATGGCTGGGTCCTTATCTGTGGCTAACAATCTAGGCACTGCACTAGCAATAATTATCATCATCTTGTTGTTCCTTCTTTGTTGATATATAAGCATGTAAACTGGATTTTGTTTTCTGGGTAATACTGCCAGGGATGATTGTTAGGAGTTCTGCTTGAAGAAGAAACTCAGGTGCTTTTAGTAATCATTTTCAGACTAAGAGCTGTACTCATTTGGGGGTTTTTAATGGAAATTAGGGATGGGAAAATTTTCAGTGTAACTGTCAGTAAAAATGGTTCGGAAAGTAATAATTAGAATTACTTTCTGTTCTGTTGTCAGACAAGCAGCATACACATGAACCTTTTTTAGCAAACACATTGTGAGAAAGTAAAAGAAAAACAAATTGCAAATTGTGCTTGTATCTGTTTGAACAAGGACACGTGAGCCTAATGCACCAAAGTGACAGTCAGGCTCCACGTGAGAGAGAGAATGTGAAATGTGAACTCCCTGAGACAAAGCTTCCAAGGATGGGAGTTCAAATGCCAAAGAACCCTACTTAAGAAGGGAAGCACCAGTGTTCTTCTCCCAAATCTTCATGAATTGGACATATTAAATTATGTAGTCTGATGCCAGCACAGGATTAAATTCTAACACATCAGCATGCCCTAATTCTATTATTAGGGAATGAAAGGGGAACAGAACATGCAAACATTACTAGGACTGTATAAACTGCATCTTTTTTTTGGAATGGGGATTATTTTAAGGATGTCTGAAGCTCTGCTTTTCTTGCACAAAATCTGGGGTGTGAACCTGAAGAATTAGCAAAAGGGCAGAAAACCTTGAAAACAAGCTGATTGTGACAGTACTGTCAAACAGAAAGGGAAAATGCAAATGAAATAGACATTTTCTAAATATAGTTTAATTTATAAATAAGACTTCACATCACAGATTTGTTTATCCTCATTTGGTGATAATTGTTCACAGCAGAATATATCAGAAAATTCTATAATAGGAACTACAGCCAGGAAATGTTAAATAATTAATCACCCTCCCAGCCACTTGCATTTCTGTTGATATAAATGACCGTATAATTCCAAACCCAATTATCACTACTTAGCCATTCCATTTTGTAGTTAAAATCCCACAAAATTAAAGTGCATCAATTGTTAATGGTAATAGACCAGACAAGGGATTAAAGATTATTTTAATGTTTATTTCCTGTCAGGAGGTTTTTTTGGCAGGAAGCACTATAGACAAAAGGCTACATTAAGATGAGATTCATACAATGTATTTAAATCTACTAACTTCTAAAAGCCTTATGGTATAATTACTTGTTTAATCTACTTGTTCCCTGAAGATACCAATGGGGGTTTATCAAGCTAACTTTAGTATATCTGCTTCACAGAAACCAAAACATTCTCTTTAACTGCAAACAGCAGTTAAGTTTACCATAAATGCAATTCTAACAACAAACTTGAAAAATGAATGAACTATGCAAAAATATAAGGGGAACCAGATTACTATCAGGACTTTTTTTATGTCATATTCTGCTTGCTTTATCTCCTGTTACTTCTGGCACTATGCATTTGCACACAAGATTTGGTCCTAGTACTCAGACTTTAAACAATCACTTTAAGACCAATAAAACTTCGTTAATTACAGAACTTTTTTTACCTGCCACAAAATGATGACTTTTCTCCACTCTTCAGGGAAGTATTTATGCCTGTGTGTTTACATGGAGACATCACTTAGTTTAGAGATTACTTTTCTGTCTTAAAATGTTTTTTGTTTTTATCATTAGGCATTGTCAACAAAACTGACAAAAGTACTTTATTGCATTAGCACAGTGACTAGAATTCTGTATAACTGTGTGTGAGGGCCTAAGGATTTGGGGAAGGGCCCTTACAGTTCACTGTTTCAGTGGGCAGCAGCAGTAGGCTGAATTTTATGTGCTTCCAAAGGTTATTCATCTGTATAAAGTTATAGACAGGTATCCATAACTTGGGTCCATTGGGATGAAACCATGAGATCTGGAGCAAGCAATAACTGTGCCACTTATTTCTGGCTTGCACTGACATCATTGCACACAACCTCATTCATCCCATTCTATCTCTTTTCTGTATAAACAGAAATCTATATATGGACTAAAAAGGAAAACTGAGAAGGAAATGTTTGTGTTCTTCTGTTCCCTGCCCATTCAGCAATGTTATCCACATCTCCAGAATCTACGGACAACTTATTGCACAGGAACGTTACAGTCCTCCATATCCACATTTATTCTTTTTCTCCAGAAAACCCTTGTCCTGCATTTACCAAATGACATAAACTAAATCATGACACAAATAACACAGTACAAAAACCACCTGACACTGGGGCAGTGACAGATCTGTTTCTGTGTCTGTTTCAAACATTTCCTTAGGAATACATTCACTGTTTGGCTAAAGTTACCTCTCACTATTCCTCCTCTCTCCTCTTTATAGGTGGGGACAGCTCTGTGGCACTAACACTCCTGTGCTGTCACAAGGACCAGCTTTACAGCCCAAGAGATTGCTCAGGAGGGCAAGGAAGAAGCTCCTTTCCAAAACCAGGCTCATCCAGCAATGACATCACAAATTTGTGAGCAGCGAGTTAATTACATGCCCAGCGGTGTTAATAACTCAAATTCCAGCAGACACAGGTATTAAGAAAGAAGCTTCTAACTGAGACCCACAAAACAGCTGTTCATCCTGGAGCCCCAGTTGTTACAGGAGATTACATTGATGTGGCATGTTTGGCATACAGGAGCACTGCAGAATGAAAATTGGCATGTCAGGAACTTTTCCCTTGTTTTCCTTGGAAGGCACCCCCACAAAAAAAAAAAAAAAAAAAGAACCAAAACCACAACCTCACAACAAAGTTCAGAGTCCATATCTCTTCTGAGATTTGTGAGAGCTAGTAGACATGGTACGGAAACCCATTCCATAACCTTTCACTAACATAAAATTTACTGTGAATAAGGCCCTAAAACACTACGCTCAGGTCTGATTTAAACCTGTGAACACAAACCTCCCAAGAACATTTCCATTCCAATAAATACCTCCCCATGACATGATATGCTAATCATTTGGGTCCTAGGAGGAGATTAAATACCCTAACCATAAGCGAGCTCCACCACAGTGCTCACCAGAACAGGATCTGGCCCAAAGCAAGTATTTTATTTAGCAGGTTTAAGGTGCTATTTAAGGTGCTATCCCAGTTTCTCTCCCCCAAACATTACTACTGCTGTGGCAGAGAGCAAAGCAGGTTTGGCTTTTGAGACTGGAAATTTCTCTGTAATTTTCTATGGTATTCAAGACTTTATCAATGAGAAGAATTAATCTAACTCACAAAAACGAGACTTCCTTCAGAACTCTAATGTTCTGTATCTTTTATTTTTAAATTGCAGCATTAATAATGGTCTCAGCAGCAAGTGGAGAAAACGTGTGAAATATGTGCCCTCTTTATAGATTTCCTGTTTCTGCAATTTCACTTGAAAAATGGCAGTGCCCTGCCATCTGAAGTTTCCAGTTTGTTTAACTCTGAGCAAAAGACAATTAAACAACTTACAGTATATGGTCACGAGACCATAATTGCTCACCAGTGCTCCTTGTTGTGTCAGCTGCCACGATGAGCAGAAGCTTTTCCACTTTCCTACCCCTGCAAGACCACCAGAGGCTCCTGACCACGGCAATGGCCTCAAGCTGAGTAGAAAATATTTCACGAACAAAAAAAATTTCCACAGGATTCTTGAGATGCTGAGTTAGCACAGAGTAAAAGGAAGAGACTCCATGCTGGACAAGTGTCTAGAAGGACAGAACATCCTTTAGTCATTTTTTCTTAAAAGTCAATGAATTAATATTTATATATTTTTTAATTTTCTCACAGTTTCTTAAAATTCTCCCATTTTCTATAAACTTTTTTTCACAATTCCTGCAAGCAAATTTATATCCTGAATCTAGATATGTTAGGTTATGCTCTGCAACACAGAAGTTTTAGGTAAGAAGTGATGTATCGGTATTTTAATAGAGAGTGATTTACACGTGAAGAATGGAAGTTTAGGTGAATGACAAAGACAAATTAAGCTTTTCAAATCCTGCTTTTGGTAGAAATCATTCTGAAAACAGACTGACTAAAATTAGTTCCATTTGAGAGATGTTCAATGCACTTGTGTTTTCTTTCCCAAAGCCATTCTCAGAGCTGACCCTATTTTAACATTTGTAGACAACAGACTTGCAGATGGGACCATCACAAACCCATATCTGCTCTATCATTAATAATCCCTTCTACTATAGGTTGAAATAAGAAAAAAAAATTTCTTAGATCCCCAATATACATCTGAAATATTGTAGTTCTCAGTCTAGCACACTCTCAGGACTATGTGTTATCCACATCAAAGACAAAAACACATCATTAGTATCATCTGTTGTAATGGCAGTGCAAGGGAATTCATATTAGTGGTTGCTTAATGGTAATCATGGTAGAATCTTGGCATTAACATGAGGAGAATTAATTTTCCAGAACACAAAAGTATAAATGACACCTACATCTCTATGCAAAGCCAGCTCAAATCAATTGCCTAAATGCAATTTAATTCAAGATTCCTGGTATACCAACAAAGAGACAGAACTCTGTCTCCATTAACAAGGTGAACAGGAAAACAATATGTCTAAGACCATGTGTCATTCTGTAGTGATTCTTTTGGTTCTTTCTGGTATGCAAAAAAAAAAATACTAGGTCTTTTAATGAATGCAAAAATAGAACACAGAGTATGTAAAGTGATAAAATAATACCTGGACAATAGAGCTGAAGAGCAAAAGGACAATGAAAGAAATTACTAGGAAGGGAATAAAATACTTAACCTGATTACGATATTCTATTATTATTAATATCTGTACTGGAGACTAAAATAAATTTTAACTTTCAGTTTAACAAAATTGTTTTGTGGATTTCTTATTTTTGACAATACAAATAAGTTATTGTATATAACCTCATAATCATTACCACCACTATGCTGTGAAATGTGACTCCCAAATGCCAGAGCACATTTCTCAATGTATTGTGTCTCACTGACCTCCAGATCAAGTTTGCTCAGTGTCTGACTAAAAGAATGTTCTTTGGTTTTGTTTTTGCTTTTCTAAATAACTGCTAGCTCTACAAATTCATTATGGAACCAGAATAAAATCCGATCCATTCTTCCATAGCTGTGTTGGCTTAGCATCACCAAAGGAAATAAAACGCATTTTAGTTACTAAGGTGACCAGTTGCAACAGTGATTCCACACAGGACTAAGATACAGTAAGATAAAAGCTCCCGGTTTTATGTGGTAATCCTTCTGCCTAGAAGTGCCTATTGAGAGGCAGCACGCAGGAAAGAGCAGGAAGTAACATAATTTATTCAGCAAGAATACTATAGGGCACAAGTGCTGAAAAAAAGCTTTCACACACTCCTCCTGGCTAATTTTCCATTGAAATAAAATTTACTCTTGAATATCAAATATTTATTCCATTTTTCATACTCTTGTTTTTGCCTCCCTCTCATATTTATTTACTTTATAAACATTTCAGATTTATTTTTGCTGAATAAATAAATTAAAATATGAGGAACCTTTAAACAGACAAAAAGCTCCGGGAGTTTTGCTACTGGCAAAAGGAGAAATGCTCATGGATGTAATGAGTCAACTGCCAACGTGGAAATCTGGCAGAATTCCTGCATTTTAGAATCATGGGATCTATGACTTCATTTTAGTGTATGGAGGTTTTTCCTACAAAGTTGATTCTGCAGGTTTTATGCAATTGGCTTTCCTTTTTTTCTGTTGCCATGCCTCAAACTATTACAAGTTCATCAGTAATAACCTACTGACAGCTTTCCCACCTCTTTTATCAGTCAGTGAAGTTACAAATATACCAGATTGTCAAGAAGATACACATTGTCAGACAAACAAATTCCTGGGCATCATCCTATCCAAACTATGAATTCATCTAAGTTCAGCTCAGTGTATTTTACTCAGCAGAGTAGGTAGTAAAATTTTCTTTCAGCCCAGAAGACTTTATTTTATAATGCCTTCATCTGGGATTCCAGGAAACGATAAGATGTTAACTATCTGACAGAGTTCACATCAGTGACAAGTAGTTTATTACAACACAGGTTTTATTCCTCGATTTCAGGGGACATGGACTTCAGATGAAAAGGTGGAATAATTCTTGCCTCAGTGTGTAAAATCAAGATCAATTTAGTAACCCACTCCTCTAATACCGTATGTGCAAAGAAATAATTTAGACTCCTAGTTAATTTGAGTATTGAACTGAAATTCTGCAGCTGCTTTCTGCCAGTCCTGAAAACAGAAATTAATTTCAATGACCAAGGCGAATGGAGTGCTGCTCTGTCAGGTAATTAGTCATCGTCTTTTGCTACTCAGGGTCTATCACTGTGCTAATCCATACATAAACCCCAGTATTCCCCTAGTCACTCACAATCTAAAGAGCTGTTTAACTACCTATTTCTCCCATTCAGTCCTACCCCAGATATCAGCTGCAAAATGAGCATTCTTTCATGTTTAGCTTTCTTCCTACTATTTACTGCCAGCAGAATTAATGCAACTGATTTACATTTTCTTTTTTCTGTTTGATCAAGTCTGCTGTTGATTAAGTAGAGCTTAAGGGAAAAAATTATACTCCTGCAGCTTTCCTACTTGACTTGCCAGTTTATTAATGAAAGAAGCAAAGATATTGATGGCCCAGAAACTACAAGTGCAGCAATTAAAGGATATGTCCTTCCAAGCTTCTAATTAAAAAAGAGTTCTTTTGTATTAAAATATATAGTTTAGTGTCATATTTATATCTAATTCTCACTTCTACTGTTTTGCCTTTTTTTTTTTTTCCTGTTTATTCTTTTTAAACAGAAATCTACTGGGAAAACTTAGATCAGGCAGAATAAAGAAACTTTCCCTGACAACCATTTCTGGAAGCTTTGTTCCCAAACAACAGTCTTAGTGATAAAACATCAAAAACAACTCCACCCCACCAAATCCTTACAACAGTGAAATACACACTGACACATACCACTCAGAAGGCAACCCTTTAATATTTTTAACTTGTGTAAATTGGCAGAGTTTGCCCAACTCAGATTGAAGAAAACTAAAGATTTTTTACACCAGTCCTTTTGGATATATTAAGATAATTAGACTGCTCCCTCCTTCTAATATCTTTTTACTTCGTATTAAAATTCTAGATTCGCTTTTTTTCATGTCAGGTATTTACATGAATGATCTCACAGAGGTTCTTCATGATTCTTGTCTAGTCTGATTTTTTGAATTCTTCCTTCAGAAACACCTGAAACCATAACATTGCCAGTATTTTATTACTCTGCTGAGTCAGTCCCTTGCACATTAATAGCATTCTTTCAACATCAGAACACAGACAAATAAATGACTCCTGTTTCTGTCTAGCACCTTGGTTTTGTGGTGTCATCTAAACAAATTCAACAGAAGTCTGACACGTTCTGGCTGACTCAAACTTTGCCCGTATGGATTGACTCCCCAGCACCTGTGGAACAAGTGCTAAGGACTCAGTCAGTACAAGAATCATGAAAGCACTGAATGGTTTGGATTGAAAGGGTCCTTAAAGACCATCCAGTTCCAACTCCCTGCCGTGGGCAGGGACACTTCCACTGTCCCAGGTTGCTCCAAGCCCCGTCCAGCCTGGCCTTGAACATTTCCAGGAATGGGGCAGCCACAGCTTCTCTGGGCAGCCTGAGCCAGGGGCTCACCACCCTCACAGGGAAGAATTTATTCCAGATATCTGATGTAAACGTGCCCTCTGTCACCCTGAAGCACCCTGCCTGCCCCACATTCAAAGCATCCCCACACAGAACTCAAAGCACACCTCCATCTGCACACCAGGTACCTCTCTCAGATTTCCACACAGCAATTACTCCTCTCAATTAACTACCAGATGTTCTGAAATCCCTGAGAAATTATATTAAAAAATAAGCACAATGTAAAATCCATAATCTAGCATTCCATACAAGTAATGACAGGTTCTTAATGCATTGAAAAAAGACTGTTCCCTGCACTGATGATCCAGAAAGGAAGAGAAATAAAACATCTTTCTGCTCCTGGCCTCTGTCCCTCACAGCCCAGAATGGTGAGAACTGCTGTGATGATCAGATTAGGCAGGTAATCTTGTGTATGATCAGATTCCCAGAAGGCAGCGATAGCTGTGTATTTAAGGACAGTAAGCTTTTCTTAAAAGAGGTACTAAAGTGAATCACAAAATTTCCCAGAGCTCCCAGCTGGACAAAACAGCAATAAACAAGAGTGATTCTTCCTTAGGGCTAACAGGGTTAGCGATGCTGCTCTCAGGGCAGGTTGTGTCATCCACAATATCACTGCCCACATTTCTCCTTGAGCCGTCCCAGACCTGCATCTTTCTGTTTGCCTATTAACCTGAAAAAGCCTTGTGGAGGAGGGGGGTGGAGTTGTTCTAAGAGACCTTTTGTACTAGAAATTTCTCAATCACTTCCAGTTTAAAGGTGACTTCATAGAAATGGTGACCCTCACAAGTACCACTTGAAAGATACAGAAGCTTTAATTTTTTCAGTGGAATCAGAATCTGTTATCTCTCCTCTGACCCTTTTTCCCCTCTAGCCTTACACTCTTGGCACCATTGAAAAGTCAGAACCATTAAGTTGGTGTCAAGTGGCTGTGCTATTCATATTCTATTATAGTCAATGACAATTAACAGTGCCACTCAGAAAAGCCAGGTACTGTATTACACAATTGGAAAATTGATCTTATCTGAGGCTCAAAAATCAGCAATGTTCGGACCTCAACTCACAGGCAAAAAAAGAAGAAAAAAAAGAAAGGGGGGAAGTACTGCCTGACCTCAGGGCCACACAGCAAACAGCCACGTTCGAGGCTCAGAAACAACCTGAAGAAGTGCCCAAATCTCTGTATGAATATAAACTCTGATTTTTATCATCAAGCAAAGTGATGTTAGAAAGAAGAGTAAAAATTCAACTGAATGCCTGATGATCACCTTCAAAGCTGTTATTGCAGGCAAAATGCAACATCTTAGCACTGCTGACACATCAGAAAACCACGGTGCGTGTGTCAGTTCCCAGCTCTTTGCAGCGCACACCCACAGGCGAGAGCCCTGCACCTACAGTGAAATCCTCATTTCTAGCACCTGCACTGAACATCTATTTTCACAAATGTTTTTCCTAGAAATGAGCACAGACGCATTTTTCTACTAATGAATTACTGGATGGCTACAAAAGGAGAGGATTCACAAATAACTCTCTACCTTGGACAATGAGACTGTTTTCCTCTGTCAGTGAATCTCAGTATTAACTACAACCCAGTACCATAGTTGATTACATCTGAGCCTACCTGCTTTAAAGCACAGGGGGAATTTTAGACAGCAAAACTCAATTGGTTCACTTGAGTTTAACTAAAGCACCTGAGCTAAAACCTTGCCACACAAAGGATGCATTGTAGAGTCAGAAACAGCACTTGGCACTGTTCCTTCATGCCACGAGCCTGAGGACATTGGGTTTTAGCAGGATCCAAAGCCAGAGAAAGTGCTCCTGCATCACTAAGTCATTACGTCACTTATATTCCCCAATCAAGTACTCACTAACTCTCAAAATTATGAGGTCATAATGACATGACCTATGAAGTTCACATCCTGGAGTAGACTGCAAAATCTGCAGAGTCACTTATTTAGTTCAAGCACATAACTGGAATACTTTGCAATTAGATGGGAAAAAAATAAAAAACAAACCCATAACAACCAAATATTCTTTCATTTCAAATGCTGAGTTCTAAAACCTCAATAGTTGCATAGACTGATGGAAAGAATGTTCCATTACATACAATTCTGCTTCAGGTTGCTGCTTTCCAGGCAGAGACCTATGAAGGTCTTCCTGCACCTAGGTCCCTCTAAAATGGCCTGAGCCTCTGTGACGAATTTAGGTGTCTGTTTTTCCCCCCTCCCTTCAATCTAAATATGAAGTATCTTTACTAAACATTGGAGATTAAGGCCTTACACACACTACTCTGGAGACCCACATTCAAATCCATTCTAGTGGAAAAAGTGCTAGTCCCAAATCCACCTTTGGTGCACCTGGAAGAGAAGAGCTTGTATTCTGCCAGATGTTTCACCTGATGCCAAGTTTTCCTGGGGAAACAGGAACAGGCTGAATACAGAAATCATCTTTGTCTGTTCATCATTTTCCTTCACAGAATACAATAAGAAATTATCAGCTAGCTTCAGTTCTCTGGGAAAAAATCTCCGATTGTTGCCTTAATGAAAAACATAGAATGGGCTCAAAGCCACTACAGTTATACTTAAAAATCAATACTCCCTATTGGTCTTATAATTTGTGTCCCAAATATCTGCTTTAAAATGTGCACAAGCCACAAAACAAAAGCTAGGGAGTTTATATCTCAGACTTTTGAATTTTTTGTACTCTTTCAATATTTGCAAAGCCATGTGAAATGTTCTATAGGATTCTCTGCCTGACAGTGGGAGTCTATTCCATTTTTTTATTTCTTTTATTGAGAGGTGGAATAAAATTCCCCAACTGCTCCAGTGCAATTAAAATTACTTTTATTCATACAGTTACCTCAATGGCCACCACAAGCATTCCACAGTACTAATCCTTTTAGGCCCTGATCCAGCAAAGCACTTTACTGTCTCTTATTCTTAAAATTACAAGTCTCCCCACTGATTTCAATACAGTTATATTAGGGATGAACTTGGCCTACTATAGCAAAAATAATGTTAAAAATACAGTTTAAAAAACAAGCAAGGAAATGGAAAGCCTAAGAGACTTCAATATTTCTCTGGTTTAAAGTAAGGCATTACCACTGTGCATTTGAGTACAGTCCAATAGTGAGCTATTTTTGTACAGTTAGGCCAATGCAGGTAACAAGCCTCCCTGTATTAGAGATGCATTGATTTCAGATCTAGATGGTTTCAATAAGCTCCTTACACCCAAATGTTACAAGGACAGGGACATTAAAATGTCAATTACATAAATAAATCTGTAAGTATCAATAAATGCCCAAAATTAAATAAACCCCCTCACTCTAAGAGGCTTTGCAGATGATACACTGTAAAACAATAAGAAAACCTTCACAATTTGCATTTTTATAGCTACATTCATCAATAGCTCAAATATTTATCACAAATTCCAGCCCACCATAGGTAGGAAATGTAGGATATTGTTTTCCTGCTTTGACTGCAGAGACACCAAACCATGGCCAGACATTTGTCTACAACCAAAGCTTTTTAAACTGGTTTAAACATTCACTGTCTTTGCGTACTTCTTTCTGCCTTGTTTTTGCTGGTGCAAGAATTTATCTGAGCACGCAATGAACTGGATCAGGAAACTAATCTGACTGAAATATAAACCACAGAAAAGTGCTGACTTTAATGAGGAGGGACACTCAGGGAAGCAGGAGCCTGAGACCGCTTAAGATAGCGCTGCCCCAAAATAAATGTACATCGAAGTGCATATCCTGAGGCACAGAGCAGCAGCCAGAAACAGAAGCATGGATTTCACCAATTTATCCATGGAAGCCATGGGGGTACACTGGGATCAGAGCCCGTACAAAATGTATGGGGGACGTGTCTTGAGCGGCTTCAGAGCACAGCTTCTGATCACCATGGAGGGACAACAAAATTTAATTTGCCAAGGATGGCTGAATACCCCAAGCAAGATGACTACATAAAAGCATTTTCCAGGGACTTCCAGATTGTCTCTCCAGCCTTCCCAACTGGCTCTCAACAATATTTTAAAGTGTGTGCTCTACCACCATTTAAAGCAGAGCACATGAGAGAGACTGAATACATTAGGTAAATGAATTCCTGTGGACATTGTGAAGGGAATAATGTCCTCCTATTTGGGTTATCCTGCACTGCAATAAAAGTGGGGGTTTCTTCAGTCAAGGTGCTGCAGTAACCCAAGTGATAGCCATATTACACTTATAAAAGACAATTTTAAGAAAGATCTTAGTGCAATAAAAGTGAGGATTTTTTTTCCCTTGGCATCCCAGCTTGCCATAGAAATGAGTGAGTTGCTGAATTTCTGCCAAGTATAGATGGTTCAGCATGCTATTAGATTAGTCTGTTTATACAGAAACAGCCAAAAATAGGAAACACACAGAAGCTATTAAAGATATTGTCCTGTGAGGGAAATATTTGAATGGTTTTGTTACTGCAACTGGGAAATAAGATATGAGTCAGTATTAATGTGATAAAGAAGTTAATGTGTTCTAAAGCAAACAGTTAGTTTCTTCAGCTTGTTTCTGAGTTGACAATAAAATAAATGTACAGACAATTATGTAGGGTTGGATGAGCCTGCAAGTAAGTGTATCCAGCTTAAAGCTCAGCGCTGCCAGTGGGTTAGAATTGAAACTCTGTTATCAAGTAATGATATGCTAACCCCAGGTAGTCTTCATAGAAAATGGATGATTCAAAATGCCACACATCACTGAGCTGGTGGGAGAATGGTCAATAGTGTTTAAGCTATTTCAACCGGTCAAAGAGAATTTCATAGAAAAATTCCTTCACCTTGACCATTTTACAATGGATTTCCTAAATTCTTCTCACTTTTGATATAGTCCAATGAAAAATAAAAATACCTTGAGTATTGTACTGTATTTTGTTTTGGTTTATTTTTAATCAGGACAGCAGCAATATTTCATAATGGATGTTACCAGCTTTTTAAAGAGCAAGCCAGCACAGAGAAATCATCCCATGTGTGACACTGAGCATTCGTTCCTAAACACAGCCACACTCAACCCTGATGCCCTGACCTCCTTCTCCTTCCTTTTTCCACATATTAAAAAACCTAATTCTTTAAGTACTGCAGTGCCTTAAATCTTCTAACATACATAAACAAGGGAATAGTTTATTATATTGTATTTATAATATTTATATGTGCAAATAGAAGATGTACGTATGTTTTTCTCAAGTAACATGCTTCTACAAACCCAAAGACCACATATACCATTCCTTAAGGGCCAACATATTTGACCAGTGAAGAACAAGTCCAAAGCTAAATGACTCTCCCACTGAGGAATGCCCTTCTGTGGTACCTTGGTTTTTTATGGTGAGAGTGCCCTAGACCAAGCCAAGCACCTTCCCTGATGTTAAGTCACTTTTTAGGACACGAGAAGAAAAGGAGCACCTGAAAATGCACATGGAAACTTGCCCCAGTGAATGCAGCAAAACTTTTGCCAGTACACAGAGACATTTGATTAGCAGGAGCCTCATGAATTCTACACCAGTGGCTCATTTCCAGAGGGAGTGGAAAACTGGCCTCAAGTCATTCTGCCCATGTTATGTATATATAAAGATTAGGCACGGCATTTGGAAGAGGAAGCAGCTGCAGAAATTCTGTCAAGGTACCACAATTAAATGTGTTTATACTGCAGAGACTAAAAAATGCAGGTGGTATAATGATACTTACAGCAAAACTTAAGAACACTGCAATAACTTGCAGCCAGATCTCGGAGCTGGGCTTTTCCCTGAAACACATCTACTCAAAATCAAGTCAAGCTGTGACATCAACAAGCCTACAGACTGTTTTGAGGCCTTAGCTGCAATTTATTTCTAGGATAAGTGTATCTTTCCATTCACCTCCACAGAAACCAGGCTTGTTTATTATTTCTTGAGCCTAATTCCTTACTTCAGGCAATAGGAAAAATGAGTTATGAGTCCCATGACACCAAACAGACAAGCACAACAGTGTTGCCCTACTGCAGAGAACCCTTAAAAACTGGGGGGACGCAAGGCAGTTTCCTTCCTCGATGGTTTCCTTTCTGAACACAAAGCTCATTTCTAGGATGGAAATCTGGAGCTGGAGAATAAAGTTGCAACATCCTTTCAGTGCTGTGGCAATGTGATCCCAACCTGAAGAGTTTAGAGCACATACTGCTGTTCCATACACACATATTACTACATCTCTTTAAAGCATATATTGTTCTTGTTTAGATAGAACTCTGGACTCTCTACCAACAAACAAATTCAATTTATCACTTGTTTATGATTGTGCATGAGGCATCTGTATTTTTTCAATGACATAAGGTAACAGCAGAGCCACAGCAGTTCCTCTGAAATGGAACAGCCACAGGAAACTTAATGTGCCTTAGAGATGTATGGGAGGTTCAAAAATAGAGAACTTCCTTTTTCAGTAAAGGGACAAAGTAACAGAAAAATCGAGTAATATGGTTCTGCTTGGAATTGAAAGAAGAAAAAGGAGGGAGGTAAGTTTTACTGGCCACACATCTCAAACCAAATGGATGTTTTTTAAACAAAGCACCTCGCTTCATTTCATTTTCAGGCTGTGCTGCCTGAGCAAGACAACAGAAAAGTTTAATCTCTACAACGTGAATGCCAAAAACAAATGCATTAGAAAATATCAAGCCAAAGCTATACTGGTGTCACAAATGTGAAAAATGGAATTGAAATAAACTGTGCCAGAAATCTATTTCTAAAAATATGTCTTTACAGTAGTGATATTTATAAATTTGACATACTCTAAAATTTAGCTCACTAAAGATTATTTCTATGCAAATATGCATTTCTCAAACCCCATAAGCGTGCGAAAAATCCAAAACACATTTCTTGAAAATCAATTTCTGTGCAGTACAAATGTATCAAGTTAGAGGCAGCATGCTGATAAATATTAAAAAGGTCTACATTGTGCAAAATGAAAACTTATAACAGGACACAGTGGTACCGTGCAGTATGTAGAGGTTCAGAGAGAACATGAAACAGCCCCACGGTTTCAAAAGGACTCTGTGGTCTGACATTAGTCATTTTGGTTCTGATAAAGGATGTTGTAGAAGGTGCTGCCCACATTATGCAAATCACTAACCACTTAATTTCCTTCCCAAGTGGTAAAGCTCAAGCGTTTTCCCTGAACATACAGTGCTCATTTTCTTGTAACTCTGTGGTTTCTTTTCAATAGCCTGTGAATGCCAGCAAGTAAGAAGACAGCAGTAAGAAACTAAGAGGTTACTCAATGATTCCAAAGGTTATAGGAGTGCTTTTCAGATACAGATCTGAACATAAATTCTAGACATCCACAAAGCATTTTTACTTCTAATAATACCCCTTTAGCTGCTTCAATTTCAATATACTTGGAACAGTCTTTCTCTCTCTCCCCTGCCACCTCATATTCCAAGAATTAAATATAGTTTACTCCTGAAATTCTCTTAAAAAGAGATTTTACTCTTCTAAAAGTGATATGCAACAAATTATATGTTATTTTTTACATCAGCTAATTTTGTGTTTGAAAATATTTCAGGCAGAAACTATTTTGATCTACAAGCATAATCAAGTTCAATGATTCCTACAAAAGTCTCACTTCTTTTCTCTTAAAATGTACTGTTTGCTGCTATAAAAGTATATTTGAAAAAAATCTAAATGAAATAAAACATAGACAGTACTGAATAACCTTTCCCATTAATAAACAACCCCAAACTATTTCTTAAAATTCTTGCTTAAAATGCAAAAATATAATCTTGGGAAAAGGCACCTAGAAAAACAGGAAACTGTCCTGCTCAAACTTGTTCTTATAATTACTGACACTATCCAACACATGCAGTTTCTAAGTAGATTCCTGTTAGTTATCATTAGAACACCTCTAATTTAACCACTACACAAAACAATGAATTACCTTCTTGACAGAACAGTACCTGACACAAATTCTGAATGTTCCCCACGTAAGTATACCTGAGTTTTAAAAGAGACAGATAAACAGATGGTGTAACATGAATATTTCTATCCAAAGCAGCAGGACTTTATGAAGTGTCCCCATGAAGACGCTCCAAGTGAAAGACCCTTTTCTCTCCCATTCAGAGGTTAAATATGATAACTTAGATGCATTGTCATTCAGTGGTCAAGGAGCAATTACTACTGTTAATTATGATTATTGTTGTTATTGTAAAACTTCTGGCTGAATGTTAACAAGAAAATTCAAAGCATTATCAAAGAAATAACAGCTTATAAAGCACTTTTACAAATCCACTGGTCATAGCAAAAAAAAAAAAAAACCCTGATCTTTTTTTTCAGCAGTTCCTTTGATACTGACAGTGTGTATGGATATAATATTAATCACAATATTCTGCACCAGGATGGCTAGAAAAGGATGCTCATTTGATGAAACAATTATTTATTGTAAAGCCAGCAATTTAAATAAACGTGTGTCTGTTCCAGTGTGTGTGTGTGTGTGACAGAGAGGGAGGGAGGGAGGGAGGGAGACAGTGATAGCAGGAGACAGATCCGCCTGTAAAAGCAAACAAGGTGGTAGCACAGAGCAATATTATAGTGCTGCTATAATTACAGTGCTACTGAATGTGCACGCCATCCAAACTGCTCCTGCAGAGTTTGTTTGCATGTACCATATCAGGAAGATTCGTTGTAAGCATCCTTCAGAGAATTTGTTTCCTTACTGGTTTTAAATATCTCTAAATAGCACAGAAAACATGCTTCACTTAGTAAAGATTTATTGAAGTGGCTCAATTTTCCCTCCCACTGTATTCTGCCAATGTGGCATGAAAATAAAGTCTTTCTTTAAATCCTGGGAGAAAGAAATAGAAATGTAAACACCAATCAAATAAATTTAAAGAACGAAAATATCAGCCATAGTAATACCTTGAACTTGCAGATCATAAGAGAACTTGAGGTTGTTTTCTGAGTTGAAATTTGAAAAACATTCTTTGTGACTGTTTGAAATTGGGTATATTTGACACCATGCATTATTACAAGACAACATTGTTTTCAATTTCTGCCCTGCTGTACAGTTCTCAACTGTTCAAAGATAAATTGTGCAAAGAGAATCATTTGGGATTCCTTGATTCTGTTATCAGATGCTGTCCTTTGATATTTTTCATCAATTCTCTCATGTGGAGGCTTTTCAAGGAAAGTTACAGAAGTTTATGTAACAAAGGTGCATTCACCTCCAAAAGAAACAAATATCAAATATGTATTTTACACCCTTGAACAAACAGACTCAGAATGTTGTTAAGAGGGAAACAACCCCCACATCTAGAACTAGGCTTAGGCGACCACATAAACCAAAGGCATGCATTTAATTGTAAAAGGAAATTACTCAATATTGAATTGATTTTTAAGAGCAGAAGTTTGTCTGTAATCTCAGTACATTATTCTCAGTGATGTGATTAACAGGGACATTTTTAATTTTTTCAATTATTCGATTTTTTTTTTCCATTTTAGGTGAGCTGTGGTTCTGATATCCTCCCTCAACAATACACTGTGTAGGCTCTAGATTTATTTTTAATCTGTAAATTATACACACAAACACATATATATGTAGATATATGAATGAGATAGGATTTCATCTAAAAGAATTACTGAAGACATAAGGTTGAACTTTGTGATACAGTATTGCAGGGTCAATTTCATTACCATTGATGGCCTGCTTATGAGAAATCCATAAGTTTTACTGCTGCTTTCCAATTTTCAACTTAATCTAAACCATAGACACTGCATGAAGTCTTCTTTGTTCTCGTAGCGTAAGAAAGAAAACAAAGATGTAAACACAATTAATGAACTGATGACGTGTAGTCAGTAAATGCAGTCTGAATTCAGAAAAAGAATTAAAAAAAAAAAAAAGGAAAAAAAAGTAAATTTA